>VZRE01007732.1:884026-961621 GCA_013396775.1 Cephalopterus ornatus | reverse complement strand
CCCGAGCCCCCGCCCCGAGCCCCCGCCGGGGCTCGTAGTAAGTAACAAGTTGAGTAAAGCCCCGGCGGCTTTTTATGCGCCGGGGGAGGCCCAGCCTTCCCCACCAGGTGAGAATGGAAAAGTTTCCCACACCCTGACGTCACGCAGGGCTTTTTTTTTTAAAAAATATATATAGGGTTTTTTTTTTTCTTTCCCCTTTTCTTGCGCTCCCATTCTGAACAGGCTAACCTTGCCCCTGACGTTATTCAGGAACACTCCCCGCTCCCCGGGGCTGTGCTTGGGAAGCAGGCAGCGCTCCCAAGGAGGCGTTGATGGAGCAACTCCTGCCGTAATTGCTCTGGCTACTGTACCTCGAGGTGCAGCTTGGCCCTGCCGGTGAAACAGTCGAGAGTTGGAGCCTCCTGCTTTGTTTGGTTCATTTCTTGTTTGTTTCTTTTTTCTACACCTGTAGGAGTTGGCTTTTTGGCCCAGTTGTGTGGTGGTTGGGTTAGTTTCCTGTTTGTTTTCTTTCTGGTTTGCTAGGCAATTGATACACGAAAGTTTTAGAAGCTTGCTCATATGCCTTCCTGCACATCCACAACACCTTGGTCCCTCCACACGAAGTGCTTTTGACCCAATGCAAAATGCAAGATCTCACATGGAAGTGTCAAGTCTGTGGAAATACTCTAGATTTGAGGATTTCTTTGCTCCCATGTACTCATTTGCCTATAGAGTTTGTGCTCATTCATTTGAGGAGTGATTTCTGGGGCAGGATCTGAGAGAGTGGGATATCCCTGGAGCTGGGTGATATAGCAGGTGCTGGCTCACCAAGTAATTGCAGATATGGTATTAGGAAGGTATGGGAACATGCAGAACTGGGGAACAGGACACAATGTTTTATCTCTGTGTTAATAATGTGGCTGTGTTCATGCTGAAAAATGTTGGCCCCTGTCCTGTGTGTCGCCCAGCCCATTGTGCAGCAGCGCACTTTATGGATGTGAGGGACTTTCTAATTATCCCCACCCTTGCTGCACCAGGACTGGCCCACACAAGGCTAAAGAATACTCTGGGATTTCCCTTGGTAAATACGTACATCTGTGGATAAAGATTTACTGTTGAAAACTTTTCTCTGTTGGCCTTCTCTGTCTCCCCCTGCCCACCCCGTGACTTTTCTTCCTACTGCTCCTGAATTTATTAGCTCTGTTATTCCCCTATTCAGTTGTTTAGGCTTTGTTGGAGGGTTTTTCCCTATGGGATGGGCTGCAGGTGATGGTGTGGGTGATGGCCATTGAGACACCTGTCACTAAGCCGCTAGCTCTGTGTCTAATCCTGCCTGTAACTTTATGACGCTGGTGCTGCTAATGGGCCCTTCAGGCCTGTTGCCCATTGTTTCACAGGTGGTTTTCCTTTAATTGCTTTATTCAGGTTTTCTTTTTCCACCTGAGTCAGCTTGTGTAGATTGTTAAGAAAAACTGCCATATCAGGAACACCTGGGTCTGGGATAGTGGCAGCACTCAGTTGCCATCAGATGTCTTCTGATCGTTGTAGGCTCCTTTCCCTGCCTTGCAGTTAGAGGGCCTGTTCGGAGCACATACATTGCTGAAGGTCACCATAGTCTTTTTGGACATCTCTTGGCTGTAGAGTAATGCTATGAATTGCAGCTGTACAGTCCCTGTGATGCCCAGGTTGGTGAGGGGTACTGCTTTTCTCCTGGTGCAGATGTCTCTGTCTTGCAAGTCCTGCTCACCTGGTGTGGTTGGTACTGGCTGGGCTGAGATGCTGGTACAGAGCTGGGCGAGAAGCTCTGATTCCTGTTGCACAGAGGTGAGTTTTTCACCTTTGGAGCACGTTTGGAGGACAGCCTCGATGTCAGGCAGGATGCTAGTGAGCATGCCTGTCTTGGTACTGGTTCCCACTCTGTGAATCCTGTCCCTTGTTCCTGTTTGGTGGAGCAGTCATCCAGCTTTAGGGCACAAAAGTGTTGAATGATGTCCGTCATGTGCTGTCTTGATACCAGGACAAACTGGCTAAAGCTTGACTTTAGACTGGCAGGCCAGAAGTAATTTTCAGGTCCTGTATCCTGGCAATCATGGTTAGTTTACCTGCCTTGTCTCATGGAAATTTGCAGAGGACATTGGAATTCAAAATTGCATTGCTCTGAGTAACACCTTTAGCTGTACAGTGTTAGTGAGGTAATGGGCAAAATGAGGAACTGGTGTAGTGTAATTCAAGCTTTCAAATAATGTAATGGCAGATTCAGGTGTATCCCTTGCCAGAGCACTTGTTTCTCTAGGATATTCAGGGGTGAAGCTCCAGAACTGGACTAGTGAGTTTTGCAAGGCACCTGGTAGTGTTGGCTGCTATATCAGTGGAGCTGGAGTGCTTTTATATGTATAATATGATATGATCATCAGTATGTATTTTTAATTATAACTCATAGTAAGAAGTACAGAGCAGGGGTTCATGGTCAGAGTGGAGACACTGCTCAGTTTTGAAGCCTGGCTGTTGCCTTGTTAAAATCACTGCTTGTGTTCTACCTCTATAATGTGTGACTATACAACTTAAGTAGTGCCCTTGTGATCAGTGAAACTTTGTGTATGCAGTTTTGGAGAGGGATAATAAGAATGGCGGGGAGCTGGAAAACTGAGGGAGTTTGACCAGCAGTATGGGATTGCTCCTATTAAGAGGACACATGTTAAAAATGTGTCACAGAAACAGTGCTGTGGAAAAGGGGTGTCTGTTTCTTTGTACAAATGCAAACCAAGGTGAAAGGGGCTAAGAAAATTAAGTGCTTTTCAGTGTAACTAAAGGGTAGCATTTATCATGCAGGATGTTGCTGAGAACAAGAATTTAGCCAAGTGTGGATAGGAGATTGGATGGTTGTATGAATGTCAGGTACATTCAGAGTTATGCCAGCTAATGGTGGTGCCCATTGTATCATAAACATCTATTTGGAAAGAGACTGTTTCATGTAGGTTTCCATGAAGCATCTCTTACTGACTGTAGCTAGAGAAAAGCAGTAGCTTGGGTGGATGACAAATTTTTCCAAGAAGACAGTTTCCGTGCGTCTGCGGAAACATATACCCTCAGGGTGCCTACAGGGGTTTCTCTATTTCTTTGCCCATCATGGTTGTGTGAACAAGACGTCCTCAGTGGCATTTTGTTGCTTGTCAAGTCTCTGAAAGCCTGACCCACACAGCTCTGCCTTCCTCCTAATAAAATAACTTCTCTGTCTCTGATAGGATTCTGAGCAGCACTTTTACCCTCTGCTCCAGCTGGTACCAGACCATGCTGAGTTTCACTTTTGGCTGGTTGTCCGCGCTCTGGTGTGATCTCTGGCAGCCCTGGTGATCCATTCAGGTGAAGGGAAGTCCCTGTGCATGCATGGAGGGATTTTAAGGACGGCTTCAGGATGATGAAGAAATATGCACTGGCCAAGAGTAGGACTTGATGGTCCTTGGGGGTCCCTTCCAACTCAGCATATTCTGTGATTCTTTAGGTACGTCTGTGCTTTTTAGGTACATTGTTTCTTTTTTGATGAGGAGAAGCCTTCAGGGAAGCAATATGAATACCACGTCCATGTGACCCACCAGAAGCCTGGAATTCAGCGTCTGTGTTTGCTCTGTGCACATCAGAGTGAGGCAGTGATGCTTTCAGTCCTCTGCCTTTTCACCCCGCTGGCTTCATCATCTCCCTTTGTTCTTGCTCTCGTAGCAGGGTAATTCTGCTAAAAGCTAGACAGCTTACTGGAACTGCAGCCAGAACAAAGCAGGCAGGAGCAAAGGAGGTGGAAACCATAACTTACCAGAGGATGTGGGTTCTCTGATGGACAGATTCACAAGGAACAATACCTTTAAAGAGCGTGGGTTATATGTAGGAAAATACAGAACTCGAAATAACTTTACAAACAAGGGTTCCAGAGGAAGGATTGGAGGGAAGGTCTTGTGATTGGCTTCCACGTGTGCATTGGGATGCTGGAGGAGAGCATCAGTAAAGTTTGAAGAGCTCTGTGTTTTCCTCTTTTTGATTTAGGGAGCTCTTTGTTTTGTAAAATAGAAACAAACAGAAAACAACAAATCAAACCGAAAACCACAGACCAGAAAAAATCCCCACAAAATGTAAAAGCTTTTGAGAACTTGTGCCTGCCTTAGAAGTGGAGTTTAGCAGGGTGTAGGGTTTGCTCTTTTCATTCATTCTGCTTCTGGGCATGGTTGGCCAGGAAGGGCTGTTGATGTTTCCAGTCCAAACGTGGAAAAAACCAAAACCCACTACCCAAACTTAATCGTTGCAGTTAAGGTTATTGGTAGAGACAACTCAGTGGAGATTCTGATTTAATCTCCAAAAGCTGGTTTCTATCAGGTTCTAAGCAACTGCAAGAGCTGGCATGAAAATGATAATTTTTAAGTCACTGTCAGCAAGTCTCTGTCATTTTAGACTGTCAGTATCTGTTGTTGGGATCTGTGGGTGACAGTGACACACACGTGTGAGTCAGAAGCACTCCCGAACTATCACAATATGCTCAGGGAAGGAAAACAAACATTGGTGGAGTTGTGGGCTGCTGATAACCTTTTCTTAGACAAAGTTATAAGCGTTTGAGTGTTGCAGGCTGTTAGGATGTTTTCTGTTGCCCTTGATGCCATAAGGGAACCCCATAATACAATGATTCCTCAGCAAACCTATAAATTACTTAGTTTGGTTTGTGGGGAGTTGGGATGCTTGAAGGTCTCTGGCTTATGCCAGCCTTGTTTCTGGGTGATAGTCCATCAGCCCGCCTTGGGGTTTCCAGATCTGTCTGGGAGAGATCCTGTTTTGTGCCTAAGTGGGTTTATGCACATGAGCATCCTCTAAGTAGGTGCCATTCAGCACTTGGCTGCCTTCCTCCCCCTGCTCCCTCTGCTCAGTGATGCTTCAAGGCAGGCAAATTTCCCCAACTCAGCGGATGATTATGCCGCCAGTGGAATAGTTAGTTGAGATTAAATATGGCCATTATCTTTAGGTAATAAAGTATCAACTAACTTGCCATAACTATTCTGTGTAATGTCTATTAAAAGGCCCACATACTTCATTCACTGGGTGAAATTTAATAGAAGTTCATCTAAGCATTTATTGCTTATTTAATTTAAAAATAAGTTGATCTCCACGACTAGAGTAACAGGCGTAAGGATTTAATTAACATTTAGTAAACTGTTCTGTTAGCTCTGAATTGCACAGTCAGGTCTTGTTCATGCATCAATTTGTAAACCCCCCCCGACTCCCTTTTTTTTTTTTTTGGACAGTTAATCTCATTGTGGGAAGCTGCAGTTGTCTCTTTTTCTCCCCCTGCTCCTGATCTCTCCTTAGCTGGAGAGCCTGTGCATTGTGGCTGGGGACTGGAATGCTGCTGAGGAGCCAGGACCCAACTGCTTTATTGTGGGACCAGCCCAGACAGCTGGGCAAAGGCAGGTGGGGTGGAAGAGGCTGACAGGTCTGTGCCACAGGCCTTGAGGAAGGGTTTGTGGAGCCCGGTGGGGTGGGTAGTGTTGCACTGCCTGGTAGGGTAGAAGTGGTCCAGCTCCAAACCTTCCTTAAACACAACAGAGCAAATTTAAGATATCTCCTGTAGGGCTTTTTCAGTGATGTGGCTGGCTGCATGGAACTCAGATTGGTGAAGTTTGCATTTTTGAAAGAGAAATGTTGGGGTGTTGTTACAGGTGACTTGCAGGTGGTTCTGCTGCAGTTGCTGTGTTCATTGTACCCCAGCTGAGGTGGTTTCTATCTCAGTAGTGTGCATGTTCATCTTCATTGCGCTGTGTGCACTTACCCTAAGGAGTTCTCTGTTTCAGTAGTTTATTACCTCACTTTAACAGATTTGAATTACTCCACTTAGTGAGGCAAGCTTGAATGAAAGCAAGGAGTCTCCCAGACAGTGCAGGCAGCAGCGGCTGGGTTGTTAGAGTGATTGAATTAGCAGCTGATAAGTGGTTGTAGCTCCAGCTGCTGCATCGTCAGTGCCTCACTCGCCTGGGTGTCAGTGGCGTTCCTGTTCAAGCTCAGCGCTGAAGGACATCAGCTGGCTTGGATTTAACACACCTCATTGTTTGAGGTAGAGACTTGCTTTGCCTTGCATGGGTTTGGGCAAATCTTGAGAAATACCTCAAGCTATTACTGTGGCCAAGACAAGCCTTTAATCTGGATTTCCCTAGAAAAATGGATAGTGATTGTGGCAGCCATGTGGCAGACCTTTAGTTAATTGCATGCACTGAACTCTGTTAAAAGAAGGATGTTAAAGTTGGAAAGACCAAGTGCTCCAGAGCTATGAAATGCCAGAGTGAAGGTGGTTGATGAAACCTTAATTTCAGCCTCACGTGCAAGCAGATATTATGATATAGAGAATTCATTGCCAGAGCACCTACTCTTTGTGTCCAGAGTGAAAGGTGATAATAAGCAGCTATTCTGTTGCTTTTCTTTTTGTGCAGTGTGTGGCCCCCCAAGTCTTTATTTACCACATACTATTCAAACTCGGGATGGAATGCAGAATTATTAGTTTCCTTTGTATTTTTCTCGAGTGCACTTTGATCTTTCACTGGAGCACTTTGCAAGTTGGGGGAGTGATTTTTGTAGTGCCTTCCCAAGGTGAAGGAAAATTATTACTAATTTACTGATGGAACACAGAGACTTGGAGAGAAGTGAAACTAGTTATCTCACACCACCCCTAATGCTGCAATCACGGAGTAAAAAAGACATTTAGATCAGGGTTGTGCTCTTAAGTTTGCAGTCATAACTGCTAATAAAGCAGAGAGGTTGCTGGAAAGAGTTGTTTGTAATTACAGATTGAAGTTAGCATCCTTACAACTCAACTCTGGAGATTAGTCTGAACTGTTCATGGCAGTGATGCCTATCTTTACAGTCCATCTCCTCCATCTTTTCCACTTGTACCTGCCTCTTATGTGTTATCATCATTATCCTTGACTGGGGGGCAAGAGCTGTACTTATCTTGGATTGAAATGCCTTGATTAGTGTGAAAGCTGGTCTTTGCCTCTGGCATTTGGAGGCTAGAGCAGCTTAATGCTGTTGAAGCTGAAATGTGGTGGTGAGCAAGTCCAGAAATGAGCCACAAAGATGGTTAAGGTCCAAGTGGTATTTATGTATAAAAACATATTTCAAGGAGTAGAAGTAATGCGGACTTCACATCATCTGCTTGACACTTCCTCAGTGGCTTGTTTTCCCAGGTACAGTATGACTGACATTTTTTAGGGTAGTTTTAGCTTCTCTTAAAGCTGTGGTGCTTCTCTATCACTTCTGATCCTGCAGGCTGTTTTTTGGGAGAATGAGAATTATGCTTTCCCTAGAACAGTTCCACTTCAGTGCTTTTTCAGAGAATCCATTTCTTCTTCGAGTTCTTTGGGATGCACAGAGCCGAGCTTGGAAAACACGGCATTGCATCTTTGCCATTTAAGGAGGTCTTGGTGAACCTTCTGCATAGTAAGTTTGAAATTCAAGTGTATGAGTAATCCAGCTGAACTCTGCAGCTACTTGTGTGCCTGAAGATAAGCAAGTGTTTTAGCACTGTTCTGTACCAAATCCTAATTTGCTCTCAAGGCAGACAGATTGGGAGGAACTGAAGAGCAGAAGGGTTAAAGTTACCTAAGGAGATGTCTGACTTATTTTCTGCTGTAGCATGCAGAATGACCACAGCCTTGCTGCCATGAAGAGTCAGCCTCATACAGTGCAAGAGATCATACTGTGAGTGGTGCAGACATTTGCTAGCTTTTAACAGTGGCATTAAGTCACGAACTGTGGGGTAGAAGCATATTTTAGAAGTTAGGAATGATGCCTTCAACCTCTGCATTGCTGCAGGAATGAGTGTGGAGTACTTGAATTGTAATGCCTCTTTAAGTGTATCCCTCTCCATCTGAGGTTTGGGATTGAGGCCAGAGCAGGAGGTGATCTTAAAACAATATAAATGAGCATGTCTTTCCAAGGCAATCTGCCCACCCAGGTATTCAAAGTGTCTGGGTGAAAGGATGGCAGCTCACAGAGTGCCTGCATGCCTCCTTCCATGGCTTGGCACGGTGTGTTTTGCTCTGTTGCGTGGGAGAGCTGTGAACTTGGGGTGTGCGGAGGCTGGGGAAGTTAGTTTAGGAAAAGAAATTTTTGAGGACTACATCATAGCATGCGAGAAGGAGCTACTAGAGCAGAGCTCATTGCCTTACTACATACAAGGATCCCTGCAGTGGGTGTTCCTTTGTAAGTCACTCTGGATGAAGCTGTCTCTCATGCCCTCATTGCACACACAACCTACAGGCAGTGTGTTGTGGGCACTGTTTCTACAGGTAGGTATCAAATATATTGAGGATGCAGGGCAGATGGGTTGGCATCACCTTACCTTTGCACTGCTGGGTGATGGCCTTCTGTACTCTACCCTGGGATGGGATAGAGAGGATAACTGGTGTGTTGCAATGATCATCTATGCTGTTAGCCCCCACCCTCTCTAGACCACTTGCTGGGCTGTTGTACGCATATCCACACCACACTGCTTCCCTGGATGCCTTAGCCCAAGCCTCCAATCTGTATTCATCTGCACACCTGAGCTGGTGTTTTAGGTCTTGGGTTGTGCTGTCATGGACAAGAAGTCCAAGCAAAAGTGATATAGTCCAGCTTTGTTGGCTTCAGGGCAGTTGTCTGTCTCTGTTAGCTGTTCCCCATCCCCTGAAGGTGGAATGCAGTGAGGCACAAGCAACAGCTCTGGATAAATTTCTTATATCTCAGGTGATTTGATCCATACCTGTGGGTGTGCTCACTTCCATGGGTGCAGCTGGATGTACAAAAGTAGCTGTGTATGTTATTAGAAAGTGACACATTGGCTCATCTGGTTTAGTTTCAACTGTCTTGGTAGATGCACCTGTTAGAGTGGGAATATTTTTTGCATGTTTTGGTTGTGCAAATTCTGCCTGATATGTAATGAAAGTGATTCCAGATGCTCTTGATCTCCAGAAAGACAAGGCCTATCTGTCTAATGAAAGACATGAGTAATTCTGGATATGGCATTGGTATACTCCTGGGTTCCTTTTGTCCTTCATTTTGCTTCCATATCCCATATCCAACATTTTCTTGTGTTGTCCATATCTCTCAATTTTACCAGTAGTATCTTGGGCTGAGCCTGCCACTTGTTTTGCTACCCAGAGGAGAGTAATGATTCTGGCAAACTGTGTGTGTCCAAGTCCTGTGAACCCAAGCAGAGAGCACAGGCTGCACCCATGGAGTGACATCTGGGTCTGAGGAGGTCCTGCCCTGGGAGATGAAGATAAAGTGGAGAATGGTGAGAGAAAAGCAGAATGATTGACCTGGGGACATAGTGACTGATGATGAGGGAAGATGAAAAGGATGTAAAAAGTGTTTGTTAGCAGAACATGACTAAGATGAAGACCTGATAAGTATTGAAATGTATCTGTGGAGGAAAGGGGAGCAGTAGCTTCTGGCAGAGCAAAGCTGTATATTTAGGACTTGCAACTTGGTGCAAAGCAGTTCTGGGTCATGGGAACGTACAGCTCCTGTGGCCGTCCCACCGCAAGCCATTGCCACCTCTAATCCCTTTAACAAACGTGCACAGTTTGATCTGAAACCTACTTGGGCTCTTCCCCATCCTTCCTGGGGACTTCATCTGCCTCATGGCTGTTTCACTGTGGTTTCTGAGCTGTGCATACTCACTGTCTGATTCCTCAGCCCTCACTTACAGGAGGCCTCTGTGTGAGGGAGGGACACCCAAGTGAAATGTGAAACTTGATGCAAAGTCCCTTGCCACGAGGAATTTGGGTGGCTGATCTGCTGCAGCTTGGTGTTTTGGAGCCTGCTGGAGATCTGTGGGCTGTGAGTGTGATCTGCAGCCCTGGTAGGACTACAGAGAGTGGGATGGAGGCTTGAGGGAAGGTGGGTTTCTCCTGCAAAGGGCAACTCCCATGTGGGGGCTCCTGGTGGAGCTGCACTTGCCCAGCTTGTTAGCAAAAATCAGTTTTGCATTTGGATGAGGTAAAGCAGAGGAAGGAAGCAGTATGACTCACTTAAGTTAGCAGTGACCAGAAGCAGGCTGTCAGCTATAGGTCACACCTCATGCCTCCATCCTAAAACAGTAAAATCTGTCAGGGGAGATACAGCCATATGTGCAAATACAGTATGTGGGTTTGGGTCTTGGTCCAGCATTCACATCCATAAATAGGTCAGCCCCTTCCTTACTCTAGCATTTGTGTGCACTTCACAAACACAAACCAGCTAATCCCAGCAGATGTTTGGCAGCCTCCTGAGCCCATAAGGAAGTTAAGTATCATTGCAGTTTGCTAGAGAGATGCCCAGGATTCCAGTAACGCCTGCTGAAAGAACGCATTGGGGCTGTATCTATTGGTGGCTGTGTGGGCTCAGCTCTGCAGGGCAGCTGCTGCCACTGCCTCAGGCTGCTCTGCGAGGGCCAGACTGGTCTTACATTGACATCAAAGACACAACTTCCTTTAGTTTTTGAGGAGGAATGGGATTTAACAATATGTTTATGCACTTGAACTTTATTAAAATCTAGTTGAAAGGAAGGAGCTGTGGATTTTGCTTGCTGCCTACCTTTGTTCATGTGCTGATGTGCCCACCGTCTTGGTGGTTGTGTGACAAATCACAGTGCTCCTGGTTGGCCTGCATCCTTTACTTGCCTCCCTCTCCTTCCCCATGTGTGAACATTTAGTTGCAAGCTCTAACACCTCTGAGGTCAAGCAAGTTATGTAGGTATGTGTGGCTGAAGTGGCTGTTTATTCTGGAGTTGTCTCTGGAGTCTCCAGTTTGTGATTCAAGAAGTTCTCAAGAAGGACTGAGGATCATACTTGTTTCTCCTGGCCTCTGTTTTGTGCTCTGGCTATGTGGGCTGTCCTGATTTTTCAGGGTTGTAATTATAAGGCTGCTAAATGGAGTAGTGGGGGCAGCAGTAGGATAGTTCTGGATTACTAATAAATCAAGGACTTTCCTCAGGTATGTCCTCACTCAGTTTCCATGAAGCTCTGTATACCAGGGTGTGCTTCTGTCTTCTCAGTTAAAACTTCCTGAAGTCTCCTCAGGTCACAGATCCTGCCGGTTTTTGCCATTCATCATCTCAAGGACAAGTCTTGGGTGTTTCCTGTGATGACAGAGGCTGTGGACTGCTTCTCCTGTCCCTCATCGCTGTGAACCTGCGGCGGTCACTTCACTGCACCAAGTGCGTGCTTACGACTCGCCCCGTGCTGCTGGCTGCTGCTGCCTGGCCTTTTTGTCTGCATTAGTTTAATTGAGTGAGGAGCTTGCAGGAGAAGCTACCCATCCCTGTGGTAACTGTGCTTGACAATCAGAAGTTATTCTAGGGGTGAAGCACTGGTACAGATTTGTTTTCCTTGGCTGTGGATCTGTAGCCCCTAATAGTTTCTTGCTCATATGAACCGATGTTAACTTGGTTTGCCACTAATTAAAAGCCAAAAGAATATGTAGTCCTCTCCAAAATAATTACCATCTTTGGTGAATGGAGGGAAACTTCTGGCTTCCTTTTTGTTTCCAACCCCCTTCATTTTGCCAAGTTACTTTGCACTGGCCATGATGCATGGGAGGGGCCCCATAAGGGCCAGCAGCTCTCTCCTGATGCACAGGCAAGTTTGTGCTTGAATCCTTTGTCTACTGTTGGAACAAAAGGTAAGTATAGGAAAAGAATGGGATGATGAAAAATTTTATTAACCTAATAATTGTATTTAGGGTGGGAGGATGTGTTTTTTCAGTGGAAAGCCATTAAATATAACAGAGGTGTTTGCACCCTGTGTGCTGGAGCATGTTTTTATCTTGACTTTTTATGGGCTAAAAACCAGCAAGAACAGAAAAAGGTTTTGACTGTGTGTGTGCTCACTACCAGGAACCCCAGTTCCTAGATAGTCTGGTTTCTATCAGTAATTGGTTTCAGATACACATTAACTTTGATTCATGTGTTACTTTGGGGAAGGTGTCCTCTCTCCTTTCTGTTTGCTCAATCTCTGCCTCTGTCAGATTTTTGCCATGACTGGGACTGGGCCTGCAGCAGAAGGAGGGCAGAGGGTCTTCTCCCTTCAGCTGGTCCTGAGTGCCCATGCAAGAGTTTGTGTTCCTTGTGCTCCTTCAGTGCAAATGAGCAGGGTTGTCCAATATCACTGCTGGGTTGAGGGCTGAAAGGTGTCCTGTCCAAAGTGCTTGGGCTCCCTGGAAGCAGGGCCTGGAGCTCTGTGACTGCTGTTTGCTCTGTGGGTGCAAAGACAGAAACACTTCTCCAGATCTGCTATTTATTCCCACTGTTACCTTGTGGTGGGGCTTAAACCTCTGAGCATCAGCTGGGTAGGAGGAGTTGCTGTCTGGGCAGCAGTCACTGGCTGAACATCCTTCCTCTTAAAGGAGTGATACAGGGATTGGCAGGAGTCTCCCGGGACTAGGTTCAGAGGCTGGGGCAGGATCAACTCCACTCACAATGCTCTGTAGATGGATGTGCCTGACCTGCTGTGGAGGTTGGTGATGGCAGCTGTGCCCACTCGTCTGCGACCGCCCCTTTTGCATTCCTACCGTGGGTACAAAAGTGAGTCTTGTTCACTTCACGCAGAGAGTATTCCCAAAGTTTGCGTGCTCTACTCTGGGACGTGCAAAGAGCAGCAATGGGATTGTATTTTCTTAATCTGCCTGTTTGATGAGGCAGTATCTGGCTGTGCCCTTAGCAACGGGTTTTTTAATGCAGATCTAGTCTCCTGTTTTAATTGACTAAGAAAAGAGAACTTGAAGAGGGTATGAACCCATGACCTTGAGATAAATAGTTTCTTATTGAGTTCCTGAGCCCCTAAGCCGCCCCCTCTTGTGAGAGTAGCGTGGTTTAATCGAAGGTCAGAGGTTTTGTCACCTCTGAGAGCCTCAGAAAAAGAGGGCGACATAAGCAAGTTTTCCCTGGTCCTCCGTGACTGCAGTCATTTTTGGCCTGTCAAGTTCCCACTGAGCTCGCTGTGCTTGTCCCCTGTTCCTGGATGATGGCTCTCTTGACCTTCTCTGGTCTTTGTGAATGCTGATAAAGACCTGGTGATCAAGTCAGCTGTGTTTCTGGGGGTTGTAACTAGATATATGGTGGCTATGGGCAAATGGCTTATGTGAGGCTGCTTTAAGCCTCTGTGTGCAACATGCAGATTCACAGCCCAGATAGGACATAGTCTTCTCTTACCAGCTCTTCCCACGCAGCCTCCCACGGGTGTCTCCTGTTTCTAGGCTGAAGGCCAACTGTGGTATCTCACGCACTGCTGCGTGGTCAGTCTTGGCATGTGCTGACTTGCGCTTGGCCACTGATGCCTAAGATGTTGCAGTTGCTCAAAGAAGTCTCTCCCATTTTATTCTGTGTTTCCTTTTTGGATGGTGACCAGGTACATGGCTGTACCCCATTTGAGAGGTACAGTATCAGTCTGTCAGTCACTAACGCTCCTTGAGCCTGACTGATGGCTGGCATGGAGCTGGTCTTGCTAGCACGTTGGATGCCGACTTCCTTGATGCTGTGCCAAGTCAGTGTTCTGAAAATATTGTCTGGCAAGTCCTGGAGAGATCTTTGTCTCCAAAAGCTTCTACAGTTCTCTTCTGTTTTTCCCCATCACCAAGTGAAAAATAAAAACACTTGGCTCTGTACCAAGCGCTGGCTTCAGGGCTGGTGACAAAATTCCTGCTGACAAGCTTAGTATTGTAGGGTAGGAGTAGGTGAGGACAGGTATGATGGTGGTGTTATGCTGTTAGGTGCTCCTGTGAATCACACCAGCGAGACGGAAGAAGGTTGGAGAGACCTTTCTTGGTCTCAAATGGTTTGTACCTTTGGTGTGATGTTGCACTCACACACAGTAGCTAATGTTTCAAATAGATAGATATGTGCTCTCTGGAATACAGAGGTCTGGTGCAGCAGGTTGGAGGATATCATGTGGCAAACTCCTGGAAGAATACAGAGAATTGGTAGCCAAGAAAACTTTAGGCTGTGAAATTGTAAGGTACATGGTAAGAAGCATGATCTCTCCCTGTGAGCACCAGTGAGATCCAGTAAGGGTGCTGAGTGATGTGTAATTGCAAACTTTGCCATTCTGCAAAACTGGAGCCTCTTTATTTTCACTGAGAAATAGGGGAAGTGAACCAAATCATACATGTTCAATTTTGAAGTCATTATTGGTGCTCTAGGCAAATAATGAAGGAAATGCAGTGCAAGTCCAGTGTATATACTTCTCAGTTCAACAAGTTACAATGGCATAGAGAGGCTAAAGCCTTTTTATCCTTTATTTTTAAGAAGAGGAAAGATGTGACAATATTTGCACTTACTGTGCTGAAAAGTTAAGTGATAAATCACAGTCCCCTTTTTCAGGCAATTAATTAAGCTCCTTTGATGTGAGGATAATCTGCAGAATTCCCATGGAAGTCTATGTGCTGGTTCTCTTGCACAAGGTGATGGCTCTGCCACCTTCCCTTTGCTTGAGCCTAAGACAGGAGGATGGGACTGCTATAGGGCCGAGTGCCAGGCAGCCACGTGCTGTCCTCACCTCTGTCACCTTTGGGGGTGCAGGGGAAGTTGCATGCAGCTGTGTGTCATCATGCAGGGAGATTACCAGGTCGCTGTGCTGAGATAGATGGGCGTTGGGCAGCTATGCTGTGGGATGGCATGTGCATGGTCCTGCTGAGCTGGGGCATTAGGATTGCCTTTCCTTGCCATTGTCCTGCTGCTGTGTGAGCTGGAGACCCTCTCAATCTCCTTTTTTTCTAGTTATTAGTGTCAGGCTGAGATTTGCATGCCTCAGAGATGGTGGTGGTGGTGTACAGGTGTCCTTTGGGGAAGAAGAGGGGCAGCACCTTTGTCTGAGGTGAAAGTCCAGTGGCTTTGTGTGATGGTGACAGCATGGCATGTTATCCCACAGCAAAGCAAGGGGCAGCACCCTTGCCTTCATCCCTCCCCATCCTAGAATGGGAGTGGGGGCTCTGTGGTAGCAGGCCAGTTTCTCCGTCACATGGAGAAAAGCATGAGGCATAGCTTCAAACACTGCCCATAATATTTTTTCTTTTTTATTCCTTTCACATAAGGGCCAGATTCAGTGAGGAATCTGAAGTTGGCGTAATTTAGGAACTAAACCAATTTTTAATGTATTTTCTGCATGTCTCAGTCCCCATCTATGATGGAAGTAATGGTACTTTCTTGTTCAGAAGGCAGATGCATACACAGGCATCTGTGGTCCTCCTAGTTTTCAGATGTAATAAGAGCATTTATTAGGGCTTGTCAGAATTGTTCCAGAATTTTTTATCTATATTTGGAATAAATGGCTCTGTTCTCAAAATGGAGCTTTCTGAGGAAATGTCAGCTTGCAACTCAGTTCTTGTTTTGTAAAGGAAAAAAACCTGGGTTTTTTCCTATTTTTTCTATTTGTGATGGTAAAAACATTTGTTGAAAACAAAAATGTTTTCATGAAACGCAGTCACTGATGAGGCCGCTTTGCACTCTGCTGGCTTATTACCATGTGTCCATGTTTACCTGGGCCCCTCTGCCCCATCCAGGCTCTTTCCTTTTTTTTTTCTTGAAGGAGTATGCTTCCTTGGCCTCTTTATCCAGATGTTTGGAAAGAGGAGCAGCAACCCTGAGAAACTTCTCTGTTTTTAATACATGCTTATCTCACCTGAAGGTCTTTGTTCCAAGGCTGAAACTGGATTGGTTTGCTGTTAGGATATAAAGGTGAAAGAGGATGGTTAATGCTTGGAGGGGGCAAACATTTCTAAACCAGAGAGATTTACTGGTCCTGGTTGATTGTGCTTTTTTAAACTTCTCCATGAATTATAATGCTTTCAAAAATACCAAGCCTGACCACGTGGGCACAGGAGTGTGGATTCCAGTTGCCTGCCAGCTATTTGTTGCGGTTTTCAAATGGTGTGGCCAAAACTGAATAAAAGCTAAGCCTTGAACACAAAGACTATCTGGTCATGTAGGCTCTAAGTTTTGAAAGTTTCCTTTACAAATGGTTTTAAGAACAGCAATAAGAGGGCCTGCCATGGTGCCAAGGGTTTCACTGTGCACCTGAGCAAGCCTGGGAGAAGGTGTCCTCTGCCTTCAAATTTTGGCCATTTGAAACCAAAATGGTTAAAGGAACATTATCCTTTATAATAAAACTTTATAATAAACCCCTTAGATTTGGCAGAGCAAACATGCACAAAAATTTCGTCTCTGCCCTAGGAGGTTTCAGCCTAAAGGTGGGCTGCAGAAGACCCTGGGCTGGGAGTGTGGACAGCTAGGCACCTTCCTGCCCTCATGCCTTGGGGCACAGCACTTCTCTGCTCCCCTGTGCTCCTGGGCACTGTCAGTCTGGTTTTCTTGACTGAGCATCCTAAGATGTGAGTGTTGTGTCAGGGCAGCATTCTTCCGGTGCTGCCTGGTGGGGATGTCCATTCCTTGGGGAGTGGGCAAATGGCATGGTTGTTTGGATTGCAAAATGTTATCCTTTGTTTGAAACCCCAGCTCTGTGGTGCTCTGATACTGCATGAGTACTTGAAAACAAAGTTGATTATCCTTGTTTGGTCAAGAAGCTGGGCTGCATTTGAGTGAGAAAGTGAAACTGCCCCCCCTTGCTCAGTCTCTGACCAGCCTTAGTGAAATGCAGACAGCAAATAGTGGGGGAAAAAGACAAAAGTGAAAATAAAAATCAGTGAGGCTGTTTTGAAAGTCTTCCACTTCCAGTAGACTGAGGGAGTGCGAACAGCACGAGGCCGGTAGTTTGTGCTTGAAAATATGGGATCCAATCCTGGTGTCAGTTACAGACATGTAAATCACAGGCAGCACTGCTGGCAGTGATGGGGAGCTGCTGAAAGGTTGCTCCAGCATGGGACCCGCAGGCTTTCTGGCATAGATGTGCTGATTCCTCTTGTTCCTTAGCCACCCTTTTTTTCTCTCTATCTTTGGGCATTTTAAAATAACAGGAATGCAACGTGGCTGATCCTGCTTTTGAGTTGTTTCCCAACCATTGTGGCCCAGTGGTTCCAGCTCAGGGTGACTCCTGGCTGCTGGGATATTATAGGTAGGGCTGTCTCACAGCTTGCTCAGCCTCTGTTTAAATCTGCTCTGCTCCAAATGATCTTTTTATTTTCTGTAATACAGCAATCTCTGGGAGAGTGGGATGCTGTCCCTTCAGTGCAAGTTGGATCCTATTCCTTCTGTGCTGGTGTGCAGGTGGAGTGTTCTCTCTTCTTTTTCCCCCCTACTCTCCTAACTCGTTTTCTCCCTCTTGTTTTAGTCACATTTAAGGAACCCCAGGACAAACCTGAAAATCAAGTGTGGCAGCAAAGACACAAATATGTCCCCTGGTCCCTATAAGCCTGTGCCACTGCTGCAGGACCTTGTGGCTCCCGCAGGGCAATGCTGTAGCACCAGGCTCTGTGCCCTGCAGCACGTAGGGGCTGCCAGGGAGTTTATGGGAGCTCATTTTCCCAGTCACAGCTGATCGTATGTGCTGCGGCCGGCATCAGCCTTCCTCCCGGACAAGGGCTGGACCCGGAGCTTGGAAGTGATAAGTCCCATTATGGCTAATTTTGACACATGGAGTTGTGGTGGATTTGGAAGCAGCCCTGTGCCGAGTACTATCTATGAGGGGTGTGTGCTTCCTTGAGGACTGAAACTCACCATTCACAGCCACTGCTTTGCACCAGCACAGGATCTGGCCTCCCAAAAGGCAGCAGCCAGGCTGCTCATAGTGGTGATTCCCTAAACAGGTGCCGCTGCTGGCAGCAGAGCAGAGGAAACACGTCTCCAGCTTTTGTTGTCTCGCATGATCTTTTTATTAGATAACTTTGAACCAAGCAGTTTAATTTTAATATGTGAAGCCTGAGAAGCAAACATAGAAAACTGTTAGGGCCAGATCCTTCGTGTGTCAATGTCCTAGGGTAGAAAGAGGACCCCCTGTCTCCATGTGGCTGTGTTCAAGTGTGATGCTACTGATTTATATAAGCTGAATTTTAAGTCAGGTTTGGACTCTAAATTGAGGGGAGTATGTGAGGGGTCCAATTTTCCAGTGTGTGACAATGTGGATACCTCAGATGGCTCCCTTGGTGCTGGCGGTGGCCAGAGCGTCTGAGGGTCAGGGCTCTCTGGGAGTTGAGGAGATAATGTGAGATTTCTTAGTTTGGGAACTTTGGCCAGCAAATAACAAATATATTGGCACAGAGTGGGAAAGACATAAAAAGACGTATGTCAAAACAGGGCAGGCTTTTAAGTGGTTTTCATTTAAAATGAAAAGGTCAGATTGAATGAGGTTGGCGTCTGGGGAACTGTTCGTGCACCTGCCAATCATACAGGGGGGACCCATGTCAGTTTGTGCTGATGACTGACTGGCTGAGAGCTTGTCTGTGCTTAAAAATTGGTGACTGGAACAGTTAAAATGACAATTTTTCTTGTGGCTGTCAGGTTGAGCCATCTGCTTCATGAAGGAATGGAACAAAGGATCCCAGCACGAGGCTGCTTCATCCCAGTTCAACTGGTGTTTGCACTTGGACTTCAACAAGTAGCAGCTATACTCATTTAAAAAACAATAATAATAAACAGGCTCTGAATATTGGTAACACTTTCAAGTGTAAAGGAAATTAAAAGTGAATGCAGCTTTTGAGTAGTTAGAAAAACAGATGCCATTCAACCACTGTTGTGAGAAGTGTAATTAGCACTTGCTGAAATTATTTTCACAGGTAAGATTTGCATTTAAATGGATTAGGGTGTCTAGTTGCTTCCATTTCTACATGGCCACAGCAAAGTTATGTTTTTCTGAAAGTGCTGACTGGTGCTCTTTGAAACTTGGAATTCTTGCAGAGGTTTTCAACTGTCCATTCCTGAAAAATCTGAACAATCTAAGAAAACTCAAGCCATAACAGAGGATTGATCCTTAAATTCAGGCATTGTAAACTACTGGTTTCAGATTTAAATCTGCAAACAGGAAAACATGCTTTCTATACTGTGTTAAATTTATGTTTATTTTTTTCTTGAGAGTTAGTGGTTCTTACTGTCAGCAATACAGCATCAACATTGTCAACCAGTGGGTGAATGAACTGCTTCTGATCATTATGTCACAAGGTGATGGGGATAGCTGGTGTGGAAAGTAAAGCCAGGAAGACGCAGTTCAATTAGCCACGTCCTATCACTGATCTTGTAAACGTTTCATGAATTAAATCTGAGAGAGACAATCTTGAGCCAAGATTTTTTAAACATGGGTTGGTTCCCAGGAAGTATTGTCTCACCTGGAGCTCCTGGAGGTGTTGTGAGTTGAATTGAAATGGTGTTGGAACCAGAGGGGAATGTTGTTGTCTTCTGCCTTTGCAGATAAGACTGAAGGGCATTTTGCCAGGAGCCTGTGGGAAGGACCTAAATTGTATGTAACTCTACATCATTTTTAAATGAAAAGTAAACATGCAAAACCATAATATTTGCTTGTACTTGTCTCCTCATTGATGGATGAAGAAAAATTGCTCTTTGGCTGAGTTCACCAGCAGTAAAACCTTGCAGTTACTCATCTTCATCCCAAGTCTGCAGTGAGTGGGAGAGGCCATTGCAATCTCCAGTTGAATTTGTCCTTATCATACCTGAGGGGAGCATTGATGGTCCTGGGAACTTTTATACATTCCCATCCCTCTGGGGAATCAGGACTGGGTGCCACCAGAGGGACCATGGGACTGAGCTGGGACACGGTGAAGCTCTGTGTGCTCTTGTGGTGTTGGCATAGTGGAGATCTACCAACGCTTGGGAGAGGCAAGAGTCCTGTTGCTCTCCTGGCTGCTGTGGTGACAGGAGTGGCATGGGAGAAAAGGGATGCTGGCAGGGGCAGGAAGGCATCTCACTGTGTGACAGGGAGGAGGGACCTAGACCTGTGAGCCACCGAGATGCTTCTGTGTTTTGCTGCATGTTGGTTGTAGATTTGTGGGCTCACATGCACTCTCGCGAGCAGCACAGGTACAACAAATGCAAGTCTGAACTGAACTTTTCCCTAGTTATGACAGCAAATAGCAGTAACTTTCTCTGCTGAGCTGAGATGACAAGCCAAGTCTGTGCTTGTCATGGGCCGAGATAGGGCTGTCAGAGTGACCAAGATGTGGCTGAGAGGGGATGCTGACTGGGAGCAGGAAGGAGTGTTCGATTCAGATGCTGCTGGTCTCTGTGGGCTGTGCCCTGGCACGTGTCCTGGCATGCCACATTCCAAATGGTAGTCACATGGCCTGGTTGTCCCCTCTGCTCTACCTTCATCTTCTGCAGAAAGGAAAAAACAACACTGAGCTGGTCACATCAAGAAAGGGTGGTGTCTGCTTCTCAGCTACAGGAAAGAGCGAGACAGTCCCCACTGGTAACTGGGCAGAGCTCCTTACAAAAAAAGGCTATGCTGAGGGGGAGGGCTGGGGGTGTAACTCTGCTCACAGTAATGGTAAACTCCATGAGCTTCAAAATGCATTAGATGATGCCTTCTAGCTCCCTCACTGTGCCTGAGGTCAGAGAGATGAGTGATGGATTCATCCCATTCTCTTATGCCTCATTTTATGTCTCCTTGCCCTGCCCCCTTCTCAGTGGCATTAAGAGCAGTGAAGGAGTGGTGGCTTGAGGAGGTCTGAGTTGTTGGCCAAACTGTGGCATCTGACACTTCTGGTCATTGCTGGTTGTTAGCTCAGTTCAGGGTGGTGGGGCTTGCTTTTGGGGGTGGTGAAAGGAGTCCAGGAGTCTGAAGCCTTCTGCTTAAGAAAGCTGGGGAGGAAAATGCTATGTTTCCCAGAAGTTGTGTGGGTTAAACTGCAAGTTTTGGAGACAAGCTGTCGGGAGGCCCATCCAGTGTGCATCACTTGAGTGTCTCTCTCTTTGCAGGGCTGGGAAAGAAACCCAAAGTCGTGAGTCTGGCGGAGCCCTGCGTGTTTCTAAACGCCCTGCTCTGAGTTCATCCCACCAGTAAGGCTGTGCAGCGTGAGAACTGGTATGTAAACATGATTAACAGGCACAGGGGCAACTTCTCAGAAGGATGTCACACGTTTTCTGACAGTGGCACCTTGTTCTTGGTTCTCAAACTTCAGAGGGGGAGTGGGATCATTGGGAAAGAGGAGTAAAACTGATGGTTTCCTAGTGGTGCTTACACCCAGAGGCTTTGGTGGGGAAAGGCTCAGCAGTGAGAAGCTGTGAGTGTCCAGAAGTCATTCCAGGCTATGGTGCTGAGGCTTTAGACGTGCTCTGTTGAGCGATGCATTGTGTCACAGCACGCACGGATAGGCGATACGGGGGTAATGACAAATGCCTGCACCAGAAATGCAAATACACACACACACTGTACAAGTGTAGGCACATGGAAACAAAGATGGCAATGCATATATAGTATATACTATACAGTGGCATATGAGAGCTTGGGGGTGTATATACCAAATGTCTGTATATACTATATATGGTGATAAAAGAATGCATATGCATTCATGTTCTCTTTTTTTTTTCTTTCCGTCTCTTCTTTCTGTGGAGCTGTTGCAAAACTACCAGATTCAGCCTCCTGGGAAGCCTTTCTGGCCAAGGTTTTACAAGCCAGCACCTGCTCTGCCTGCCTGACTTCTTTCTATATTTATTCCCCTGCACCCGGTTTTTGCCTTTGCCTGTGGAACTGTCACAAACATTTGTACTGGATTTTGGCTGCACAGGACTTCAGCTTGCAAGTCCTAAGTCTGCTTTTGTGCATGGTGGAGCGGGAACAGGAGTTTGTATGTGTAGTTGTGCATGTGTATGTATGAGCATCCCTGGTCCTTGCTGTCTGAATTATGTGGTCTGTGTCCCTGTGATGCTGCAGCAGTCCCTGTGTTCTGTAAGCCACGCAAGTTGTGCTCTCTGCCCCTTCAAGATGTTTTTATGAATCAAATATTCTCAGTCCTCCTGCTTATGTAATGTCATTTAAATGAAATTAGCCACGCCTGACCCAGTGGCTGCTTTATAATGATCTATACTGCTGTGCAGGAGGCTTGAGTTGGATTTTATTCCCAGGCCCCCAAGATTTCACTTCCCAGCCTTAGAACTGTGGCAAGGAGGGGGATTTGTGTTGCCATGTAGCAGAGAGCTCCTGGTGAGGCTGTGGTTGGACACGGATGTGTCTGTCCCTCTTTTTCTCTCCTCTGTGTCATTTGGGGTGGAAGGTGCTCTGTAGCAGAGGCACTGAACACCAGCTCATGCTTAGGTACCTCTGATTAAAGTACGCGCAGTAAAAAGGGAGAGGGTATAATGCCATTTCAGTTGGGAAATGGAGGGGAGATCCTAGTGCTGTCTTGGGGAATGTGAAGCTGGGGGAGTTAGCTGCATTGTGGGTCTCCCATGAGCAAATGCTGCTCAGAGGAGACACGTGCTCATTCCCGGTCCGATGGGTACAACTTGCACATATTGAAAAGCAGCACTGGGCTGCCTGCCAGGAGCTGGGAAATGGCTTGTCCTCATCTGCTCAGGCTGCTGAGCTTCCACCCCCTCTAACATCTATATTTGATTCTGACATGGGAGTCCCTCTAAGGTCACAAAAGCATTAGGCCCAGGTTTCAACCCCAAGAGCCATAAAACGTACCCTGCTTGACCCCTGTGCAAAGGCAGAGGCAGTGTGAGAAACGCATATTCCCCTGGGCTTCGTTTCCCTGTCCCCTCCATGTGTGCCACTGCAGCCTGCATTCCTCTCCCATTCCGTAAGCCCTTTGCCTCTCGCGCTGACACAGCTAATATTTCCCTGCTGGCAGGGCAGGGGAGGTGGTGGCATTTAACTGTTAGGGAGAACTTAGATCTGTTCATGCTGTAGGAGCCCAGAGCTGTAAGGGCTGGTGCATGCCTGTGGTGAGGTTTATGCTCTTCCAGGTGTTCCCCTTCCATGCTTTTGCTCCCTTTTTTTCCACTGTTTGTCCTTGCAAGAAGCAATACCTTGGGAATTGTTTTCTGCAAGGGGCTGGAAAACCGGGTCAGAACTCATAAAACTTGCACCTACCTGACCCTTCTTACCTTAGTTTTTGAGCATCTTCTTGCACAGTGCTCAGAATATCTCCCCTTTCTGACCATGGAGACAGCTCCTGGTAGCCCTGCTACTAGCTGGAGCATGCAGCTCTGGGGGAGGTTTTAGTGTGTTTTTTTAAAAATAATTGATCAGCTATCCATTGAGAGCTAGTCCCAACCTGCAATGCATTGAGGTTGTCCTGATGTACCACTTGGTGCCACTTGGACTGTTGGATCTTTAAAGCTGCCTTTAGGACTACCAAGTGTAAGGAACGTGTGCCGGTGCTCTCTGGCAAGGTTTATTTTTTTGCAGTGCTAGCGGTGTAACAGTGAGTTACATGTGGTTTGTATTCTAAAAGCAGAAAACTTTGTTGTCTTCTAAAGCAAAGGTTTACATGTTTTCTTGTCATCTGTGATAGCGGGTGCTAAGGTCTTGCTGCCTGACCCCTGCTCAGTTACTGGAGGTAATTGTAGAGCCTCTGTCAATGCAGCTCCTCCTGAAGCCTGTGTTTCAGCACCAGTGGAAGCCAGATGTACTATAATGTCGCTTTTTACAGTTTGTTTTGGCCATACATGGGCAGAGTCAGCTCTGGAATTCCTTCCCTATAAATTCAATAGCATCTTGTGGGTGGTGCTGGGGAATCACTTCGGTCTGGTTGGATCGCCTCGCCTCGGCAGCCTGTTCCCCTTGAAAATGTCCTGCTTTGCACATTCCTGAGAGGCTGCCTTCTCCTCGGGCGATGGCTGCAGCTACCAGGAGGCTGTTGTCCCATGCTGGCAGGTGTAGTAACTTCCCTGCTGCCCACAGGTCAGACGTTGCAGCTGAGGACTGATGCTTGTTGGGAGCATTGGCATGGGAATATTGCTCTGCTGTGCATGCAGGCTCTGCAGGGACATGTGTTTTACAAAGCAGCAGCTCGATGAGCCAGATCAGGGGAGATTTCCCTGTGCCAGGTGAGCAGCCCGGTGTGGGATGTGGCAGCAGGACCTCTCTGGTGTGACAGAGGGTTGAAACTTGCCTTTTCTGATGCCAAGTTAGTGGTGCTATAACCACAGCCTGAATTTGCCTATTTGCCTTCAAAGAACACTAAAAAGTAGTTCTGTGGGTTTTCTGCTGATGAGTTGAGAGATGAGAGAGAGGTTTCTTTCAGGGGTCAAAGGGCAGTGACTCCTAGAATTGCTCCCATTGCATCTTCCCGTGCATCCCTGGGCAGGGACAGAGATGCAGTGTCACCCATCGAGCCAGTAGCCTCCAAAGCACAGTTCAGGATGGTAACATGGGGCCCCATGACCAGGCTGTGTGTAGGTCAGCAAAGGCAATGTGCTCAGCTTGTGCTTCAGAGGGGCAAGTCATCCCAGTGCCAAAGCCAGGGAGAGAAGGGTGATTTTTTTTTTTTTTGACATCCTTTGGAGTTTTGATCTCCATATTTGGAAATGTTTACCCATTGCTCTGATCTATTGCAAGGGAGGGGAGGTGACTCAGGGTCTGGTGGAAGCAGGATTTGAATTCCTGTAGTAAGGTTTTTTTTTTTTATCCCCCCCCCTTCCTTGTTTTGGAAGCTTGTTGTGGTCAGTTTTCAGTTCTCTCTTGCTCCTGGACCTTGTTCTAAATTTGATTTGAGGGAAGCGTGTTAACGAAGGAGCTTGCCTGGATGCTGGTAAGTGCATCATTGCTGTTTTAGCAAACAGCTTGGGATTTCTTTTTTTTGTGTTTAGTCAGATGGATTGCATCAGTGTGTGCCTTGCTGGTGGAGGCAGGTGTGTGGATCACCAGTTAACAAGGGACCCAATGAAACCTTCTGTAGTAGGGAAAGATGACTTAGTGGATTGGTCTCGAAGGCAACATGTTTCTTCAGGAGTAGGTATAAAGATAATTTAAGCCAGCTCCAATTCCGTCACGCTCTTTCTTTTAGTTTCATTGGTTAATGCGGCAAGGCAGAAGAGTACTGTAGAGTTAAATGAATATATATACATGTGGTCAGCAAGGAAAACACAGCTTATGCATGATTTCTGTCTCTTGAGCAAGAGTGTGTGTTAAAAAGGCTGCATAATGCATGGGTATATTTCTCTCAAATGTTAATATTTAACTGTTAGTTGAAGTTTAGCTGCTGTAACTGAATAAAGTTTCAGTGTCTGTTTTTTCCTGTTGTTCTGTATTTTTCTTTAGTGTGAAGTTTTTAATCTGTCTGATATTGTAGCTGGCTGCTTCTCTTTTTTTCTTTTTTCACCCCCCTTCCTTTCTCTTTCCTGAAAGGAAGCTGCAGTTCATCCAGACAGTTAGGGACGTGGGGGGAACCTGGAAGATGCTCTGCTTCCCGTTTTATTCATGGCAACTAAAACCATGCTGGGGAATCTGGAGCAGAGATCCACCATCCCGCATTCCTCTTGTCATTTGGAGCGTGTAACATATATAGAGTGCTTTTAACACTGCTCTGGGGGTTGTGTAGCTGCCACTCCTGCACCTCAAATGGAAGGCACTGCACTTTGTCCTTTTACTTTGGAAGGGGCATTGGTGACAACTCCTTTATAGTTCCCACTGCTGGTTAGTAATCCTTGTATCTTCTCAGCTAACTGGTAATTTAGGCTGCTTCAAACCTGTCGCTATCATACTCTCTCTATTTTAAATTTAAGACCTTTGTTAGAAAGTTAAACCTCTTATCGATTTTCTTTTGCTCTTTTAAAAAAGGATTAATACTCATTGTGAGGTTTGGTTTTTCCAGAGATGTGGATTTGTAGCAGGTCCTTGAGGTACAAAACTGTCTGGATTGTTCTGAACAGGGAAAGATAATTGGCTTAGTTTGCATGAGGATGGATGTGAGAGAAACACTGGGCCCCAAAAAGTGGTGAAGGACTGCAGTTGGGATGTGTTGAGGGTTTGTAGACTTCAGCTGCTGTTTTCCTTCTTGTTATTTCAACAAACTGCTTGGATTACTGGAGCTTTGGAAGTCAGGGCCTGGCTGGGCTGAGCTTGGTACCAGTGAAAAGGAAAGAACTGTTGTGCTAAAGCATGTACAGCCTGAACAGGCAGGAGAGGTGAGGAGTTAGGAAACAGGGTACTGGGAATGTGTATGGAGCTGTCACAGCACCTGAAGTCTCAGCCCAGCAACTCGCCCAGCAGCCACTCATCCCTCTATTGTGCATGATGGTGCCAGGCTGTGGAATTCCTGCAGTGAGAGGGTGGTCTGTGTCGCTCCTTGTGTGCTGTGCTTTGCCCCTCTGTGTGCATACGTGGCTCCGTGCCGTGGGCCGTGCTTCTGGTGGCACATGGATGTGGCACATCCAGGCTTCTCCAGCTACTTGTGGCTGAGCTTGGTGTTTTGGGAACAGCATGGTGGGACTGGAAATGATGATGTTCTGTTCCCCTCGCAGTTTCCTCCCTTTCCTGCTCACCAGGACAGGCTGTTTGTTGGAAGACAAGAATGAGCAGTGCCTGGGTGCTGTAAACCAGGGCTCTGGAAGTGCTAGTCTGTCAAGTCTGGGGAAGCATGTTGTGACTCTTAATGTTCATGTGCTGATCCTTCTCTGTGCAACATCTCATCACTGCGAGGACGTGCCTTGAGAGCTGGACGGTCTGTGAAGGATGAGCTCCCCATGTGCTGCCCGTGCCCCCCTTCCCTGATGGGTGCTGGGCAGAGCTGGGGGAGCTCTGGAGAACGAACGATGCCCAGCTGGGACTGCAGCTGCCAGGGCTCTCCATCTGGTATTTCTCCAGGACCTGAACAGATCCAGTGACCACTGATGCGAACCAGGATCCACAGTGGATTTTCTCCTCCTCCAGGAACACAGCCATTAAGGGCTGACCTTGTAAATTAATACAGCTGACTAAAGATTTTTTAGCCTGGCACCAGTAAACACTGGAGTCTGAGAAGCCTTCCATGGTACTTGACCTTAAGTGTGCTCAGAGAGCTCCATGCCTGCCTTTCTTAAGCTTCTCTCAGTCACTTCTAATGATGTGTTAAACGCAGAGGACTTGTTTTAGCTCCCATGTAAGGAGGTTTGTTTGGCAGCCCATCCTTCATCTCAGCTGTTGCCCAGATTGATCCAGGGCTGGCGCTTCATGGGATATGGCAAAGGGGTGACTCCAACACTGTGTGACTTGAGCGCTGTGAGGGAGTTTAGTATGTACCCCGTGGGCAGGTAAGAGAAGCTGCCTCAGATAGCATGGGGCTAGCACACGTGGGCATGGAAGGGGTGAAGGTTACAAGCCTCTGCACATTTGGTACTTTGCATTTCTTCAGGCAAAGGCTTCAGAGCCCTTAAACACTAAATCATGCCTGAAGATTGAGAAAAGCAACATTATTCTGTTGCTGAGGCATAGAAACTAGGGCACTGTGTGGCAAATTTGGGAAAAGTATTCCATGTGATGGTTCATGCTCAGCTCCTGCAGACAGGTGGATACTTTGTGGCCTTGTGCAGAGTGATACTGTTAAACCCATCTCTCTTAGTCTAATAAAGTCATACTTTTCTGAGCACAAAATATTTCTGCATCGATTGCTTAAAGGTAAACCAAGTGGCATTGAGTATTTCATAAAGCTGATCTATGTTGCTAGCGCGTGACATGATCCCATCATGTATCATTACTTCAGAAATTTCCAGATGGCGCCTTACCTAATTGTGAGGCTGCTCCTTCCTGGGATCTGAGCGGAGTGCAGGCTTTTAAGAAATGCCTGTTGTTATTAGCTTTATAATACATGTTCTCCTGTACCAGCTGTTGGAAGCAGCAGGAGGTCTCACAGCCTAATTCTTTAGTCAGCTTTAGGGGGGAGACTTTGCTTCTGTAAACTAGGTATTTGCATTTGGGATGAGATCTCCCAAATGAGAACAACTTGTTTGCTCCCAGTGAACGTGTTGGTTTAAGGACTAGTGTGCCCAGAAGGAGGAAACAGGTTGCCCTTCTTGCTTTACCCATGTCCTCGAATAGTTAACTGCGCTTACTGATTGTCGTGGTGGGGGATGACGGTGTTTTAAAGAAATATCAGGTTTCAGAAGCCTGGCTGCCTGTGATGGGAGAGGAAGGGAGTCCTTGCGCTGTGCTGTCTCATACCTCTCCTGCAAAAATATCAGAGACAAGTTCTGTTGAAGCTGCCTGGTTTTGGCAGCCACTTTCCTCCTACATCCTTGTTCTTCAGGTAAATCCCTCTTCAGCCTCGTTAACTCTTCCCCTTTCCTCCCTGAAAAGTCATCATCATCCCTTGAAATTAAGGAAAAGACAGGAGGAGGGAACAAATGGATGTTAAGAAGTAGAAAACAATCAATTAAATAGTACATAGCATGTAATTTTCCTTGGAAACTTACCATGAAATTGAGGAGCACTTGAACAACTAGTAATTTAAATTGCATTTGAACACTGCTAATGAGTTGTTTGCATGGGAATTTTGGTCATTTCACAGCAGGTTGTTGCCTTTAGTACCTCTTCTTTCAGTTAAAAAAAAAGTCATGATGAGGAAGGTACAACTGGTCCAGCTGTTACTAGTAAAAGGTGTACCATGGAAATTTTGCCAGGCCTTGTTAGATTTAGAGCCATTTACACCATTAGCATCAGCTCTTCCAGTGTTTAAATTCATGGGAATTTTGTGCTTTTTATCTAAAAAAGCTTGTTATTGCTAAAGGTAGGTAAATAACATTATCACTGTTGCACTCACAAACACGACCGACAAACAAGGGGGCTGAAGAAGCTCCTCCAGGCTCCTGGGGCTGGGCTTTGCAGCTGTGGGACTGACCTAGGAATAAATCGTGGCTCAGTGCTTATCACCTCAGCCAAATCATAACAGTGCTTTGGGATCTCATCCTGCCTTGCTCCATCTTAAGAGGAACAACGGAGAGGTGCTGATTGGCTGTGCCTGCGGGGTATTTGTATTTAAGTTAATAGGCTTATTTTTCCAGTGTTTAATGCTCTCCTCCACCACTGTTTTACTTATAAAATGGCAACTATTTTCAGCAAAAGGCAATATCAACCTAATCATGTGCTATATTGCTGCCGAATGTGCTGGGAAAAGACTCTATAGGAAGGCAAATGCAAGTTGCTTATCGCCTGTTGCTGAATGAACATCCCATTTTCAGAGCAGGGTTTTTGCAAATCCGTGGGCATGCTTACCATATGGAAGGGGGTTCCAGTATCAAAACAAATCTGGCCTCCTGTTTCTGGATGTGTAGGTTGTTTCTTAGAAGATGGAACCTTTAAAATCTGTCCCTGCAAACATGGCTGTTAAATCCTGCTATTTCTAGAGGTGTGAGGCAGCTGTCTGTACTGAGATAAGCTATAAAAAGGCAATATTTTCCCAAAGCAGCTTTTTTAGCTATACCTGCCAGACATCTTGGCCAGAGGGAGTTCACCGGGAGTGTCACCACTGCTGCCCTTTTATGCACAGTGTGCTGAGTGATGTAAAAACTGCTGGGCAAGTCTCCAGGGTCAGCGTTAAGCACCAGCTCTTCCATCTCTATATGGTGAAATGCTGCTATGCAGGAAGGTGCATTCAGAGCAAAGGAAGGGGTGCTTGTTGGTTTGACATTCTTATGTGATCTTCTGTTGTTTTCTAGGTGATTGCTTTGTCCTCGGCTTTTATTCTTAATTTTCCTTGTGTCTTTCTTGTTGCTGACTCAGTGACCATCTCTAATCACGGGAGTTTTGAATGCCCCCACCCCGCCCCGTTATGTACTTGAAGGCATTTGTGTTTGCCGTGTAGTCTTGAGGATAGCTGGTGAGTTCAGGTCAAACCAATAACAAAAACTGTAATTTTTCTTAAGGGCTGGATGAGGTTTCTCACAACATAACGGTGTTATCGCTTATGCTTCCTGACACGTGTGCTACCGCAGTGCTTTGTTAGTTATCAGCTAATTCTCCGCCAAGATATGTGAGTGTCAGAAAGCTACATCAGATAATCTCGTAGAGGCTGTTTAGACTGTAGGGACAAAGAAGGACGTGGCTTTTGAGCATGTTCCCAGTGAAGAATTTCTGAAAGCTGGGAGGGCACTGGGGATGGATGTTTCAAAGTGACCGGAGTGATGTCCTCACGTAGGTGAGGAGCTGGTGTGTGTGGGGAGACAGGGAGTGAAATCCCTGTGGTGTAGGAGTGCAGGGGACAGGAGAGCAGCAACTGGGGGAGTTAGGAAACCCCAGGCAAATTAGGTTCTCATGGCACTAAAAGACAGTGCTTTATCTCAACCTAGTGAACTCCCTAGGAAGTACTTTTTTTTGGTTTGTTTATTTGGTTGGTTTGTTTTTTGTTTGTTTGTTTGTTTTTTTGCTGAATGAGCATTTTATCACATTGATTCCTGAGAAGTGCCTGCACCTGCTATGCAAATCCCCCATCACACATGGGCATTGTTGCCCAACAGCCAGCCAGTTGGATGCATTGGCTCTGATATGGGTGGAGGACTTTGCCTTTGCTATTGTGGTGTTTTTATTTCTTGAAGCATGGGCTGCCTCTTAGTCAGCTCTTGACGCCCTGTCTGTTGTGGGTAATCTTTTGTTTGTAATTTCTTTTTCCTTATCCCAGCTTTCCATTTCAACAGCCCATTTATCTCTTTTCCAGCTTCATTTAAAAGGTGGGCACACACTCAGCTGGTGGAATTTGATGTAGATTTCATAATTGCTCCCCCAGAAAACAGACAAGAGTATCTCCTCATCCAAAACTCTGCTGAAAACTGAATAGAACTGAGGCATGTGGGGTTTGAAGTAATCCCAGTGAGCTATTTCTGGCCCTGTGGTGTTCCTTCAAGCTCCTCTACATTTTAGGGTTTGAGCTGAGGGTGAGTGGCGCTGGTGAAGGCCATTTGTTTCCCCACCTCCCTTTCTGAACTCTTTTTTGAAAAATTTGCTGATAAATTTAAGTGATAACCTTGTAAGAGAGATAAGGAAGAAAAAGTCATACAGGTAGATTAAATTTGCAGTGGAGGAAAGGCAAACACCGAGGGAGGCTACACTGAGCTACCCTGAAATGCTGGGAGATGGCTTGTTTATCATTTAATCACTCTATAAATGTATCCTGTGCTTTACAAGTGGGGAAGATGACAATCCTTGTCCTAAAGAGTCTGCAATCCAAGGCAGATAAATGTGCACTTGAGGGTTGGGGAAGGGTCATCACAGGGATTGCTGGAGATCAATGTCCAGATAAAGTAGATTGCTGGAAGAGAAGGGCTTCTGCAGTGGGAGTTGTGGGTGATGAGAAGGGTGTTCAAGGTGCTGGAGGAGTGGATAGACAGAGGAAGGTAAATTGGTATGGAAGGAGGTGAGAAGACCTGAAAGGAAGGAAGGTTGAAGGGGAGGGTAGAAAGTGAGAAAAGGAGTAGGAGGAAAAAAAAGAGCAGCAAGTCTGCTGTGGGAGGGGATGCTGTAGATGAGAGTTGAGATGACCTTAATGTCTCTTCGTTGTGTGTTAAAAGCTATGCCATAACTCAGCTACTGCAATTAGTCATCTCCTTGTATATGAAGTACCGGTTTCTTCCCTGAATGGAGTGTACTGGTCCTGGCTGGAGTCCAGTGCTAGATCTCTTGACCAGGGGTGCTGGGTGATTACATCCTGCCTATGTACCACTGCCAAAGCTTATCAGGCAAGCATATAAGTAACTTGTCATCTTCTGCTTAATACCCTCAAAGTTAGTTAATTCTCTAGAGATTCAGACAGCAAAACAGAGATTGGAGCATGTGTGTGCATATGCAGATATATATATATATAATATTGATGTATGTGGTATGGGTAGGTTTTGAGTGCAGCAGTCTGCACTTTAGTGACATCTGATGGGAAAAGGGTGGGATCAGTGGTTTATGTTGCACCAAACCAGCTCCCCAAGTCTTTGTGTATTAACTTCCATGGAGCTGATCTGGGAAAACTCACTGGTTATCAGGTTCGTATGTATGCAGCTTTTTTTCCCTAAAAACACCTAGGGCCTTCCAAAGCTTCCTTAGATGTTTTGTTTCATCCTTAAAGACTGAAGAAGTCAAGGAAGAATTTACTGTCACCAATCTGATTTTCCTTTCTCTGATTTCTTTTTTAATTTTTTTTTAATTGGTTATTCTTGATGTTTGGCATTTATGTGCTGGCAAGTGACTATAGACTGGAAAGTCCACAGGGTTCCTGAAGCAGCAGTAGTAGCTTCACCTAGACCCTTTCTCTCCCCAGTGTGATCTACCTCCAGCTTGCTTATCTTTTTCTGAGGCTCGTGTCTGATCCCCATCTATTTTTTGTGTCTCTTTTTACCGTTGATCCTTTCCAGATCTTCCTTCTGATTTCCCATTTCCTCTACAAAGTAGTCCCCCATCCTTCTAGTCCTTTCCTAATTGCCCATTAGTTAGACTCAAGTCTTTTGTGGCCAGTAAAAGGTGTGGGAACATGAAGGACATCTCCTCTGGAGCTCAGGCCATCTACTGTCATGGCATGCTATTCCAGCCGGAGAGGAACCTGAGTTCAGAACATCTGAAATTGCCCATTATCTCTGCTCATTTCTTGGAGTCCATAATTTGGGGTGTGGGGAAGTGAGGGGAAGAGGAGGCAAGTCACTCTAAACATGACTCATCCCATAATAGATTGATAGAAAATGTTCCATTACATTTTCATTGCCAAAAATTACTCCCGTCTTCCCCCCTTCTGTGAGGTGCTGTGGAGGTTTTCTTGCTAGGCCTAGTGGTGGTGTCTCTTGGTGCCTGTAGGTTGGTGCCTTGGCCAGCCCAGCAAAAAGGTGTCTGAGTTTTGGTTCAGACCTCACGTTCTGAGTGGGCTGAGGTTGAGTGTGGTGGAGAGGACCTGCTTTCGGAGAGGAAAGAGATTTCTGGCTGCTCTCAGGAGATTTCATGTTGCTCGAGGCATGGAGCAGACCTGTTTGACGAGAGGAGTCACTCCCAGCCTCCCCCTTTGGGAGGGATGCCAACAGATATGTAAAGTATAAGGCAATATAAAGAAACATAGTAGAAAATATCATGGGATATCTGGCAGCAGCCCCTTTGGGCTGGTGCCACTGATCGCTCCCTTGGGCTGACAAGATGTTTCAGTGGCGTGTCCTTGCTGAAGTTTCTTGCTGTTTGCTGTGATGGGGTGGAGATGGAGATGCTAGGCGTTCTCTTGCCTGCAGGTGTTTACAGAGTCCTGGGATTTTGAAGTATGTTTAGGGCAGTGATTCTGCTGTCTGTTTACTGATCAGTAAGGGTCAAAGCTTGCCCATAGCTGCACAGATGTTGCCAGATGTATATAAATACTTGTATGTATGCAACTGTATGTACATATATGGTAAGGCAAAGATCTGATCCAACTTTCCTGATTCCATTTGTCCTGTTCTGCCTGCTGGCATCTTCAGGAGCAGTTTTGTGGACAGCCCTACTATAGCAGTTGGCCATTATTGTATTGGTGCAAAGGAGAGTGCTCTTCACTGGGGCCCTTTCCACCAGGTGGGACCCATCTGTGGCTCTCACCTGGAATGGCAAGTGCCTCGTGTGCCTGTGAATGGGATGGGGAGGGGAGTATCACTAGTCTGACTTCAGCAGCCTCTTCAAAAGGCTGCAAAGGATTTGCAGTTATATCACATCTTCCACCTGCCACAACTAAGGCTTTGATCTGCTGGTAAACACTGCTTTAATAGACCCCACCACTAACAGGTAGGGTTTTGTTGGGAGAAATTCAACCTGTGAGGGAGGTGGCAGAGTTCATGAGCATGTGCTCCTGACAGTGTTAGTACAAATGACACCAGCGGCATCTTCTGCTTCATCCTGCACTGGGAGGAGGTCTTGCAAGGAGTGTTGGGCTGTGTGGGGTTCTGCATTGTGGTGTGCCACAAGGCCAGGGCTGGGACCCAGGATGTTCAGCAGTCCCTGGTGAGCTGTGTAGGTAGCTGCTGCTCTGCTTCGGAGCTGCTGTCACAGAAACTGAACGTTACAGGATCCAGGGCACACACACAAATGTGTTTACAGAGCAAATAAAGGCAGGAGAGAAAAAAGGAAAAGCCTCAGAGTGGCTTTAGGTGTTTTTTAAGTGGCAAAGCTGAGAAATTCCTGAGCATATGCAATTAATGTCTGTTTAAACAGAAACTTCTTTAATAACTGAAATATCAGCTCCTACAGAAGAGCTTTCCTGGTTGGTCTTTTTCATCTGTAACCGCCTGCCCTGCCAGGGTGTGCAGGGGGATGTCTCTGAAGGTGCTGGGCTCGGTGTTTTCAGTTAGGCTTGTTAAGTGTTTGCAAAGGGCGATGCCTTCCTTCATTCCTGGCTTGCTTCCACGTCTCTGATTGTGTAGAGGTAAAAGTGGTAAATTCTTATGAAAACTTACCCATTTGGGTCCCATGCCTGATGTTGTTTGTTTTGGTGGCATGTCATTTGGCATCATCATGTGTGTACATGGGTATATATATTTAAGTACATGTTGTAAGTATATACAGCAGTTGAGAGGGGCAGGTATAGCACATTGGCATTTCCCAGGGCTTTGAACAAGATGCTGAGATGTTGTTACTTACTCAAATTCTGGAGGAATACCGTGCAGAATGGGCTAAAGGGCTTCTCTCCCATTGGAGCTGCGCGTGCTGTGTCTGTGAGCAGGCTGTTCTCTGAGCAGCAATTCTGGTGAAAGCCTGTGAAGTTGTCAGAGTAAAACCTCTGTGGAATGGGGTACATGGTGGAGGCAGAGCAGGGCGATAGGAGAATCTTTTCAGGCTTGACCTGACCATTAAAACTTCACAGTTACTTACTGGCTGTATGGATGTCAAAGCAGCAGCCTGCTGTGGACATGATGCTGTTTGTGTGTATTTAATTTTATTAAAAAAAAAACAACAAAAAAACAAGACATGAGGCTGTTTTGAACAGCCTCGTTGAGCACTGCTGTTGCCCTCCTCATTAGCTACAGCAGGGATCTGGGGCTTTCTGCTTGTGCTGGAACTTGCAAAGGTATGTTTTTTTCCCCTTTTATTTTTTATCTTTTCCTTTTAAAAACACCGTTGAAGTGCCTCTGTCGTGCTTCAGCAGCAGTTGCTTCACCCTGTACTGTTGTCTGTGTGCTCATTGGAGGCTCCTTTGTTGTTTTGACACAGAGCTAGCTGTGAGGAGTGGTCTGCAGGACCTGCTTCAGTGGGGCTACACCACACCCAAGCTTGGTGGTGCATGGGGCTGAGTCCATACCAGGTGTGAATGGCAAAGTGGGGTACCTCACAGCCTGTTTTGTCAAGGCTGTTCTTCTCTGAATGTAAAGAAACCATGTTGAACTCCTTGCATTTTATAAGGCTTTGAAAGCTTGACATGGACATGATGTTCCTTCCTGAGTTGTAGCTGCTGGATCTCTCGGTGCAGTTCTTTTGTTGCTTCCGAGTGCTGGAAATGATGTGGTTCAAACACTTCAGAGTTTGCTCAAGCTACATTCTCCTTGTAATATCTCTTTTTCCATAAAAAAACCAGGTGGGGATGTTTATTCCTCTCTCCCCACTTTCCTTCCTCCCCCCCCAACCTTGACACTGTTGTGGATCACTTGGGTCGTGCACCTATGTAGCATATGTCCCTTGAGAACACACTAGTCATTGCTGATTTGTCTCAAATCATTGTCATTGCAGTCTTGAATACCCACATTAAGCAGGTGGAGCTGATACAATCACTTCCAACGCAGCTGACAGCAGCTGGGTCAGAGCCTTTCTCACTGTTTCCTGCCAGAGGAGAAAATAAAGCACACGTGAAGGCAAAACACACGAGTTTTCCCCTCTGTCTCCCCTCCCCGGCCCCCAAGTCATGGTTTCTGCAACAACAAAGAAGTCTCAGCCAATCTGTTTCACAGAAGAGGCTGAATTTCCTAGAGTCAACGTTTCCATGTCTGATGAAGTTTTAAAAAATTAAAAAAAAAAAAGACAGGGCAGAGAGGCTGCATGTGGTCTGGCAGGCAGCCAGGCAAGGAGTGCTCTTTGGGGTTATTATTAGGCAGATAACTGTATCAAGAGCTTAAACATCACCCTGGGTCTGACGGCTGCGGTGCTCTGTGTGAAATGCTGATGCACGTTTCATACTTGTGAGAGAATGTATTGTACTACTTGAAGCCATTTTTTAAAAACGTTTTTATCTTTCCTTTTCCCCTTGGAAAAAGCTCTACTTGGGTGCCAGTAGAGCTCCTGGGAAGTGCTTCATCGGGAGCTATTGCTGGTTTGGGCCTTGAAAATGCTTTTCCTACTGGGACGTCTGAGTTCCTGCCTCTGATAGGAACCACGGCTAGACTTTGTACGTGTCACACTGAGGTGTACCTGAGTGAACTGGACTGCCTTGAAGATCTAACTCCTTCTCAGGACCTGTCTCAGCAAAGAGGAAGTTTTGAGGCCCATGGGTTCTTGAAAGTTACATGTGTACAGAGGGGTGCTCAGGGGTGTGGGGAGACCCTGTCACCTGCACTGCAGTGCCCTGTAGCAGAGGGGACACATGGGGTAGTGGAGGGACAGGCTTTTGGTGATCTTTGAGAATTGAGATGCAGCACTTAACACACTTGAGGAGCAGAAGTCGATGGAGAGCTGCACAGGGCAGGATGACACGGGCAGAGCTGCTGGCTGGGAAGTTTCTTCTCCAGTACTCAAGGCCGGCAGAAGAATGTCTGTTTGTAATGCTGCTAGATACCATGTATCTGTCTGTGTTCCCATCTATAGACAGTATGTGCAAGGCTATATATAAACGCTGCGATGGCTGGTATTTTGGCTGATACACTCACAGTTTTGTGCCACGTTGAGAGATTTAAAAATATCCCCCCCGTTCCAGGAACATCTATACCGTGGCAGATGTCATCTGGTGTGGGGAGTGGCTTCTGAAAAGGGAGCACAATATTATTACTATAAGCCTTAGTAGTCTATTAGAATATTTATTGCTTCACTGCCACCATAAGACACGTGAGGTGTGTTATTTCTGCCTGTCAGAGTTTTTTCACACATGCAGGCAGGCAGCATCTGTCATTCCTCCCTGCGAGTCACTAGCTTTCATTCTCAATGAACTATCTTTCCAGCTGGAAGGAAGGCAAAATAAAGGCATCAGAGCTGATGAGAAAGGAGTTCATCAACTTTTTGTTTTGCCTTGGAGTTGTGCCTCTTAGGGCTGTCTTGAATTTGGGTCCTTCTTGGCCAAGACACAGTCACCTCATGCTTGCCATTGTTTTATTTCAAGACGAGTCTGTCGACCTGTTGTGTCAGGCCCTGCGGAAACCTGGTATGAGTCAGAGCCGTCTCTGTTGCACGAGACGAAGAGTAAGATAGGAAATAAGTGAGAAATTACTTGCTCAGGACTTTCTTTTGGGACTAGCTCTCAAGTTCCCCAGGCCTCAATTCATCAGCTGAGGGACCTGGCAGGACTGCATCATCCCTGGGACCTGTCAGTGTGAGCAAGTCCTTTTTTGTGTTTCCTCACAGAACTGTGGTGTTTTTGTGGTGGCTGTGAAGCATTGGCTGTGCCAGCCATGTTGTGGTGAAAGTGCTCAGAGGGTGAATACTGGTGTCATCAGCAAACTCTGCTTCTACCTGCAGGGATAATTCTCCATTGCTCTTGCTTAGGAGTGGGTTTGGGTGGAATCTTTTAGACTGGAAGGGCTGGAGAACGTGTTAAGGTTTGTCACTCTGCTGTAGAGAGTTCCTGGACCTGTAGAGAAAATAAGGCAGTAAAAAAAGAAAAGGCAATAGAAATGTGAGGAGTCACACCTGAACCTTGACCTGGGTTTTGAATTACCCTGCAAGATATCAATGCTCTGTTCAAACCTTCCTCTGGGAGCTGGCATCGGATACTTGTCCTGTAACCGAAAGCAGGGGAGCCAAAACTTTCCCTTCCCTGTTGGGTGAGGATGGAGGCTTTGGATGTGGGTTCATTGCCCATGTTCATTGGTGAGAGGAGAAAATGATCAGTGGAGCAGCAAAGGTGTGGAAAGTGGCATTAGAAACTTCACATGAAGATTGGCCCAAGTAGGAAGAATCCCTGTGGTACTTCTTACTTATCTGAGCCCATCAGGTATGCTGTGTTCCCTGCCCAATTTGCCTGTGGCTTGGTAGGGTCTTGTCAACACTGGCCAGACACTCTTTGCAGAGCTGTGGTGTTCTTTAGAGAATGTTTGCTATAGAGGCTGGAGGTAGCTTGGAGCTCCACAGAACTGGCCTTGTGAGTCACCATTGCCATGGCACTCGTGCCTTGGCAGGTGTTGAACGGCCAGAGAATTTTTGATTCCTGGTCAAGGGCATCCCAAGAGCAGAAGAGTATTTTGGGTTTACACCTGCTGGAGACACAAGGGGCTGTTGGGTCTCGACCAAGGTAGAACCTCAAGATTTTTTATCACTTTAATGATGGACTGAACAATGTCAGAAGCAGAGGGATGTTTGTAGGGTTTTTCTGTAGATCTCCTGTTTCTGGCATCCATCCCACAATTCTGGCCCAGACCCACTCACTCACTTATGCTGGGCCAACTACACAAATGATAATTCAACTGAGAATAAGCCTGGTACCTCCTTCTAACCTGGAGATCGACTTTCAGTGTTTTCCTGACAGGAGAGGTGTGGGAGGGACACAGCTTGAGGCTGTCTCCTCCCTGCTGTAGCTGGGGATGGGCCTTACAGCAGTCACACTGGGTCAGTTCAGATGGTGTCCATACAGCCCAGGGTCCCCCTCTGCCCATAGCCAGCAGCAGATGCTGAGGGAAGGCTATCAGCTTCCCCATGTGGCTAGCAGAGAGGGATGACTGCAGTGAGCCCTGACCTTGCTCACTGCCCTTCCAACTGTGGCCTTGCAAAAACCCCGAGCATCTGTGGCGTGGCCCGGCTGGCAGATGAAACACAAAATACATAGAAAGCTTTGGTGGTGTGGGCGTGCGTTGGGAGAGCAGAGAGGAGGGGGGTGGGAAAGTATCTCCGGTGTCGCCTCACTGGGTGCCAGGAAGTGGCCCAGCATTGGGATGAAAGATGAGGAGGGTCTGGCCATGGTGGGGTCGGGGGAGCTGGCAGCCCCGGCGTGGCGGCACATTCTGTACATTCTGCAGCCCTGCAGCACGTGGGGCCGTCGGCAGGCTTCAGTTGTGCTGCCAGGCATCCAGCCTAGCTGGTATTTCATTATCCTCATACCTGCTAAGTCTCTCTTTTTACCCTTTTATTTAGTCCCTTCTTCCCCATCCGCCCCCTCAATTTAACTGAGGTGCACTTGTTTATCCATTGGGCTCTACAGCCTATAAACAGGATGTCTCTCTGTTTCCTTTCAGCCCAGTAACACTAAACTGCTTTGGGTGCAGATAATGCTTTTGGAACCCCTCTCCTGGCTCAATGAGCCCTGTGTGGGTCATAGCCAGCTCCAGATGAGACAGCACATGACTGTATGTATATGCATATGTATCCAATAGGGATGTGGTACGAGTTGGCCACAGTGAACAAATTCACGTGTCTGTAAAGGAAGTAAGCACATGTTTTAGGCTGGGTGGCTGAAACAAGACACCACTTTAAACCGGATCCTGAATATACAGTTTGTAAAAACAAGCTATTGTATAAAACCCTAAGCCTGTGAAACCTTTTGGGGGGAAAAAAAATTCTGCAGTTTATTTTGTTTAAATGTTGCTTCCTAAACATTTTCTCACTATGCCGGAGTCCTGGATACTGAGACCCTGACAGTGAAGCAGAGTATGTGGAAAGGCATTGCATTAACCGTTGCTTTTAATGTTGAGTGAAATTTTGGAGGGGGGAATCAGAAAAGTAATAACGCTGTATTTCAAGAAATTTTCTTCCTTCAGTGTTCAGGCTGTGAGAAAGCAGTGAGGATAAAAGTCATTCTTTTGAAGCATTTTTTGATCTGGGACCTTACAATCACAAATAATAACAAGCAAAACGGAGTATTGAGATGTTCAGTGTCTTAGCCTTAATTTTCAAAGTGTTCAGTGATTTCTGTTGATTGTGATCTTGTTGTAAGCTCTGAGATATATGTCTTTTACAGCCTCTGCTCCCTTAAATCTGTAATTTCCTTTAATATCTAGTCTTTCATTTAAAATAAACTTAAGGTTCTGGGCCTTGTGGTTGTTTAGGAAAAGTTTTGGAAAAAGGGCTCTCTTTTCCCAAACAGGAGGTAAACTTTAAAAACACAAATTTTTGTTGCATTGGTTTTTAAGCTACCAACTCTGGGGCTGGACTGATGACTTCTGAACACTTGAAGATGCAAAGCAGGTCTCTAGAAAAGAAGTGAATGATGTCTACTTTCTCTTAGGTCAATGTGCCCTTAGTTCGAGGTAATTGTCAGTGAGATCTCATGCAGTTGTAGAAGTTCTAAGCTTCTACCCACCACTTAAACCAGGTTGTCAGATCAACATATCTCGTTTACAGAGATGTACTCTGGATCTGTTAGTGAGATGTGATTCAGAATAGCTATTGAGGAACAAGTTGTTCTGTCACAACTCTTCTGTGAGCACTTTGTGTGCATGCAGCTTCATTCCAAAATGAACATGCCTTTTTTGACTAAGTTCAGGCTATTTTGGAAGGTGGAGCAAGCTAAAACATGGAGGGGAAAAAAAGCTCTGTTCCTCCAGAAATAAAGTGATTTGCATTGGGCATATTTTCTGTGAGTTTTCTGAAGTTGCTACCTACCTGGGTGGGTAGATCCCAAGCCATGTGGCTGGCCCTGAAATTTCTGCAATTCATTTTATGGTAGCAGAGAGTCCTTAGGAGATCAGCTGTTTTCTATAAAAAGCTGGATGATGCTGATTTTAATAGAGGGGTCATGCTTGGCACATGGTCCTTTTGTATGAACAGGCTGGGTGAGTGATGGGGCACGCTGTCATTGGTTGCATAAGGGTTTGACACAAATGAATTGGGTGATGAATCTAAAGTTCCACCTGCCATACAGATGCCATTTAAATAAAGATGTCCCCCTGATCGCAAAAGCATTTACCCATCACAAGGGCTGGCAGTGCTGGGTAATATTTAAGCTGTTTTGCTTAGCTCATGGAAAATAGGAGTAGATTTCAGTGTTGCCTTTCTGGGTGGGCAGTGTGACATTGCCAGCGGTCATGGGCCTCTTGGACAGTGAGAAACCCTCAGGGAGCTGGTGGCTGGTGGAATAGGCGGTGCTGGAGCTGATGGTCTCCAGCAGAACCTGGGCTTGTGAAGCAGCCTGTCGCTACAGACTGCTGGGGCAGTGGGGAATGTTGAGATTGTTTTGCTTTCCTACAGTGCTGTGTAACCCCTCCTGCAACCCCTTTATTGTGGTGTTACCCAGGTGCCATTACTTCTTTGGTAACTTCTTTTGCATCCCCTCATCTCATGTTTCTCAGGAGAAAGTGGATCCAAATGGTGCAAGATCTGTAACTGGGCAGGTTGCTGGCTCACATGTTGGCATTCAGATCAGAGGGATTGGATGGATCGGTGGCAGAGCTTCTCCCTCTGCCACACCTGGGAGCTGCAGCAGGGCTTGTCGCTCATCTCACACAAGCAGTGTGGCACCTCCAAAGTGCTCCCAACCTTTTTTTTTCTCCCTTTTGGAAAGAGGCAGAGCAGAACTGAAGGGGAAGGCTAAAGCTGGACTTGTTGGTGGGCACTTAAAATATTGATGTATGCTGTAGGAGAGAAAACAGGATCTCTTTAGAAACTTCTGTGATCAGGAGGAGAGCTCCTGAAGAGGGAGGAAAACAAAAAGTTTTGCATCTATGTGTATGAGATGGATGTTAGAACAACCCCTTCACTTCTCCCTGCCAGAAGTCACTCTGAATATAAGGTGCTTCTCCTCCCTGTTCTCACCATGTCCAAGCAGTTGCTTGTTGTCCTGGCTGTCTTTTGAAGTGGTATCTGTGGTTAAAGCTGTTCCATGCATCACAATTAAGAGCTGTGGGTTTCCCTCTTTTGTATCATGTAGAGAAGTTCACCTTCCCCACTGCTCGCCTTGGTGCTCTCATCTGACAGGACCAAGCAGTGTGTGGTTTGTCCTCAAGTAGGAAGATGGAACTGGGATAAAAATCATATCTATTGTCATTGATGTGCCTGGAAGAGGACAAAAATTGCCTTTGTCTTGTGTCAAACATTTTCTGATGCTCGAGGTGGTTGAGGAGGTGATGTGGCACAATAATCTTGAAGTGCTGCTACCTTCGTTGGCTTTGTGGCTGAATTTTGTTCACAACACAAGGAGATCTAAACCTTGCACTCCTGATTTCTGTGTATTAGCCTGGAGTGGCTTTAGAAGATTTGTCTGGTGTATGTTCCCAATGCCTGAGCTGCTCTGCCCCTTGGGGCATTTAACAGCAGGAAGGACATGGTGTCAAATGTGAAAAAGCTTGGTCAAATACAAAAGAGAACAACTGTTTCTAATGCATTCAGCAATGCTGATTGACAAGTGGTAGAAAAGAAAGGATGTAAAGGCTAGTCATCTTAGTAGGTAGTTTCTCTGCATTATTGAAACATTTTGGTGAAAGAAATATATTTGAGTAGTGCTGCTGCATAAGGGAGTAAAGGCAGTGTTGCTTCAAACTAGAGGAGAAAGATGAACTGATAGGTTTCCTCACCCTCTCTCCCCCCCACACACACTCTTGTTAACATTTAAAGTGGAAAAAGTCATCTGGTTTGAAAAATGTCATTTGGTTAAAGAAAAAAAACAACCAACCAAAAACTCAAAGCAAGCATTTACTACATTGTATTGTGGGACCTACAGAAAAATAATGCTTGAGAGCTGGAGTGGCACAGGAAAGAGTGGAGGTGAGCGATGTGCTAGGGCTGGATGTGGCACAGTCAGTGGTTCTGTTGTGGAAACAAGGCAGTGTAAATGGTTCCTCCTCCCAATACTGAGCTGTCCTGATTCTGTCCACTGGTTAGTAGTATATAAGAGGAAAAACAATGGTTAATTTGCTGGGAAAAAAATAAAAGCTAGTGTGAGCAGAAGATTAATTTGGAGTCTGTAAGAAGGGCTGTGCAAATCTTAGAATCTTTGAATGGTTTGGAAGGACTGTTGAAGACTGTCTGGTTCCAACACCCCTGTCATGGGCAGGGACACCTTCCACTGGACCAGGATGCTCAGAGCCTCATCCAACCTGGGCTTGGACACTTCCAGGGGTGGTGGAAGCCTTGTCAAAGTGCTTCCAGCCATCACTGTTTGAGCAGAGGTTGTTGCTGTGCAGGGTTCAAAACTAGTGCTTGAGTGGAAAATGAGGAATGTTTTTGCATGGGAGAAAAATTTAGTAGGAGACCCTGCCCTGCATGAAGCCCCCAGGCCTCTCCAGAATCTGGACTTTCCAGCTTTCTAGTTCTTCTTTGGTTTAAGAAAAATACTACAACACAAAGCTCTGTCCTCTCCAAAACACTGCAATATTGACTAAAAATCATGGCCAAGCATTGTTTCTTGGTGGTGGGAGTTCCTCCTGAGAATAAATTGATGGTAGACCTCCAGGTGCTGCCCAGAGCTCAAACGCTCTCTGGTGCTTCACATCACTGTGTGGTTTGCTGGGAAGAGATACATTAAGTTTCTTGAGGATTTTTTTTTTTTTTTTTAATGCTGGTGGATGCTTTGTAATCTGTATTTTAATGTAATTCCCTTGGTCAGTTGTGCCTATTGTCTGTGTTTTCTGTGTTTTGGGAATGTAACAGTGCACAGCCTGCCTTGTTTACCCTCCTCTCAGCTGCATGACTGTGTAATTCTGTCTAGTTGATAATCTCTGGCTTCAAGCTCTTTATGCTTTCCTGCTGACTTAAGGTATAGCCTCCTCCTCCCTCCCCGATGTCCTCATTGCCTGCACCCTGCAGACGTGCTCCTGAGTTGCTGGGTGTGGGTTACGAGTTCCTGAGAAAATCTCTGGGTAAATAATTAACATGTTGTAACACTGAGGCACCCCCTCTATTCCGCCCTCCCTGGTGCGAACTTGTGATAGTGAATATTCCCCTTGTGAGCTTGTCCTGCCTGTCCCAAAAAGCAGATATCCTTGATTGGGTTCTCTCTCTTCTTTTGTTTTCTTTTGGCTCCTCTTTGTGAGAGTAAATAATGCACAAACTGCAAATGAGAGGTGGAATTGCAGACAAGGAGCTGACCTATAAGTCTCTGTTGATCTGGTTACATCCCTGCTCAGCAAGAAAACAGCTTCTTGTTTGAAAGAAGATAAAAGCGAGTTATTCTGACTCAAACTGGTGTGAGGATAAAGCCACTCTGTGCAAACAGATGCACTTGATTGGGATCTGATTTGAGCTTCAGAGCAAACTTGCACCCAAACATCCATGGTGGATGTGCCTGATCTGTGCTTACCTTTTCTACCTGCTTCCTCCTGACCTGAGCAGGCTGTGTGCTGAGAAGAGAAACATCACTCCAAAAAGTCTTACATAACCAATCGGGTCTGGAACAAAACGTTACTTTGGATGAAGAGCTCTTCCTCTGGCAGGAGGCAGACCTGAAGGTCATCCTGGCTGCTGGAAAGCATGAGTTTCATGAGTTGGACCTGAAGATGGGAAGGAAGGGACAAGTGAGATTTAAAGTCTTGGTGAGAGTAATGGCCTGTAAAGGAATGGCTCAGAAAGGAAGTTGTGAGGTGTGTGTCAGTGAGCAGTTCAGTGCAAGCTCTGAGAATGAGGTGGTGACAAAAACCTCCTCCTGGGTTTTGTACAACAGTTGCTCAGCTGTAGTTGGGCACTTACTGTGGCAACAATGGCTGCAGAAAGACCTGCTGCTGGTGAGACCAAGAGGAAGAAAATGGGAAATACCCAATTTTGACTGCAAAGAATAAAAACCCAAAGAGTCCTTTGATCGCAAGCTTTTGTGGGTTTCTCTTTATTTAGCTTGTTCACACTCCTTAGAGAATTTCTGGAGGAGCTCCAGAATTCAGCCTTGATGAAAGCCACGTTCAGTCTTACAGGCCACATCCTCAATGGGGCTGAGTGTATGTGGGGAGGTTTCTGGCCATGGGGCAGGCGCTGCTGTTTCTCTGACTGCTTGGACCAGTTCCTAAAGTGAAATACTGAAAACAAGGGCAGCCAGATTAAATGTTTCCCCTACCCAGTGGTATTTGTTGTGATGTAAAGCTGGAATCGTTCCTAGAAAGCATTAAAACACAAATAATATTAACCAGGACTGAGAGAGAACAGCCAGTTGCTTGGAAATGAGAAATATGTTACGGTGACAATGGGTCAGTAGGAATGAGGCTGCCTGGTTTTTACTACTGAATCTGCTACTAATTCCCTTGAGAGCCTCAGTGAAGGCTGGTCCAGTAGGACAGGGTGTGAACAAGGTGCCTGTCTGCACCAGGTTGGGGCAGGGAGACTTCAATTGCAGGTCTTGCTGCTGAACTGGAACATACTGGGCAAGGCTGGCCCTGCCTGAGGATCATGAGATCCTGGGTTGGGGAGCTGATCCCTCTGACTCAGCGTATTTGCCTCTCAGCTGGGACTGATCCAGTCCACCCGCCCCAGTGAGGCTTAAATAGAGCATTTCCTTGTAAGGTATTTTGGGATCCTGGGAGGTGTCATGCTATTCACATGCAAAGTGCTGTTCATCGAATCCTCCCAGCTGTTTACTGAGATATTTACCTGGATGATATCTCCTCCCCTTTCCTGCAACATAAAACGTGCTTGATAACTCACATGAGTGCTTGTGAGACCAAAGGGACAGTCAGCCCTTTTAATCTGTGCTGTCATGGAATAAATAACCCACTGAGCTAATTCTGAGTTTGTCCTAATCTCACCTCACCCTCATCTTTGTTCACATGCGTAAATGCATCATCAGCAGTATGTGTAATGTGCTTCCCTCTCTCACAGCTTAAACAATAAATCCTGTAAGACCAAAGCTTTGGAGATGAAAATTGCATCCTGTTGGTGGTCTTGGGCATGTGATTCAGGTTACTGAAGGTCAGCCTGAAAGGACAGTGCAGACTTCAAAGAAATACGTTCCCTTCTACTGAAATGTCACACTATAATTTGGGGGGGAAAACCCCATTTTTTCAATTTTGCTTCATGTTAAATAGATGTGTGCAATCATGTTTGTGTTTCAAAGTCTTTAGTTTCTACTATGGTTTCTACAAGACTTTTCCACAGCAACCATGAGAGAAAGAAACTACTGAAAACCACTGGGTTTTTTTAAATGTTGGGTTTTTTTTTTTTTTTTTTTTTTTATTTTTAACGTACTGAAAAGGTGGGGAAGGGACTCAGCATAAGTGTAGATCCTGAAACTACCTGTGTTTTTCTTAAGTCTTACTCTTGTTGATACTCAAATGAACTTGATGGTAGGAAGAGTTTGTTGCTCTGAAGCAGGAAGTTGCAGTGTCCTGCAACTCCCCTCCTCCTGCCTCTTTGTCACTCCTGTTCTTATTTGATATGTTGTCACCTTTGGAAGAAGATAATGTGTTTCCCTGCAGGGGTCGAGGGAGGGGGGAGGCAGTTTCCTGGCGGGTTTCTGTAATAGAAATCCATGTTTAAATAACAGGCAGTAAACTTTTCTATATTCTTTTTACTTTTGGAGGGTGTTTATTTTTATATGTTGGGATGCTGCACTTCCCTGGGGCAGGCTTGCAGCGGTGGCTTTCCTCCCTGCAGTCACTATGTGATCTTTGATTGTTTCTATAATTTATCTTATCAGCAGATATTCTGACATTTCTGCGTTTTGAGAGGCGAAGACAAGCATTTAGCCTTTAGCTGGAACAAGGCTTAGTGTTACTGTACATCTTGTATTCAATGCAAGACTCTCACAGAGAGCCCCCAGGTCAAATCCCCTCACCCCTCTGTGTGGGAGTGCACGTTGAGACTTCTCCCCAGCTCTGTGAGCCTCCACACTACTAGAGATGCAGAATCCCCCTGCACAGGGTGCTGGAGGTCCCAGAGTGGTGGGGGACAGCCCTGAAGTTGTATTGCAGTAGGGAATAATGTTGGTTGGCACCCTCCTCACAGCTGCTCTGGTAAGCAGCACCTTTGGTCTTGGCTTTGGATACAAAGCTGATGGATCAGGCATCTCCATTGCTCCTGTTTCACTATCTTGGAGAGAAGAAGTTTAAAAAGACTGGTGTGGGTTTGAATTAGACACAAGTCTTGGGCATGGAGAAGTTGTAGGTGTGCTGGGAGTGTGTGGCTTGCTGTCCTGATCCTTTCTTGCAAAGGGTTCTGGTCTTAAGACCTTGGTATCTTGCATCTGCAGAGATTTCTAATCATAATATTTTCACTGCATGGCATCTATAAGAAAGAGGGATTTCAAGATGTAAAATATAGTCAACTTGCACTGCTGAACAGAGTTGAGTTTTGTTCAGCTGGTGCTTCCCCAAATGGAGGGTTGTGTTGAGCTATTGAACTGGCAGAATCCAAAACCTGGATGCATCATTTGATGTCTTACTGTGAAGTGTTTCTTCTCCCATGCCCTCTTCAGCACCAAAGATCTTGTTGATCTCTCATCCAGGTGGGGTAGTCACTGGAACAGAGTGGTGATTGATGCAGGGGAAAGGCCAGGGCTGGGAAAGGATAGTTTGCATCTGTCTTCTGGGTGAATAACCTGAGGGGTGGGTTGATGTGGGAGCAGCTATATTGTAATGTGGGTCCTTGAGGAACAGGGAAGGGTGAGCCCTCTAACCTAGAGGGGCTTGGGCTCTCGCCCAGCTAACACAATAATCATTAGTGTCAATATCTGGCACATCTATTTTTCCATTAGAAACTCAGTTCTTTGTGGGGTTTTAATATCTTGGCTATTTCAGATCACACTGAGAAACAGCATGGCCCTGCACAGACACTCAGCATGGATGCTTTAATTGTTTGCTAAGCCAACATATATAATAATAATTTATTGCACTGCCTTGAGAATGAGGAAAATGGGAAAACCAAGCCCCTACATAGTAGGAGTTCTTTTCTATCAGACAGGCTGTAGGAACAATGTGCTTGTGATTAACTGTAATAGCAAGAGAGTAGCTGATGAGGGGAGGGATCAGGCAAAGGGGTATTTTTGGCTGAGGTTCTCTTTGGAAACAGAGCTCCTTGATGATAGGGGCTGGTTCAGATGCCTCTTGTTCATTGCTGTAGTCCTTCAACCCTTCCCTTGCTGGGAAGGACTAAAGAGTGTTCTCTGTCACTTTTTGCATCCTTCCTTGCTCTTGGCTCTGCAGTTGCTTATGTGAGACAACACTGCACTGTCTGCCATGGTGGGAGGATGTGGTGGGTTGCATGGCGGTCCCTTAGAGCATAATGTGGGCCAGTAACTGTGGTCCTTTGTGGATGGTTGGCTGCAGCATCATGCCATAACCCTTCTCCTCCATGACACAGTGAACTGGGCATCAAAGACGTTTCTGGGTTTGGCACGGAGCATCCTGGGAGGAAAGGGATGCCAATGGAGTTACACCTGGTTTTCTGGTGTCTGCCTTATAATGCTGCCCTGGGCCACAGAAGACTCCAGGCATCTGAAAGACCAGAAATGACAAAGTTTAGCGGTCACCCATGCCCAGTGAAGTAGTGTGGTGGAAGGCTGGGAGGAAATTGCTGTCTTTTCTCATGTCCCTGTCCAAGATAAAGTACTTCCAGATCTCAGGGTGGTTATTTAAAGCTCTGAATGAAAGATAGATTTTAGTCTGTAGGTAGGCACAAAATTCAGGCAGTCTGGTTTGCAGTTAGGGTGGGGAACCAGAGCTTTCTTGGGGGCATGAGCTGCACGTGTGTGTGTATATATGTGCAGCAACCCTAAAAAACAGGATCTGGTTTAAGAGAGTATTTCTGTACAGGAAAGAATATAAGTATAAGCTTAAGTCCTACGGAAGTCAAAGCAACTTAAGCGCATATTACAGTTAATCATGTACTTAAGTGATTTTCTGAGTTGGCCTATATCTGGAATCACACATAAGGCTCTCTTGAGTTGGGATTCACAGCCCTGTTCTGTAGTTCCTTCCCAAGGAAAGTGCTGACTTTTTTATTTTAATTCTCTCCTTAAAGAGTGGCCTGTTTTGGCCTTACTGCTTTGCAAGTTATTGGAAAGGATGGTGTGAAAAGTTAAAGCACTTTGAGCAACACAGTCCTTTTCAAAAAACTAAGAGAATTTGTACCATTCATTTCAAAAAGACTCCATGTAGCAAGAGTAATGCTGTAACAGGGATGTTTCACTGAAGGATGCTGTTGAAGTCGAAATGCTGTCTGGTGTGATCAGAATGACATCCTGCTTGAAATTGGTGCAGTGTAATGTGCTACTATAGATTGCTTTCCTTTAATCTATTTTTTTTTTTCCTTCCTGAAGTCTCTTTGTGATGAGTGGGATGCTTGCAGCATGGATTTGAATGGAATATCGTGTAATAAGAATAATAAGCAGGTGCACCGTATAAAATTTAAGTGGAAAGCTGCTGCCTAGAAGGGAAAAGTAATGTGGTTACTGCTGCATCTTTTCCCCATAAGAGCATTGTTCCCTAAGCACTTATGGGTTTCCCTGTGTATGAGGTTTATCTAAGATAAATTCCTATTCAGGTGGATGGGACACTGTGCTTCTGAATTGATTTTTTGGTAGAGCTTTTTATGGTTATAACAATAGACAGTGCTAATATGTAGGTTCTTTGTAAGAAGACTAACGTTTTGCCTGGAAGTAACAGGATCATTTGATGAATTCTTCAGTGTTGCTAATGAAAAGGGGTGGGAGAGGAAATTACCTTTAATAAGGAGTTTAAGTGACATTTTTCTTATAGAATGTTATTATGTTTGATTTTTCACAGAAACAAGAAACCAAAGGTGTTCGTGAGGCTGGTGTGGTGCAGCTGGTTGCCTGAAGACTTGCCTTGGCTACTCCTGTATGTGCCTCAGTGCTTACCCCATCCTTGCTCTCGGGCGGGTCGGTGCTTCTTGGAGCCCATCAGCCCTGGCGAGCAGCATCCCTTACTGCCCAGCAGATGCAATCCTCCCGGTGTTCCAGGCCCTGTTTGCAAAGCACTGTCTGTTCTTGTGTTTCATGTCCCCACTTGGCCTGGCCGGGAATGAACCCTTGTCTTGACCTGCAGCATCCTCTGGTAGGACAGCTGCCAAGCGACTTCCAGCTGAAAACACAGTTTGTTAGGAAAGGGAATGAGTTACTTTTTGGCTTGCCTTTTGGACTTCTGGCCTCTAGACTAGGCAGATCTTCTTTCTAGTCCTTGCTGTAGTAAATCCAATCTTGCCAAGACCAGCAGTGACACTGGGTGCTTTTCTGATCAAGTTCTCTCTCCACTGTTGGCTCAAGCAAAACCTTCCAACTTCAGGAAGAAGAGGAAGTGTTCTCCTATGAATGTGCCTGGATGACCCCCTTTTACTGAGGAAAATTCTCAGCTGATAATTAAAATCCATTCTAAGCCTCATTAATACAAAGGTACTTTATCAATAGAAGGACAGGATCTCAGAGCTTGCATTGTATAGGTACAAAGTTTAAGTAAGTCCTTGGTGATTTTGATATATTAGCATGTTTAACCCAATAAATTCCAATAACTCTCTAATGGAAATTCAAGAGCTATTGTAGTTCACGAGAGCTTCCATTTCTTCTGTCTGCAAAGTGGGGATGGTGCTTTCCATGGTGGGGCTGTAAGACTGCAGGGAGTTGTTTTGTTCTCACAGCTGAACAGTGGCTGAGTTGCCATGGCCATGTGTTCTCCCAGCCTGCTGAAAAGGCAAGGCAAAGCTCTTTAACTGAAACCACCAAGAAACTGCTTCACCGAAATTTGTTAAGCCACAGTGATTTTTGATTGCAGTCACCTTGGTATTTAGAAAGTGCTCTGGTATCTGAGAAGGTGTACTGTGGGGTTTGTTAGTTTTAATTTAAATGTTTTTGAAATACTGGAGACTTCTGGGTAAAAAGGGTGGAGGTTTTGGTTTTTGAATGGTAGCAAACCAACCCTGGACATGGTGCAGACGGCTGTGTGGCTGCTTGGGGACTTGCCACCTTAACTGTGATATTTTTGCAGACATAGCTTCAAGTACCGTTCTGTTGAAGCCCTTCATACCCTACAGTGAAGGGAATTGCGAAGGGTTTGCACAACCTGTCTTGGAGTTTCTGGACTTACGAAAGCAAATAGTGTAAAATGCTTTTGGCTGGTTTTTGAGGGCAGATGTCTGGACCCTTGCATTGTGACAGAAAAGTGGATTGGTTGGACATCATCGTCTTCCATTGATTCAGGAATTTTCCTGAATCCACTCTTCTGTCTCCAAAAATGGCAAAGACTTTTTCTGTCAACTAATAACTCCCTTGACAGGGATGTGACTTCAATCCCCTATGGAAAATGATTCAGCATCTCTCTCAGAGCAGGAATGGGGGTCAGATCTGTTGGGTGTTCCTAGCACTGCTTTTGCTGCTGGGTTGCAGCAGCTGTAAGGACCAAATTTGTCCAGTGTGTCCCCATTGGAAACACTGGAGGAATGTGGGTCTGTTGTCTTGTGTAAGGATTACCATAGTTGTTTGGGAGGTTGGCTCTGGAGCATTGAAGGTCTGTGGTGGCTGCAGGAATTTGCTCAGAGCATATCTCTGCAAATGTCCCGTGGTTCTTGTGTTAATATCCGCATAGTGCAAAGGCAGGGGCTTTGGTCGATGGGCCACAATTAGGACGATTTTGAAAGCCAAACCTTCTGCAGTGGTGAAAGAGCTGTAGGTGTGGCTGAGAGAAAACTTCTGCCTTCCTGCAGTGCTGTGGCTCTGCTTACTTTCTTTTGTTGTTCAAAGGCAAAGGCACTATTTTATTAGTGAAATAAAAGGAGTAAAAAAATCCCAAACTCCAGAATTTCTAGTCAGCTGGGCTGCAAACCTGTTGAGGGCAGAGAGCAGAAACACTTTTGAGAAAAAGTGTGAGCTTGGTCTGTGATATTTTTGGCTCTCAAGGGACTTCTGGTCCTCAGTAGCTCAGCAGTAAACGTAGGTGATTGCCCTAATGATGATATCTCCAGGCAATGCTCTTATCACAAAAGTGGTGAAAGAGGATAAGGAAGATAGTTTTCCTCTTTCTCATGAATACATTTCTTTTAATTCTTATAAAGAAGAGAGAGTAGGTTCAATTTCAGCATTATTGGCCGAGCCCTCAAAGGCATCAACTGTTGTATTGAGACCTGACAAACTGAGGCTTCCTGCTGGCAGCTCATTGTGGCTGGTGTCAGGTGTGCTGTGGGCAGGTGCTGGGCAATGAAGGGTGACTGCTTTCAGGAACCCTTAAGCAACCGGCTCTCTTCCGAGAGACATAGGCATGTTTCTTCTCCATTCTTGTGAGTGGCTGTTTGGGTCCGCTGATCCACCCCACCTCTCTCCCCTCCTGCTCCTCTGGGTGCTTGGCGAGGACCAGTGCCTCCTGAGAACTTCCAGGCATGCTAGTCATTTATTACAAGACTTTTTTCTTTCTCTCTTTGTTCCTAGTGCTGTAGCATTTAGACAGCAAGAGTAAGGAAGGTTTCCAAGCTGTCTGCTTAGAGCAGGGTGGCTGCAGAGCACCTGCTCTGGGCAGGAGGTGGCATCTCTGGGGAGACTGACGGTGGCTGGTGCTAAGACACAGGGCAGTGGGTGGTTTCCCAAAGGTGGGGGACAGATACACTTGGCAGGGAACGTGTGTGGGCCTGTTGGCAGTGGGGAAGGAAGCGTTCACTCGTGCTAATCATTCCAGCCCGCAGGAATTTTTTATTTTACTGATTTTTGGTGGTGGTGGTTCTTTCGTGCAGTCATTTTTTTTCTTTTCCCTCCTTTAATTGTTGAAGCTGTTTTTAATCCCTGACCATAGTAAAGCCACACTGTTAACACAAGCAGCGGGGTAGCTGAAATTGCAGCTGTACTACAAGCTCTGCTTTTAATTTCAGGCTGTTATTAATGAGGCTAGAAACTTTCCCTTCCCCCAATCGAGTTTCAGCTGTGCGTCTTCATCTGAGTCACTTAATTCGGTGCTTCAGAGCATCCCTGACTCCGTCTGAGATACAACAGGTGAAGGCTGAAGACTTGTTTTTTATGTCATGAAGAGGTTTCTGGCTGCTGTCCTTCCCATTCCCTTGTGCAGGTGGAGGGTTGGGAGCAGGCAGCTGCAGGGGCTGGGAGGGGACCCCAAAAGAGAGGGTGGCAATGGGGAGCTGCAGCCCAAAGTTGTTAATGGGGAGGAGATGGAACTTGACATGCTTGGCAGAGGTGGGAGGACAGGGTGGTTGTGTGGGTTTGGGTTGCTTGTGAGCTTCTGTGCCCTGGCCTGTGGTCCTGGGGCCAAGCATGAGGGGCTCTGATGGCTGCTGTTGTCGTCCCACGGGGCAGCACCCATCAGCCTCTATAAAGGGAAGGTAGTATGGTGTGTGTCTTCTCTCCTTTTTGCTCATGTAGTGCCCTGGGTGCCCACAGGAACAGTCTGTTGTTTACAGAAGAAGCAGTAATGGCATAAAGATTTTATTTTTGAGAATGTAATATTGTAATTGCATTGGGGATATGGAAATCCCAGTCTGCCGCTGAAATTGCTTCAATAGACTCAAACTTAGAGATTGTCAGGACTCTAGGAAAAAATTCCCAGCAATTTACATCTCTAAAGTGCAGTCCCCCACTCCTGTTTATAACCTGTGTGTGTTAGAGAGGACCTATTTCTCTGTGGCTAAGGGAATATCCAGCCCCAGGTGCATGCACTGAAGGCCAGGTTGTCCTTTATTTTCTGTGCAGGTATCACTTGAGTGCTGCAAACCTGGGAAACAACCCTTTAGGACTGGAGCTGCAATAGTCTCTAGTTTTTGAGTTGTCAACCCCCTTCCCTGCAATGTAATAAAAGAAATTATTGCTTGTGCAAGTGTACATGTGCTTGCAGCTCTGCAGGAGCACTTGCTGGGCTGGTCTTGTTCAGCTTGCTCCTCTTTTTATCCTGCATCTCAGGACTGTAATGTGTGAGTCTGACACTCCATGGCATATGCACTAGCTTTTTTCCTGGATGGATTTATTGGATTTCCAGTAAAGACAAACAGAGTCGGAAGGCTAACGGTGCTGAGCACACAGCGCTGCGCTCCCTGGCCCAGCCTGCTGTGCTCAGCTCCTTATATGGCCAAAAAAAGAAAGAGGAAAAGAGGGCGCAGCGTGAATACCAGACATACGATGCATTCCTCCCAGCTGCAAACTTGGAATTTGCTTTTCCCTGGAAAGTGGACCCTCTGTATGTCCATTAATTCAGGCTCTGTACTGTTTAGGAGGGAGAGGAAAGCTAGCATTCAGCTGGCTCTGAGCAACATTTAATTGTCTTGTGTAAAGGAATTTCTTTCCTGTAAGGATTTTTTCTTTCTTTGGTGGGGGCCAGAAGAGGGAAAGGGGCCATGATGAGGAAGAAAAGTGGAGGCCTGATTGGCCTGAAACTTGCTCTCACTTGGCAAACTGCAAGCAGGTAGACTGCAATTACATCTATTTTCTTCATCTAAAAATCAATCTGATTCATTGTTAGCCTCCGCCTTTAAATTATATTTTCCCTGAATAGCATCTTCCAGTTAGTGGGAGGTGGAGGGTAGATAAGACAATCGATCCTGTTGCTTCATTCATAATCTGGCTTCAGCCTTTGTTGTTTGAATAACTGTGGGCGTGAATGGCTGGCTTGAGGTGCTCTGATCTGAGCTTAGACTGGAAGTACAAAGCACAGGTCCTCTATTTTTTAGATATGCGCTTGAGTTTCCGAAACAGATTGGGTGTAGCACCCTCTTGAGAGCTCGAATGAGGAAGGTGAGGCCAGTCCATCATCTCTCCTTGTGTGCCACTGATGGTGTGCAAAGGCACCTTCTGCAGCAACACGGGAGCTGAACTGCCATGGCAGGTGTTGTGGTTTCCTAGATTGTTTGGAAGCCAGATTGTGGACTGGAAGCCACAGTGGGGTGAATCATGGCACTGCCTGCACATGGGCAGCCTGCTTGCTCGCCAGCATCTGGGCCCACGTTAGCAGGGACACCTCCAGCCAGCTCTGTTTGTGCTTATTTCCAAAGGGGGAGCTTTTCCAAGACCACAGATGTGACTTGTGCTTCCATGGATGCTGTCGGGTGTTTCATGGGCACCAAACAGGTGGGAGAATCGGGCAATTGTTACTCAGCCAAAAGGCTTTTCTAGCAAGGGAAAAAGCAACCTGACAACTTTGAGTCATGTTTTACTGCTTTGGGATCAGAGTGCCTGGAAAGCCATTCCCTATTGTTTCTTCACAGGCCTTGTGGAGGTGATGATGCTACTTAATTTCACAAGCTCCTTTCATCTAGCTCCTGCACTGTGCTTTCCCATCTCGAGGATGGGCTGTGACAGCACTTGACTAAGGCAATCTGTGTAGCTTTGTGAAGATCCCATCTGTTTCTCTACTTGACAGCTGGGTTGTTCCATGTTACTTGCCTTCTTGCTTTCCTGTAAAACCAAGCACGTTATTAGGACTCAAAATAGTAGCTCCTCTGGGCTGTGTTGTAATAGGAGGGTGTTTCATGATGACAAGTTCCAGCATTGCATGAAGGCAAAGCCCTTTTATACGTACAAGGAAATAGCAACAATCTGCTTGCAGGTCATGCGTGGCTCAGCTCTTTGAACTTCTACATTATCAAGTGTTTACTGTCTCTGTTCTTAGAGACTGTACTTTGCAACCAGCACTGTAAATTATCCAGTGAGGGTAATAAAGTTTGATGGCAGAAGAAAGACAAATGAATGGCAAATCTGTGCTAATGGAAACATCTGTTGAGTATTCTTGTTACTCTTTCCTCGTCCATCCCCACGTGCATCCAGAGGTTGTTTCAAGTGAGTTGAAGTAGAGAGTGGATCTTAGGCTCTGTGAAAAGGTAGCTATGGGTGCTAGGCAAAATGTTTGGGGTAGAACTGCCAGGTGTTGCTTTTTGACACCATTTCACATAAGCGCATTATTGAGCATTTTGCTGTAAATGGGATGTAATGGTGCTCCTGGTGCATCAGGCAGAGCTCCATGAAAAGTTGAACAGTGGGCTTGGTGAATATTAAATTTGGAGCAAGTTGATGTTTTGACTGTGTGAGTTCTTTATGGAGGATGGTTGATCCACATCTTTATGTGGATAATGGTTACCAGTTGAGAACAGGAGACTGGCAAGCTGGTAGGATTGGGTACATATAGCATCCTGTGAGAAGTGAGTGCTGGGGGTGCTGGACATGGAGTTAAGTTCCTGTGCATATCTGGCTTTCTTCTGAAGATGGGGAGATCCAACTGCCCCAACCACCCAGCTCCACAGCTGCTGCTGGATGAAATGTTGGAGGGCAGCTGCACTCAGGTGGTCACAGAGCCCTGGCTGCAGGTTGGGCATTGTGGCTGCTGTCCTGGGAAACCAAGTGAGCTTGGTGGGAGAAATGGGTGTTAGGACTCCACTCCTGTGTCCCCAGTGGGTGTATTGCTTGCAGAAGGCTCTTGGATGTCGCAGATATCTGACCTGTGTGCGTGGTTAAGGACCATTGTGAGTTTTTTGGGTGCTGAAAGATCACAGCCTCTCTATCTTGCTTCCGTTTCTGCTAGATTTAAATGGGAGTAAATTTCCACTGGTTGCTTTTCTAATGCAATGAAGCACTGGAACTGGTACAGAAGAAGAAAGAAACAGGTGACTGGTAAATATTTCTGTAAATGTTTGGGTGGTTTTGTTTCCAGGATGTTATCTTCTTGTTGGGAGAAAAAAATGTAATTCAATAAACACAAAGCAGGCACCATGTTTACGCCCTCTAAGTATAGGGGAATGCTGTGCTTCTTTTCCTTTTATATGATTTTTTTGTGGTACTGCCTTAAGGTGTCTTACCAGAAGTATGGGCTGTCATTATTAGAGAGTCCTGTAAAACAGCTGTAATAATTGCACAATGTTCTTTTTTGCTGGCAGGTTTATTCATAGATGTTTTTTATTTTTTTAAGACACATGAGGGACTGTCTCTGCACACATCATTGATTTTGTTAATAAAATCTTATATTTTGATGGTATGTTTCATTGGAAAATCATCAACTGCTCCATAAAATTAAGACTTACACTATTGTTGAATGAGGATGTTTCCTCTAGCCTTGATGGAGAGATTGATCTAGATGGATTTGCTTGATTTCTTAACAGCAGTTGCGGAAGGTACAGAATCCAATGCCTCATCTCTGCTCCAGATTATCTGATCAGGGGTTTGGAGTTCAGCATCCAGCTCTTACCCTTCATTTTCTCAGCAGGCTGCTGTGATGGCCTGATGTCTGTCTCCTGTGTCAGTCAGCAATGCAGAAGGATGCTTCATGGTTGGTGCTGAGCTCAGTGTGCTACAGGAACATGACTGGCTGTGTGGCTACAGCCCAGAGTGGTGCTGGAGGCTGTGCAGCAGTGGGTGCTTGCCTGATTCCGAGCAACCTGGTCTAGTGGGGAGGGGTCCCTGCCCGTGGCAAGGGGGGTTGGAACTAGGTGGTCTTTAAGGTCCCTTCCAGCCCAAACCATTCTGTGATTCCCTTATTTCATGGGGCATCAACTCTCCCCACCTTTATTTTGTTGTTTTTTTTTTTTTTTTCACTTCCAACCCATGAAAAGCCTAATGTTGCTCCTGGCTAATGGCTCTGATCTTTGCCAAATTGTGCCTCTGCTTTCTTAAATGTCTCTCACAAGCTCCCAGTTTCCGACAGCACCTGAGGACTGCAGGGATTAACATGGCACACTGGAGTGGTGAGGCTCCCAGGGTGCAAGGACTGAGGGATCTGTGCTTTGCAGAGGGAGTCTCAGTGCTCTGGGCTTCTGAGGGATGGAGTGCTGGATGAGGAGGTCCCACAGGAATGGAGGTGGTATCCATGCATGTAGTGTGGCTAGACATCTTTTCTTTCTGCAGGGAGTGGGGATAGTGCTTAAAACCTACTTGAAATTATTCCAGTGCAAGGTATGGGGAGAGGACACCTCTTGGACTATGGCCACCATGTTGTTCCCAGTGATCTGTCCATGCGAGGTTCATGGTGGCAGCTGTGACCATAGGTCAGCTGCTCAGCTGGAAATGTTGTTTCTATTCAGGCTATTCATGGATTGTGGGCAGGTTAAAACTGTGTCTGTCTGGTATCAGCTAGGACATGCTTGTAAGCCTTAGGCTGAGCTTTTGCTGTCCCTTCTAGCTGAGATCTGCAGGGCCCTGGATCAGCAGAACATAGTTTTAGATCCCACTGAAAGCCCAGAGCAAAGTGAATCTGAGCACTGCTCTGGTTTATTTGGCCGTTAAATAGCCAAGGCAGCGATTGGTGTTAGACTGACTGGCAGTCAGAAAGCCACTGCTGAGCCAAACTCCAGTTTTGTATTTTGCAGTAATTAGCAGGTTTGAACATGTCCTTCGTTCAGCGAAAAATCCTGGGAGATGACACAAGTCTGTATTTTATTGTATTTGTTAATTTAGTGAGCCTGTGTGTATTGTATTTGAGGGAATGTTTAGCGTTCAGATTCGTAGAGCTGAATCCGATTCTGTTTTACAGGAGACAGCCCAGTTGTCCATAGCAACCTGAAATTGATTATTTTCCCCCCTGCCTACCGAAAGCTATTCTCTCTTGAATCATCCCTTTAATTTAATACAGTGAGCAGGATGTCCCTGCATACAGAAACTTTTATTTTTTTAACACTGAGTAACCTAGGCAAAAAAAAAATCCTTATTTGAACAACAGCCCTGACTCTGTTGCCACTTGGCATTAGTCCTTTCTGTGCCATTTCCTTGTGCTTCATTTCAGGTACTGGAGGCCATTATTTCTATCAGTTAATCACCACCGCTGCCACAGGGGGATGTCCCCCTGCACGCTTCTCTTGGCAGCAGGTCCCTCTTTGTCATGAAACCCTCCAGGCTGCCCGGGCTTCCTCGCCCTCGGCTTTGTGGACTGGCCCAGTGTGTTCGTTATGCTGAAAAGTCTATTCTTTGCAGTGTGTGTAGAATCAGCCCTGTGCTTTCCCCTGATTTGCAGTGGTGCCCACACGTGGCACTGGTGATGCAGTGGCTCTGGCGTTCCTCGGAGTGGGGTCGGTGTTCCTTGCAATGGGAATGCGCTGCCCAGCTTTTCATCCTGGCTGGAGATGGTGCTGTTCAGGGCAATGATGTTGTTGTCACTGTTGTCAGGTGTTCCCTCCACCTGTTGCTAATGAGGATGCTCAGGGCCAGGAGCTGCAGAGGGGCTCTGCTGCAGAGACCCAGCACGGGTGAAGTGCTGCCTTGGTCTCAGCGCTGTCGGTGTGGGTAGCCTGGGGCATATAAAGGCCTGGAGGTAAATACATGCTCTGTGTTGACCTTGCTGAATAATTTAAACTCAAAAAAGCATTATAATAACTGCTGCTTACAGTCTTCTCTGACATGTACCCCTGTGGCTCTGGTTTTCTGTACTAGGTCTCTGCTGTTGTCAAAACCTCTTTTTGTGGGTTTTTCCAGCACAAGTGGCTTCAGTGGAGGCTGGTTGGAAGGTGTTCGGGAAGAATGGGAAGAATTGCCGTGCTGGTTTGCTCCAGTTTAGAAATCTGTGTGGTGCCTGATGACTCCAAGGGAGTGATTGCCTTGTCATAGTTACCTTCTTATCTTATCTCCCATACTAAATTGGCCTGGAATCTTTTTTTCTCCTCAGCTGTTTTTAGGCAACAATAGTATAGCCAGGGATGAGGAGTTTAGGACATTTGTGGTTTTGCTACCTGGAAGAACACTTGACTCTTGTTGGAAGACCAGCAGCTTTTGTGTGGTCAGTGCAGACTGCAACCTTTTTCCACATCTCCCCATTTTCACATTTTCCACATTTGCCCCTGGATTTTGCACAGAACGGCAAGACAGCAGAGACTTTCTCCTGTGCTCTTAGTTTTGCCCTGCTTGTTGTGGAGCCATGGGAGGAGGAGGTGTTGCTGGGGCAAATTGTGCCGTGGTAGCAGTTGTACCACCAGAACTTGTCCCTGTTGGCTGTTCCACACAGAGAGAAGCAAGCTGCTGCTTGCATCTACACTTAGGCCATTAGCACAAATTGCACCAATCTGTGCTGTGAAATGTCTGCCTTTTCCTGGCTTGTTTTATGAAAAGTTAAAGAAAAAAAAAAGGGAAAACGGCATGAAATCAATATGGCAGAGGCGTCGGTTGCGTGTTCACCTGCTGTCACTGCGAGAGGAAGCCATATCACTTGACACGCCTGGTGTATGGCACTTGTTGAGAAGATAGTTATTTCATCTCTCCGTATTTTTTTCACATCAGTCAAAAAATGGTTTGTTTAATGTGCATCATCTGAACATTTCACTGAGCAAGCTACCCAAAAAGGTTAATCTCCAATTCTGTAATGCTTTTACTGTCGCATCCAGCTGCTTCAAAGACAGCAATGAGTGTATCTGTAATGATGACTTCCAGATGCAGAAGTAGCAGAGGCATCTACTTTCAGGTGCCAAAACTGAGAGTTACAAGGCCTGTTTTTTCAGAATACTTCATTTTTTGTAGGACTGTACATGGTTATAGTACAAGTCTCAATTAAAGGTTGAACAGAGAATCTCAATCTCTGACTGGTAGTTCTTGTCTCTTCTGGACGTGGTCTTTCTGTATCTTAGCCAGAAAAGGCAAAGCAATAAATATGTGGGAAAAAGTTGATATATGTGACTTTGCTCTTATCGTTCAGTAGGTTTATGGCAGAGGCATAAACAGGATCTAATCTTTCCAAGTGATGCTTAGCTGCCAGGCCACAAAGCATCTTTTCTGGTCTCCTTACCATTGCCTGCCTTGCATCCTCCCCATCTTCTGAAAACTGAATGAAGGTGAGGAGACCATTGTCCCACATGGCTGCAACCTCCTTATTGACATGACTTGGCTTTCATACACCAATAGCAAGTAGAGTCTTCAGGTCTCAGTGAGTGTGTGCCTGTGTTGTCATTCCTCCTTTCAGCAGGAGTACTGCCTGCCTGAGAGATGGGTATGATCTGGCTGGGCTAAGCAGAAGTTCCTCGACTGTTGTCTGTAACTTCTGTCAGCAGGATATTTGTAAATTTAAATGCTTCCTCACAGAAGTATCAAAGGAACTAAGGCCACTTTTCAGCATGAACATGAAAGGCTTTCGCGCACTGGTGCAGCAAGGATTGCCATGGAGAACAAAGGCTTTTGCTAATCACTTCTAATGCCTTTCAAGTTTATGCCTCATTTTTTCCCCTTTTTCAGACAGCCTCCCAGAGTAGAGACTTCAGTGACTGACTCACCAAATAATTAACAGGAGGAGGACTCCATCTCTGAAACTTTTGAACACCTCTTTTAATTTTCTTAAACCAGCCAGTACTCTGGCCAGGATCCAATTTGTGTAATTACATTTGACCTAACTTAATCCCTTGGCAGTTTCAATTGCATGTGGTAGTTGTCTTGGCTCCCTGTCCTGGGCTGCCATTCAATGCTACTCCATGGTTTTCAACAGCTGTTGTAATTCAGCTGTAGAAATGGGTGTATTTTCTTGATAGAAGCATTCCTTATATCTCTATCCCTTGCTAAACATCCTTATCTCACTAGTATTTTGGGAGGTAATGTGTCTGATGCTGCAGATGATCTTGCTGAAGTCCTTGGAGCTCCTTTCACTCTTAAAGATGAGCATTTAGACTCTTATTAGTTTGTCCATCATATATTTTGAGATTGTTTTGAGTTTTTCATCTTCATTAAGAGATATTTATTTCTTAGTCTCCTCAGCTACTCTGTGCTGCTTTAGGGTCATTATTGGTGCAGGTATTCCTCTTTAGCATTGGAAACAGTACTTCTGTTATCAAGTCTGTGTTAAATAGGAGTTTGTCACCTTCCTGTGCTGACAGCAGTTGGGCTGGCTGGCTGTAAGTGTTGGCATTGGTAAGAGTGCAAGTGATGAAGGAAAGCAAAAGCCCAGGGTAGCTAAGAAGGATTGCAGAGTTTAAAAAAACACACATCCCAAGCAGAAATTTGGAGATGGACTAAGTGCAGTAGCCAAAGGGACAGTTGGATGGATGATGCATGCAAAAGAGAAAACCCCCAGCTGTTGCATTTGCGCATCCTTAGATGTGCAACAGGTATCTTGTTTTCACAGCAGGTGGCAAATTGAGTGTTTCTTTGCTTCAGCCCTCGGAAAAGGTGTATTTGTTAGGAAGCCACTTGATCCTTTGGGACCAGGAGCAGCCCCTGCTGAGCGGAGACAGGAATTTAGATGAGATGGGGTGCAAAAGGTGATCTACTGCTGAAAGATGCAGTTGTGGCAAATTGTCTGCTACCGTTTAGCTCTGCTTTCCTGAGAGTCTCCAGAAGTAAGGATGGGAAATGTATTACTGCTGCTCTCCCTTTTTATTTGTTATCTCTTACAAAATCTGGCATGTTTTTGATATTCATAACTCTCCCCTGTGTTTCCAAACACTACTCAATGTATATCCTTTCTTTATTCTTTCTACATTGTCACCAAACCCTTGGGTTCATGAGAAAGATTTCGTTTTGCTAGGTAGAATATCCTGAAGATGGAGGTAAGAACTGTGTTGGGACCACAAAAGTTATTCAGCCATTCATAAGGCCTGACTTTTATCCTCTGTGTCTCTCCCATAATTACAAACATTTAAATCTCAGAGTAGACTAGAAGTGTTGTCTCTGGTTTCAGTGACATTGTAAATAAAGTCACCAGTCGTAACATTAAGATTTGTCCTCTGTCACAGTACTTAAATGTTTGGAGTTGAAGCCATTTTATTTTGATGTGTGCTGCATATAACTTACAGCTTGGCAGAACTTTCTGCAAAATCCATAAATGCTTTCCTAGAACAGAGATTTAACAAACCCTTATGGTGGTTGTCAGAGAAAGTGTGGCCAAGTTTGAGTGGTGGCTCACAATGTATCTACAGTCATTGATGTTGCTTTTGAAGATCTGTTTGCATGTTAAATAATGGGATGGAAAAAATTCCCCTTCAGAGTTGTTGGGGTTTCCTTTACTACTGGACTGGACTGCCTATCATACTGAAGACAATTCTTTTCTTTTCCATGTTTCAGAGTACTTTGTAAGTGGGGTGTGCCTGAAGGCATCAGCCTTTGGATGCGAGTGTCTGCTCTTGAAACAGCCTCGTGATACCCAACTGCCTGCTCTCTCGGGGTAAGAAGAGAAATGCACATGCAGAGATTAAGAACGTGGTTTGGGCAGAAGCAGAACGGCAAAGAGAAGTCAATCAGCACTGATGCCTCAGCTTGTAAATTTTGGAAATAGTGAACTTGTCATGGAGAAAGGGAAAAAACTGTAAATCTATCCACTGTAAATAAGACAAGTTATAAACTTAAGTTGCAGCAAGAGATATTTGGCTGAGGCATTAGTGATGATCTCCTGCGTTAAAGCTGGTAGTTTGAAAGGCAAAGCTCAGTCTATCTGTGCAGAATGAGCTGCAGGGTTTGATGATGAATTGATGCAACAGGAATTAACTCTGGTGCTCAGTGTCTTTGTTACCTGAATGGTGATGTTCTTCTGGAGGGAAGTGTAAGCTCAGTGAAAAGAAGAGGTTTAATCCTCTCTTGCTGGCACGCAGCATAAACTTGTGGTAAAAACAGGAGGTTGTATCAATTCTGGCTCCTTTGTAGAAAGCTTCTGGGAATTTGGTTCTCTTCTGTGATTCATGTAAGAGATTTACTCTCAGGTGGGCAATCTCATATGTTGTATTGTGACATGAGAACATAATACTACAAATACAGATACACTGAGCAAAACACAAATATCGTGTGGAACACAGAGAGGTTGGAGCCAGAGCTGATGAAATGGAGGAGAGTCTAATTTTTCCTCTCTTGCTCTTCTGTTCTTGTTCTCCATTGTGTTTCTTTGTCGTGTCTTGACAACAAACACAGCAGGCTCTTCCTGAGCATAAAAATGCTGGCTCACCAGCTGCGTCTTAAAATTATATCCTGAAGATGGCTGCTCCTTTAGTTCCCTTGCTTCTTCCTCCCTTCCTTGGGAGCTGCTTATGACAAACTGAGTTTGGGCTCAGGCAGCCTCTGAGCCATCATGCTGAGAAGAGTGGGGTTCAGGTGCTTCGTCTTCCTCGGTCTGGTTAAGAAGATCAGTGAGATACCTGTCCTATCTCATAGGACATCTGAAATTCAATGGGAAGTTCTTCAACCTCTTGTTGGACTTTGATTTCTCTAGTATTTATATTTCATTCTTAGTGTCAGCAAATACTGATGTCTCCCCTGGAGTTACACTAGTGTCTTATTGTTTGTTATCGTCCTCTGCTTAGCAGAGATAAGCTGTTGTGTCCCAGGGGTATGGGAACATGGAAGAAACTTTCAAATAGTGCTAAGAAATGCAAATGGTGTCAAGAGAGAAATAAGGGATGCCTTCCTGAAGTCACCTTTGTACATGTTTTTTTTCCTCTTCTCCCCCCGCCCCCCTTGAGCTTTTCAATTCCTGCAACTATCTGTTGAAATCTTGAAAGCAAAATGCGTTCATGGAAAGATACAATTTACTGTGTGCCCCCCTGATCTTTTGATCTCAATCAATCAAATAAATCCAAGACCTTGCAGTTCACCTTGTTTCAAGGATGGTTAATAAGTTGAGCGGTTGTGCCAATGGCAGTGATGGCTTTCCAGCCTTGTGCTTCTTTTATTGTTGTTATTATTTTTTATGATTCTGACCTTTCGGACTGGTCAGGGTAAGATTATTTGCAAAGAATACTCCATAACATTCAAGCATTGCTGCTTAGCAAAAGAAAACAATATGCCAAAGTTCAATTTGGATTTCCCTGCAGGGTTGAAAATAATGACAAGACTCACTTAACATGGCAGGGATGAGTCCTGCCACCTCAATGGGAGTGGCTGCCTTATGGTCCTGCAGCACTTTGCAGCTCTGTGCCTGGGTAACTTGGTGGCTGCACCTGAAATTTGGCGTCTGGCATCTGGTGCTGGGGCTCACTTGGGGAGGAGGATCCCTGGATGTATCTCTTGACTCTTAAAGGTGCCAGCTCAGTCAATTAGTAGTTTTCTTTGATTTTGCAACTGAATTATTTTTCCTCTAATGATGTGCTCCTTGCTTTCACTTGCAAATGAGGCTTTGTGGAGCTGCTCTAAGTTCTGTCCTGCAAAGCCGTCCTGTTCCCATCCTTGCACTCAATCCTTGCCCTCAGTGCAAGCCAGTGTGTGTTCCAAGAGTGGCTTAGGAGAGCCTTAGTGCATTCTGGTATGTTGTGAAGTGTGTCCTGTGGGTTACTTGCTGTGATCTCTGAGTGCTTTGAGAATCCCAGATTTCAGTGGGAAGCTGGTTACCTTTTCCTTGCTGTGACTATTCATGGAAACAGTTCCTAGATGTCTTCCACTTAATGTTTGCCACCAAGGGGGCTTGCAGCATCCAGTGGCAAGAATCTTGCTTTACTGTCAGGAAATGTAATGATGATTGTCCATGTTTCTGCTGTCCTGTCAGCAGAATTGACTCCTGTGGGTGGGAGCAGTATGAGGAGTGAAACTGGGAGCCAGCAGCTGCTATTAAGGCATTAACCTGCAGTGTTTGAAAGCCACACTGTTGTGTAGAAATAGTTTGTCAGAAGCATGTGGCTCTTCTGAGGTTATATATTCTTCCTTCCATAGATGAGAAAGTGAAGGTATTGAAGATCACTTGCTTTGAGCACAGGAAGTTCATGTTAGTGGAGCTCTGAGGCTGGGTCTGAAACCCATAGGTTTGGCAAAAAGAAAAAAAAAAGCTACATGTGATGAAAGGCAGCAAGTTCCCTAAAAAAATTTATGCCATCAATTGAGAAAGCAAACTGGGACTGGGTGGTGAAATAATGGTGCAAAAAGTAATGCAGCTTGTGGAAGGTCAGGCAGCACCTCCATGCCAGATCCCTGTGACAGCTTAGTGGCTCTTGGTCCAGCTCAGCAGCAATGTAGCTTGCAGTGAAGCAGATGGGTCTGGTTCCCTGTCAGCATTGGCTGAGAAGTTTAAAAATAAAATAAGTAAATTTGTGTTTAGGCCCATCTTAAAATCCAGAAGTCATTTCTCCAGCACCTTTTCTGGATTTACCTGCCTTGCTCATAAAGGGAGAGGATATGGGAAAAAGGGAGAACTGAAGATGGCAGAGCAGTGCCTTTGTTGTGTGGTACCATACCCTCACAAGCCTGGTGGCCATGCCATGAGCTGGGGAGAGGTGTCCCCATCCCCATGGACAGCTGCTATCCTTCAGGTGCCAAGGGGGAAAGCCCTTCCATATGCAGGAGTTTTGCGTGGCCCAGAAGGTGACACTTTTTTTTTTTTTCTTATTCCAAAAGGGACTGGCAATTAGCAGCAGGGGTAATAGCCACCTGGAATTAAATTATATGGAGGCATGAGAAATAGTGGGGTATATTTAGAAATATCTATTGCATATATATGTACCTCTTAAGAAACATGTTGGAGATGCCATATCCATAAATACTAATAAGGCTGTTTGATTCCAATTTTCAGGTAAGATTAACATTTTATTGAGTATTATATCTGTCACATTCAATGCTTTAGTGTACCATCCTCTCAGGCTTATTAGCATAATTGCAGTGCTTAAGCAACAATAAAAAATTCAACAGTAAAATAGCGATTAGCACAGGCAATTTGTTATCAAAAGCTTTTACTTAAGGACAGCTTTTGAGCATATTTATTATCCAGTTAGGGCTATACATTATTTTTATTTAGAAAAACAAGAGGGAAACATTGTAGGTTTGTTTTTTTTTTTCTTTTTTTAATGTCTAAATCAGAAGGCCCGAAAATTGGTCACAGCCTTTTTTGTGTTTCTTAAAATTGCTTGGCAAATTCATTTGGATTGGGAAGGCAAGATAGCGAAACAAACTCTGGTCTGGAGCAGGACTGTGACGTTAATAACTCAGCAGAACAATTCTGTTAAATTCTGATGCTGACCTGGATTGTCTCGTTGCATCCCAGACCCTGAAGACACTGTCCTCCCTCTCTGTGGCCGATGGCATTGTCATCAGAGCAGCACAAAGGCAGGGGTGGCCCATCCTCTTGTCCCACCAGTGGCTGCAGCCCAGGAGTCAGTGCAGCTGTGTGCTGCAGCGATGATGCACCTTCAGACAAGGGGAGGGACTGGATGGGACCTGCAGGAAAATGGACTTTGATGTCAGTGCTGGTTGTCTCTGAGGCTGGAGTGGAGGAGCATGGCCTGGCTGTGTCACAGTGCTGCACACTCCCTCTGTTCCTTTTCTCACTTTGAGGACACTTATGGGAACAGTCCTTTCCCAGAAGATACATTGCATTGATGTGAATCCATGTCTGTCTGTGTGCATGCCACCTACTCATGCACATACACACAGGAATCCCCTGTTGCCAGCATGGCAAAATTTCATGTGAGTATTTTAATTTTCAACAAATTTTCTATGTGTATTTAAAATAAAAAGTTGTACCTAATAAATGAAGAAGTAAATGAGTTTTAAACAACACAAGAAATCCATAAACGAAGAGATCCATCAAGAAAAGCACATGTATTTGGTGAGAGGAAGACTTTCTGTGATTCCTTGTGATTCCTTTGCTGGTGGAGCCTTTTTACAGACCCTCTCTCTGCTTGTTTTTGCTCCTCCAACACGCTTCAGACCCGTAAACTCGTCTGGTTTTTTTGCTCCCATTTTGACTGTTGTCTAAGCTTGCCATGAGGAGAAGTGAAGGTAGTGCTGCTGCCACGGGGAAGAAGCTTATGTTCATAGTGAAACAGGATGTGCAAGCAGGTTGTAGGAATTGGGAAGGGAGCACATGGAAGCAGGTGAAACTAAGCTGGGCACATATTAGAGAAGTGATGTGCTTGTGGGGTCCTCTTTACAAACACCCTCTTCTGTGAATATGTAGAATTTGAAAGGAGCTGGTTGTTTCAGATCCTTTTTTTTGAGGGTGGGATAAAAATGCAGTGTTATTATTCAGAGATAAATTGTATGTTTCAGATTCTAGGGTAGTTGAGTGTATTGGGTTGGTACACAGCTCACTCTCATGCAACTGCCTAGCACTGCATGGTGTTTAGACTTTCTGTCCACAGAGAGCTTGGTGATGCTCCTGGGAATGTGAATACACAGAAACTGGCTAAAGCTAAACTTCCTGGGAACTTTGCTCTCGGTGGAAATTTAACTGTGATTTGAATTGCCCTTGAAATATCTACTCTCTGCCTCCACGATCACCTCTAGGAATGGGGATTTGTTGCTGCTCTCTCAGGAACAAAGAGGTTCCTGCACAGACCTTCAGCTCCCCATTGTTGCTCCATCTGGGTTTGGTAGTGCCCAAGGCACCTGAGCATCTCCTGCTTGCATCTGGCCTTGTAGCTAAGAGAGAGTTTTTGCTACAGCCGGGAAGGCTCCCTTCTAGGTCCAGGCACAGGGTTCCACATTCATAGCAGGAGCTGGGGAACCCCAGAAGGTGTTTTCTTGGGGTGTTGATGTGGTCGAGGGCATTTCTATGTGGCTCCCACCTGAGATCCATAGTCCTCCAACAGTTTAGGGAGAAAGGACCTTGCAGGTCTCTTGAGCAGCTCCTGGCTCAACGCAGGGTTAGCTTCATGGTTGGATGAGGCTGCTCAGTGCTTGTCAAGACAGTGGTGGTCTGGTGTGATCTTGAGGGATGATGATAATCTGTGCCTTGGTCAACAAGAACAGACCTTACAGAGGGCTTTGTAGGCTGTAGTTTAGTGTAAGGGTAGAAGAGTGATGACATTTCTGGGAGAGGGGTTATGTGAAGGGTTGAGAGACACAGTTTAGGTAATCCAGTGACACAGTGATTCCTACATCAAATTGCCCTTGTGAGGTGGGAAACACCACGCCCAGCTCTGCAGAACTGGTGCTGCTGGAGTCTGGCTGCCACCATAGCCACTGGGTACACCTCATGCTCTCCTTTACGATGGATGAGGTGGGATACTGAGAGGAGAGAGTCTCTCTGGAGGTGAGTCCTCATGTGAACACATCTCCCTTGAGGAAGAAAGTGCGTGCATGCTTGCAGGGAAAAAAAAAATGGCTGAAAGAATTTAGGAGTGATAAATGTCATAAAGAATACTTATGCTGGAGTTTGTGAAGCCTGGAACATCTGTTCTCAACAGTGCTTTGATCATGTTGTGAGGCTTTTAAAATGATACTTCCATGAATTAAGTGAGATCCTTATGGCTGCAGGATTCCTTTCAGTGCCCTTTTTCTCATGGAGCAAAAAGGCAAATTTCACAGGGAACATTACATGACTTGAAACACATATTTTAATGGTTAGTATCAACCAAACAATGTTTTATTAGGTGCTAGAAAAATGTTCCAGTTCTATACCCCAGGAAGCAAAGCACTCCCATTTACTTTTAAGCTTATGGGAGCTGTACTTTGAAAAAAATAAATTCAAGAATTCAATCCTTGTATGTTACTGTATTCAAAACCAAAACAAACATGGTGAAGCGAGCTTCAACCTTTTTAAGTTGTTGTCAGAAAAGGGCCTTTTTGGGTTTTGTTTCCAGGCAGAGGTACAGATGAACCAGGATCCATGTGTTTTCTGAGGGACCCACAGCAAAGGATGGTGAGACACTGATGATTTACTTCTCTTGGTGCACCGCCTTGGACTGAGTAGCTTTCATCCACTTTTCTCCAAGGACTCCTGCTTTCCCCTTTCCTTGTTGTTTTAGCAGGCTTCTTCCTCTTGCCCTTCCAGCAGCTGAGTGTTTGTGGCTGAAATGTTTTGATGCTGTCTTTAGTGTTTTGGATTCTTTGCAGTGTCACGCTTGGCAGAAGAATTTCTGCTCCTCTGCCTTCCTGCTACAAGTAGGGAAAAGAATATCTCCTGGGCTGTTTGTAGAAACAGCCTGTAGGACGTGAGGGGTAGCAGGAAGGAGGGAGAAACTGAAGAGGAGTTGTGGAACAAGGGAGTCTCCTCCTGTGCTATGTTTGTGTGTTCAGGCTTGAGAAATCCTTTTCTGCTGCTTCAGCCAGCAAGTCTGGTAGCTCCAAGCAGGATGGTGGGGCAAGGCTACTTGCTTCAGTCTCTTCTTCCCTCCCTGGGGTGGATGAATTGACCTGTGGGTGACCCTCAGGCTCTACCCAGCAAGCAGGAGCCTGGGGCAATCGATTGATTCTTCATTTAAGAGACTCTCCAAGCTGTGAAAGGAGGAAAAGTTATGATCATAAATAACAGAGGGGGAATATACATGGGCTTCCTAGTAAGGTTCTGGATGTCAGGGGTTAATTTATGAAAACTGAATTGTTTAATTCCTGCAGCACCCAACAGGTGAACAGGCGGCTTATTGCCATGACATATCCATTTATAGCAGTTTTCCATCGCTAACACCTGCAACTCAGTTCTGTTACATGCTTATGCTGTCTGTTAATTATTTACCAATGATTTACAAGTACTGAGTGCAAATAAAATGCTTCTATGCGGAAGACTGCATTGCACACCCAAGATTCCTGGGAATTAGGGCACTTTACTACCATGTACAATCCCATCAATATCCCTGGGCTTCTGATAGAGGACTCCTTGTATGTGCCTGAGCAGGAGACCGCCCTTTGCCCGCCAGAGCTGGCACACAAAGGGGCTGTGGTGTTAGTGAAGGGCTTACTACACACGGGGCTCTGGTTTATGAGTGGATCTGTGTCCTTTGCTTCCCAGCAGATTGATTTTTGCCATTTTGAATTACTTTCTTCCTCCTTTACAAAGGCTCATTCTTCTTCATAAGTGATGGCAGCAGCAAACTGTTTAAAAAAACCCAAAAAAACACAGCATGATGTGCTTTTTCAAAAAGAATAAAATAGTATAAAAGTCAAGTAGCAGATCAAGTTCTGACTCAGCTCATGACTTATGATCCTATGCTATTTCTGTAACATTTTTAGCTTACGACCAAATTTTTCTAATATTAGGACATTGCCATAGAAATTGTGTCAGTCCCAGGCTGCCAGAACCTGTCACTGTACAGAATATATACACTTTTGAGCAAGTGTGCAGGAGCAGGCCAGTAAGTTCTTTGTTGTGATTTTAAATTGCTGAAGTTCTTTTTTTTTTTTTTCCTGTCTGTTTGGCTTTGCTTGTTTTTGTTGATTCCCTTAGCAAACAGTGCTGTGCAGAACAACATAGCTGCTTTTTGTTTCTCACGCAGTCAGGCACTGGGCTCCCATCCCCAGCTGTGCCTCTTGCAACTGGAGTTGCTTTACTGGTAGATTTTCAGCCGGTGTAAAGTGCTGTAAGTCAGTTCAAGCTGTACCAACTCTATGGGTTTTGTGGAAGTTGAGAATCTGGTCATACAGCTCGTGGTTTTAGTAAGGAAGGAGTTCTGGAGGTGGTTCTCCTCTTCTAGGCAGGCAAGAAAGTACATGCAAAGTTTATCTAAGCTCAGGGAAAGCGTGTGTGAACAAATAAGCATCTGTGTTGCAGAGACTGTGATTACTGAGGAAATCCCAAAGTTTACGAGTAGGATTTTTTTATAAGTTCAAATCTGCTGTGGTTTCAGAGTACCTAAGGACACTTAAAATAGTGAAACTCCAGGCAGTCCAGCCCAAACATGCATGACACACAGCAGCAAAGCCATCCTTGTGTTTAGCACTACTGATCTGCTCACTAATACAACATCTGCTCTGGGATTTTGCCTTTAATTTTTGTCTGGATACTAAAAAGGAATGCAGGGTTAATGATCTGTGTCCTGTTTCTCTTCACAATGCTTTATTTGCACTTTGTGTCTGCTTTTCATGGTTCTTTGCAGCAGCCCTAAAATGTTAACTGACCTGAAGAAATTGACAACGGATGCCTAAAAAATCCAAAAGAAAAGCTAGAAAGGATGTTGCTTTCTAGCTTTTCATATGATCACCTTGTACTCAGACCCGCTTTGATTAAGTAACCAGCGAAGCCTTTTCATATGTACTCCAATTAAAATTTAATGAAGCAAGAGGATGTATTCGTATATGCTGACTAATGCAGGGAGGAATAGATTCCTGTAACTCTGCTCTGCAAGCCCTTTCCTTTGCCATCAGGGCTCAGTTTACTAGAAAGCTGCTCAACAGCTGTGGACCTCCTCTGGCATGAACAACCCTCACAAGTCTGGGCTCTTGTGCTTACAGCAAGAGGTGATGATGGCCCGAATGTGGAATAATGTGGCTCTTTCGTAAGGCAGAGCCTTATCAATGAAGCCGAGTTTGGCTGATTGCAAGAAGTGAGGCAGGGCTTCTGCCCTAATGTGCTCCACTGGATAAGAGGGAGTCACTGGATGTGTGTGCTCTATCTGCCCTGATGCCAAGACTACCACTGAGCAGGGGTTGGATGAGTGGAGCAACTTGTAGCAAGAAGGGAAGCCCCATGGGCCCTGATTTGTAAGTAGGAAATTTGTGCTCAGGTGGGGTCTGTATGGCTGCTAAACTGGTGCCAGAAAACAGACAGGTTTTTAGTGCCTCAGCCTTTGCCGTGGGTCTGTTGGATAATTACTTTGGTACTTGTGTTACCAAAGGGATCTAGCCCTGCTTTGCAGGGCGTTTTGCATCTAAAATGTTACAGGGAGCGCACAGACATCTGCATGGACAATGAAATAACCTGACAGGAGTGGTGCTGAGACTTGCTTACTCTCACATTGTCTCCATCTCTTCCTGGGTGTTTCCACCTTTGGGGCAGCTGCAGAGCTCCTGCATCATCTCTCACCCAGGATGTGGACTGTAGAAATGATATTAAAGGAGCTCATCTGCTCATTGCACAGTACCCTGTGACTTCAGCTTTGTGCAGGGACTGATAGCCCACCTCTAGAGTGGAATGTGGCAGTGGGGTGATGCTGCACAGCTATGTTAAATGCCATTTTTGGATAAGCAGTGAAAGATCCTGCTGTATCCACTCATACTAATGGGTTGGGCCATTAAACGGAAATGCCGTGGTGGAATTTGCCTTTGCTGCTGACCCTTGCATGACAAGTGAAAGCTCCTTATCACCAGACCTTTGTTTTGCCTTATCCAGAATACAAAGCAGTGCTTCATTGGCATGGCTGACTGTTCCCTTCTGCCTTGACTCAGTGGCAGAACTGCAGCAAGCTTTCCCGACACACAGTGAGTTTTCCAGTTGTCATCCACTTCAATCCCAGTTCTGTCCTGCCAAGGCTCTCACTTGTACTGTTGCAGTGAAGTGCTGAAGAAGCCTTCAAAGGGAGATGCAACTCTGGAGCTGAGATCTTGGCCATCATTTTTGGCCTGGAAAGCTGCTCTTGGAACAGTAAGCATGAGATTTCTCTTGAAACCTTTGTGTGCCTTTCTGAAGAAATAGCCGGAAGGAGAAGACCTGTCAGTTGAGCTCTAAAGAGAAACCTATTGGCTCTGAATACACTGGGGACATTATTTAAGGTCAGTTGATCTGTGAGAAGGCACAACTTATCTAATGCAGCCTAAGGTTAGTTATGCAACAGACAGGCTGTTCTTTGTTGTGAAGAACAACTTCAGTGTGTGCCTGTGAAAATCAAAGGTCTTGCTGAAGGCGTGTTGTGTTCTGGCTGGAAGCTATTGGGTGTCCTCTTCCAGTGATTTTCCTTCTGTAGTAGATTAGCATCGTGGAAAGGTTTCCAGAGGAAAAGGCATTCAGCCATTGCAGGCCGCAGGGGTGGAGCTGCCAGTAGATGTGTGCTTTGGTGCGTGCTGGTGCAGGACCACATGCACGTGGTGTTTCAGACCAGCTTTACCTCTGTCTGTTCTCCACTGTGCATCTCTCTGTGTCAGAGACCGGGTCACTGAATTGTCTAGATGCCTACATAGGGCAATATTTTCGAGGTAAACACTCAAAGGGGTGTTTTCTGACTTCTAAAAAGAGAGATATAACAATTTGCTATTTATATTGGTTTGAAATATGACATTTGCAGTGTGCTGGCTGCATGGGCACTGACATGTCTGTTCTTGGAGAACCTTTCTTTCCTCATCATCTCTTATTAAACATACTGCCCAGACAAAGTGCTGTTATCTCTCCAGGGAGACTCAGCAAAAAGAAGAAAGGGTGTTTTTTTCTTTAAAATTAGGATTGGTCTCCTGTGCCTTGTGGGGTGGGTAAGAGTGAGCAGTTCTGGGTAGGCATTTTTGTATTTGAGTCTCTATGCGCAGTGAAAAATGCTTTATTACTTGTGCAAAGCTAAGCATAATATTCAGCAAGCTTGCCTGATATACTTGTGGACGGTCTTCTTTCTGTGCTTTTTATTGGTGTGGTGTGTACTGGGAGGTTTAATATTTGCAGGATGGAGATATTTTAACTAGCTTTGCACAAATACTGGTCTTGTGTGGTTTCTTAGCAGTGCCTTCCTGGGCAAAACTACAGGGTAGTGAAAGTAATCAAATACCGTGAGATTTTTTTTTTTGGAGGACTTTATGTAAGAGATGGAAAAATTAAACCTTAAAAGGAAATAACTAAGGTGTATAGTCATAAAATGTTGTTTTTCCTAGAAGTTCGACTTAATATGTAGTCAGCTTGGTAAAGCCCAAATTGTCTGCAACAGAAAGGTGATGACTGTTGACATGGTGTGACTGGGGGGAGCAAACTGGTATTGGTGCAGTGATCCCTGGTCTGGGTGATGCAGATGTTTCACGCTCAGGGGGAGTGTTCCTATCTCCCTTAATGCAGCTTGGGACCAAAAGGGTTTTTCTTAGTTGCCTCTTGCTCTGGAAGCTTTTGGCTCTGCAGCTGCTATTGGCATTTGGCTTTTGGCATTCCTGTGATCTCCCTCTGAAGTCTGCTGAGGTGTTGCAGTTAATAAGAAATTTCCTCTGCTTTACAAAGATCAGACTCTGCTTTCCCCCTTCTCAGCATCCAAAATGATTAGCAGTTTCTGTGGATTCAAGCCTATGGATTTTATGAGGACCCCTGACAGCTGGGGTGATTGTGCTCTTCCCAAGTATTTTCTAAGTAGGAGGAAATCAATGCATCAAGGGGGACTGTGCCTGACATCTATTAATTACACTGTCTCCTTATGTCTGAAGTACCAGAAGAGGGTCTAAAAGGCAACCCTCTTTGCCCTGGCTAATTGATACAGAAACAAATTGATACAAATGTAAACTGGTTCCTAAATAAAAAGGAGAACATTACGTTTGGTAGTTGGAATTGGAAGGAGCAGTTGCAAACTAAAATAAAACATGCAGTAGTGCGGGATAGTGGGTTGCAGCAGCCCCCTAAATGATCCCAGCAGCCCTGCAGTGCCCCATGCTAAATGCTTGGGAATAAAACACGTTCTGCTGTTAATGCTGCATCAAATGAAGGCATTGTGGTACATGCCTGGGGCAATGGGCTGGGGGATAATTACTGTGCCCTTCCAGTACACTGTAGATGAGCTGATTTTGAAGCTTTACCATCCTGACTTCTGCAGCACGAATTCAGCTAAATATGACATCAGTGTTAAGAGCTGTGGCACTTGTGGTTACAGCTTTGGGATTCCTTATATTTACTTTCTAGGGAACTAAAATTCAAAGCAGTTTTTATGGCTGTCATGACAATACTGTCAGTTTCGAGGGAGGTGAGTAAATGTGCATTGACCTTTAACTAATATGGCCATATCCTATTTTCCGTGTGTTTCCAATTAGGAGAAATATGTTACGAATTTTTGAAAGAAATTATTAAAAGAGAAAAGTTATTTAACTGCAAGACTTCAGCTTTCTCCCAAAATAAAAGTAGTGAATTTTTTTCCTAATGCAGAAGGTTTCATACAACTATTATTATAAGCTGGAAATCAAGATTTAATAATAGCATCATACCATCTGCTACCAGTGGTGGAAGAACAAGACCGAACCCTTGACTGCTGTAAGCATTTTTAATTTGCAGCTTGGAGTGAGGCCACAGGGCTTCACATCCTTCTGTGGAGGAGAGGATGTCATTCTCAGTTGCTGCTGCTGATCTCGAGCTATTGGGTTTTTAGTGTTGCAAATAACAGGTGCAACATCTTGTTCTTGCTGGGTGTGGTAAGTTGTGCCTTCAGAGTAAAATGAAGTAGAGTGTTGACTGTGCCAGCCTCTCTGAAGCCGTCTGCAAACTCCTGGTTGTCAATAATGAAAGCTGGACCAGCTCTTTGGGAGGATCATGGCTGGTTTTTTTTCCATGTGTTTTGATGGTGGTGGGAGGTGATGGGCACATCTGAGACCGAGGAGGGTCTCTCTCCATGCTGCTTCTTAAAGGGTACATCCCTCCTCCTTATTTTCCTGGATGTACATTGCAATATAATTTTATACCTTTATTTCTGAGACTTAGACTCCTTTTCATGAGCTGTGGTGGATCTTTTGCTACTTTAGGAAAAGCAGAACATATTTTTCCACTTTTTAAAATGTACTTTGCTAAATAGGTATTTTTGTAAAATTGCAGTTTCCTCCAAAACATTTTTCTTTATATAGAAAATGGTATTCCACCTCTCCTAGACCTTTGCTAACAGCTGTTCTGCTAGCTAAATGTCACTGAATTAAAAAGAAACAAAAATAAGATTATGATGATTTTGGATAAAGATTTTAGTTGACTATTTCGGTCCCAGGTAGAAGTAAATCTCCTCTCTTCTGAATTTTTAGATACTCTGGGGATTACTACCCCGCTATTTTACCCTGTAGAACAATATAACAGTGCAGCATTTTTGGAAAACTGTTATACATGTATAACATGTACATGGCTTTTGCCAGCATAGGGAAGTGCTGGGGCAGCTATATAGGACACTTGGTAACTGAGCGTGCTGCTGGTTTTGGTAATGCAGCCTTTAGATCTGACCTATAACAAAGTTGATGCAATGGGATAGTTTCAGGTCGGGGTGCGTAGGAAAAGGGGACCTGTGCCAGCCTTTTGAAGGTTGCTTTGATTTGTTGCTGGGCACAGTGAGGACTCCTAGGGTATTATCTGAGGATTAAGTGCAACATTAAACATTGGAGCTGGCTTGTCAAAGAAAGGGCAGTTTATCAAAATATAATTTATAACCAGCAGTTTACTACTAGCTACAGTAATTAATATGGGACATGATGGGGCCCATCATTAATGTGCTTTGTTGTCTCAGCTTGCATTACTGCTGCTGGCAAGGCCAGCTTTCAAGGCTAATGAGGGACAGGGAGGAAAGAAATCTGTGCTGCTGTTAGCTGATGGTAATATTTCTCCAGGTTGCACACTGTACCATGCATTGCATCTGATCACAAATCTCAGCCAGACATACCTATCCAACAAAAGCTGCTTTTCCAAATTCTTGCTTAGGGAGGCAAGAATTATTGGTTGTGCCAAGGTTGCTCAGAGCCGGTGACAAAGTCTTGTTAGCATTGGGATGGGGGAGAGGGTGCACAAGCTGGTCTGGAGGATGAGCAGAAAACTTCTCAGTGGTCCAAACCCTAATCGGGCTATGGGTGAGGGATGGCAGTTAGCATCCGGTGGTGGTGATTAGTGAACTGGTCTCTGGGTGGTGGAAAATGGAAGAGGTTTTCCCAGCATTTTATAATGCCCAAGCGCCCAGATGAGGGCAATGACTGGTGCTGTGTTGCTGATGGGAATCCTGTTGTCGAGGAGCTTGTGGTTGGTTTGAGATGGGTCCTGCTTCCTGATAGCCCATCTGGAGGTGCCTGAGAGCCATATGACTTCAGCAGAACTTCTGTTATCATGCCAGTTTCCAGAGAGATGTTAGGAGACTTTCCCAGCACTGAGTTTAGCTGCAGCAGCGGCTTGATCTCCTTTCTGGTATTTTGGGGAAGGATAGGGCAGCTGATGGCTCTCCTAAGGTGTGTAAAGAGTTCATGCTAAAATAAAAAAAGCTATTCTTGTGGTCTGTTTGCTCTATCGAGTCTGGGTTTCCCTGTATTCCAAACAAAGATCCCACAGTGTTATCCAAGTTGGAGAAATACCTGAGGCTGGAGGGGCTTGGATACAGGAGTCAGTCAGGTTTCCTACATGAAGATAGCAGTGGGAAAACCAAATACCCTTGAAATTTGGCACACTTGAGCTCCATGGTCCCTGTGATCAATTGTGACCTTGACTTAGAGGCATATTTTTGGTTT
>VZRE01007732.1:872770-884015 GCA_013396775.1 Cephalopterus ornatus | reverse complement strand
CCCCCCCAAATTTAAACACTTGGTCAAACAGTACTTTCTGATCTGCAGCTGCCCACAGTGTCAACGCCTAACTGAGGCACCTTTATAGTAGAGTGTGTTGTATGTTACTTTCATTGAGTATTGCCCAAAGGATTTAAAGAGTCTTGTGTTAGTTCAGGTTTAGCTACTGACATTTCCCTAAGCATCAGGGCTCTTGGCTCATCTGCAGGGAATCCAGAGGAACAAAACTAGAAGATTTCAGCAGTTCTGCTCGAGCTAGAACCAGGTAAGCAGTAGTCTCATGATTCTCTCTATTCATCTCTTACAAACATGTGCTTTTTGGCATGTTTGGTGATAAAATCAGATACATTCATTTCATGTTAAGACGACATGATATATGGTACATTTGCCAGTTTCATTTCCATGGCCTTGATTATAATGGTTTTTGCTGTGTGCCCTTCGTCATCCCTGTTGCTGGCTGTAAAGGGTGGAGGGATGTGCCTTGTGGGGGATTATATACACCCATCTCCTTTTTTTAGATCTCAGTACTTGACCTTCTTACTTATCCCATAAAGGAGCCTCTTGAACATTGACTAATCCCACCAGGATTTATGCAGACTGGCTGAAAGCCAAGTCCTCTCTGGGTGGGTGCAAGATACATCAAGGAGTTTGAACATTTGTGTCCTGGCTTGCCTGAATTAATCTTAGTCAAAGCAGCTGGATGACTTGGTAATGCAGTGTTATGCCATGATCATTAAATTAATGCCAGGTAGGGCATGACGATTTTAAGACCATTAAGAATATTTGTGTGCAAACAATGAGGCTGGTCCAGAGAGATGCAGAACGAGGTATCACTGAGAAGTGCAGAGTCCTTAGCGTGTTTGCTTAGTAGACTCAGACTACAGAGCTGACTAGATGACTCACAACAGAGTTGAAAACCTTGCTTCTTGAGAACTGTGTAGTATTCCAGTTGGTTTTAGATTTTGATTGTTGAATTGATGTTTGTGTTGTAGCAGCAGGTGAACTTTCTCTTTGGGACCTTCAGTATATTTGACAAAGATACATTTCTCTGAGAGCCACAGGGACAGCACAGCCAAGGATTCTGGAGGAGAGCACATGGCCAGAAACAGCTATCTGGAAAATGAAAATTTCAAGCTTAAAATATCAGTGCTCTTGTCTATTTTGGAGAGGGTCAAAATGCTATAAATGGCATGGTTTGGTTTGATGCTGGAGCCAGCAGATTACCCATCCCCAGTAATTGCAGTGTCCTTCCCATTTGAAGGGTTCTTAAGAAATTTTTGCTCGAAAAATTTTTGCTCTGCAGAGACGGGCGGGGGGAGCGCTGAAATTCTAAGTGTTTTCAATAGTTTTGAAAATACTAATAACCTAATCACAATAAATAGCACAGCAGTGATGTATACACAGTGGTTCAAATATTGCTCAGTAATCTTTACCTACTTCCTGTGGTGACTCGGGCCTGTTGGCATGAATTTCTAGTTGCTTTTTGAAACAAAAAGATGGTCCTTTTCCTTAAAGAAAAACTTGTATTTACTGCTTCATGTGTCTGTGTACACAGATACATGCATAGGTAGACTTGGTATCACTAATGCTGTCTTGTGGGATTTCATGCTGTATTAGTGAGGAGTGTGTTGTTGCCAATCTTTCCAGTATTTGTAAAAGGTCTACATGGGTAATAAAATCTCCTTGTGAAAATTGCTCTAATTTTGAGATTGAGAGGTGTGAGAATAAAGGACGCTTTACTGTAAATTGTAGGTAGATAACAACAGAAACTCGAATATTAGAAGAAACTGGGTATTGCACAAACCACACACTTTCACATCACTAAAACAAGAGCTGTGCTCACACAGAAACATGAACCTCTTTGCAAACCGCAGAAAGTAAAAGGGAGCACTCCTGTTTCATTATTGATCTAATTGCTCTTTTCTTGATATGAGAATAGATATGAAATGCTGTTGAATATTCCAGTATGCACAGAAACAGACTATTGCTTTTGGAAACTTTTAAAGGCACAGCACATACTGATAAAGAGCAAGGCCATTTGTTTCTGCGAGTTACAACTACTTATCTAATGTCACCTAATTGTTGTTCTGGAACTGAATATATTATAGCTTTGATGAGAGCTTTACACTTAGGAGTGATATTAAATGAAGAGAGCCCAGACCATCTTTTCATATGACTAAATCAGTTTTGGAAGATCAGTTGGTGCAATCTTCTAAATAAGTCCTCTTTTAAGAAAAAGGTCTTCTGAAGATTGGGTGTTTTGGAGTACCTCAGTGTTGGACTCCTCTAAAGCTCCCTTCTAACTCAAATTGCTCTGCAGTTCTCTGTGGTCTTTGCCTTTATCTATAATCTCTTTCCTTTGGTTTACAATCCCATTTAAGTCCATGTTTCCTGAGTAACCTGAAAGTTTGGGCCTGTGGGACTTGTGCAAAATGTGTGTGGTTAAAACCTTGCTGTGTTGTGTGTGAGAGCAAACATGCATATGAATGAGGTTCCTGGATCGATCCAGCGAAGTCTGGACACATTTCAAAGCTGTGATAGTCTGACGAGGTGTGTGCTTTTCTCGGGGGAGAACTGTGAAGGTGAGTATCAGTCTGTGCTCACCTCCGTGTTTTACAACACTCTTCCATTTATGATCTCCACCAGCTCTGCTGCTCCGCCTGCTCCTGCCAGCAGTCTCACCTCCTACTCTTCTGCCAGGCTGAGCAGATTCTGGAATCTGCTGGCTGCAGGCAGTGCCAGCTCCCTGCCGGAGACCTTCCCGAGGCTGTGGGCAGACCTGAGGGAGGGGATCCTTGGTTCTCCTTGGGTTTTGGCAGTGGCTTGCTCCAGTGGCATTGGACACCTCTTTCCCTTGGTTTCAGCAACTTCTCTCTTGCTTGGTTTCTATCATTTAAAGAGCACTTCTATCACCAAATTTGGGTCTCTCATAGAATCATAGATGTGTTGATTTGGAAGGGACCTTAAAAGATCATCTTGTTCCAACTCTGCCCTGCCATGGGCAGGGACACCTTCCACTAGACGAGGTGGCCTTGAACTCATCTGGACTCTTAACCAGAACTTCACAGTGGCTATTTTTCATAGTGGGTTATCCTAAATACCCAACTGTGAGAAAGAAGCCAGATACAACCTTTAGTAAAAGGTTTTTGAAGCAGTTTAGTTCATTTTGAGAACTAATTTTCACTTCCTAAAGTCTCTAACACTTCAAAATGGTCTAGAGATTTGCAGAAAAGGTCACTTCCAGCAGTAACTAATAATAAAAGGTAGAGAGGAAGAGTGACTTCTCTTGATAGCTTGTTCTCAAGACGTCTCAATGATTCGTTTGACGGATCACTGATGAATTTTTAGATGAATTCCCTGGCAATTCACTTTACCTGTATGTCATGTTCACCTCATTGTAATTTTCCTGTCTTGTTTATTGGCTTGTTGATTTTTTTTTTTTCACTTCCCCCAGGAAAACGAAATTAATTAGGTCTCTTTAAACCAAGATGAGGATTAGTCTCCAACTGGCAAGAACGTGACTGCGTGGTTGGAGAGATGTCACTTCTACAGAAGTTCAAATCCATGTTCATTCTAAGAGCATTTTCCCTTGAATTGTCATGCAGTCCCAAGGCACTGAAGATGAACTCACACAAACCTATCCAAAAGTCAGCCTCTCAGAAATGTTAGGAACTTGCTAGCTTTGGGTCTCTGTTCTTGAGCCAGTAGGAGAGGAAGTTGGCTTTTGGTTTAGGCAGATCAGGCCAAACCCAGATTTGTTTGCATTTATGCACCAAGTTTTGTTTTGTTTTGTTTCTGGAATAGCAGCTGTATATATAATGTAATGTGGGAAAAGACTAAGTAAACTCCTTTCAGAAAAACTTTAACAGACATTTGGCAAAAAAAATAAGAAAAAAATGATGATTTTGTTCATTGTTTCCTCAGAGCTCAGAAAACCATTCTTTTGAGTCAAGGTGAATTGTTGATGTGTTTGTAGAACTAAAGAGCTGTTTCAAAGATACTGATAAATAGTCTGCAAGCACCCAGATGCTGCCAGGAAGAGAAGTAAACATTTAGCTGTGGAAATGTGCAGATCACTTGCTCAGGGCCTCTACCCCGAAGGATTTACATATGTGTATGTTGATGTTTCAGTAGCATGAGAAAAGCCTGATTTTTGGAACAAGTCTCTGTCGACCAACTCTGTAACAACAGGTCATGACTATCTCCAGTGAGGTGGACCACAGTCACAGCAGGTGGATGTGAAGAGTGAAGGAGGAAAAAGAGTAAGGGTGAAAAAGGTGTTTCTGCCAATGTTTTGGTAAAGCTGGTGATGCACAAGACTAACATTCAATAGCAGTGCTAAATGGTAGAGCTGTGCTTTGTTCCGGACTGTTCCCAACAGTGGCTGAATATCGCTGTGCCTGCTGGATAGGAGCTGGGGAGAGGAGAAATGATTTACCCTGAACTCTGTCTGGAGATAGCAGCTGAACCAGGGGCTGGAAATCATGATCCTTCAGCCCTGTGGAGGATAAGAAATTAATTTGTAATCCCCAGGCAGGTTCAGGAATTTTAATCCTCTACCTTGCTGCTGTTTTCTGTAACCTTTTGAACCAGAAGCTGGAGAGTACCAGCATATGTGAGTTGGATTTCCGTCTTTTTTACAGCCAGTCACTTTTTTAAGCACAACACCAAGTGCTTATGGTGTTCTAGTGCTCAGCCCATATAGTGGCATTTTGAATCATATGAATCAAAATTAAACTTCCGCTTTCCAAGAGAGTGGTCCAGTTCCCACTGAAGGATCATGTTGTCCTGAACTCTCACACAGTTCTTCCCACCATCGTGAACTACAGTGTGTTGCTGAGCTGAGTACCTACCCAGGAGTAGCCATGTTTCAGTGGCAGATGAAATTATTCCTGCCTCTATCAGTTTGTGAAGCACTTTGGGATCCTCTGGAACGTAAAGTGTTGTTGTTTGTCTGCGCCAGTATTTTCTCCATGTTTTACTTCCATTGCTCCTGTTAGATATGTCGGGTTTCATTATATCTTCAGATAAGGCTGATGTGAAATGGGCTTCTGTTTTGTTTTCTCACCAGAGGAGTGATTCATATTCAAATTGAAATGTTGTATTGCTCTAATCCAACCTTCTCCCTATGTGCTAATGGGAGGAGAGGGAGACACAGATGCGGACCAAGCAGGATTATTTTTCTCCTACTGCATTTAGAAACTTTCCAAATGGCTTTTTAGGAAGGCACGTGAACTTAACTGCCTGGCATGGGAGAATCCTGGTCTTACATGTTTTAAGAATATGAGATGAGCCTGAATTTCTTCAGCTGTCTGTTTAGGCTGCAAACCCATATGCTACCAGCACTGTTCTCCAAAAGAAAAAAGAGAATTTATGATCTACTTTAAGGTTTTTTTTTGTTTTTTTTTTTTTTTTGTATTGGTTTTGGGGGTTTTGTTTGTTTGTTTTTTTGCATGGTCCTGTATTTTCTCTTTATTCATACCACTAACTTTAGGAAAGTTGCTTGCACAAGTTTTGGGGCACTGACTCCACAGGCACCTTTTGCAGCACAGCCAAGGCCACCAGCTCATTGTCCCTACTGGGACCATGACAGGACCCACAGGGATAACAAAAGAGTTACGTTGCTCTGTCACCTGCATGTCTAAGTGAATGTCTTTGTAGATCTCGTGGCTGTTCCATAAACACCTAGACTGAGATAAGAGCGTATTTAATGGAAGCCAATAAAATTTGGGTGAATATTCTCACCTTAGTGACCTAACTGAGCCTATTCAAGAGGAGATTTACCATATTTTAAACTTGAAACCCAGCTCAGTCTGTTCTTTTCCTTGGTTCTTCCAGGTTGGGCTTAGGCATGTGAAATGATCCTCCCCCACTTGCCCTTTCCGTTTTCATGGAGTTTGTGAAACTAATTGAATGTTCCTAAGGTCCCCTCAAGTTTTGAGATAAATGTGATACATGAGGAGACATTGATCCTTGGAGAATCTGTTGCCTTTAATGGAATATCAGTGGCCATGTCCTCTGTGTTGTTTTGAGAGTTCAATTACACCGACAGGCATTGTGAGGATCGAAAATGTTCTGCATTTTTTGTTGGCTTGAAATTAGAATTTAAATCAAAGTTTTTCTAAGGAGGAAGAGAGAAAAGAGACAGTGACAGATCTTGATGGCTGATTGTAGGTTCATTCACTACAGGAGAGCTGGTGAGACAAATGTGAGACCTCGGTTACACGTCACCTAAATACTTTCTGACTTAAGAGCATTTGAGCTGGAATCACTTGCAATTAGCATGGGCTTGGCAGAAACTGGCACTGCTGCTGTTTGCATAGAAACTGATTGCATAGTCCAGTTGTGCCATGGGGAAAGCTGCTGTTAGCAATTAGCACAAGGGTAGTCTTGAGGGGGTGTCTGTGCAGTGGCTGCTCTTGGAGCAGCAGATCTCCTTGATGGCACACTAGCAACTCTAAAAACAAGAGCATAGCTGTCTGTCATCTGTACCTAGTCTCTCTCACCCAAACATGGTAGTTAACCTATTTGTCATCATAGCCACACATTTTTTAGGCAGCTCTTGGTGTCTGGGAGCTTTTAATTGCATTCCTTCTGAGAACCTAGGCATGTGCATGGTCCATGGAGATGCCACCATTGCTACCATTGCTCTGCTCTTGATAGTCTGCTTGGGCAAGGCAGTCTCCTCAGCTGGCTGTGGTCATGCTGATGCTGAGTGCAACCTGTTGTAGACTCAAATGACCCAGCTGGGATCAATTGCCCAATTGACACAATAAATTATATCTAAGTCTGTTCAATTCAGTAAATAATGAGGACCAGAAGTCACCTGCTGGTCCCCGTAATCTGTGTTGCTGCTTGGAGGTTGGGCAAAGAGTCTCCTGCCTGCTTGATGGAGCCTGGGAGCTTGTGAGTGGGTGGCGTGGGAACTGGGGACAACTGAGGATTCATTCAGGGATGCAGAGTTGCTCCTTGGGGCAGAACAGTAAATGTATGATTCTTGGCCCTAGAACGAAGAAAGCTGTGGACTTGTTGCAACCCGTGCAGTCTGTGAATGTTTTCTTGTCAAATGCTGCTGTCACATAAGTTATTTTATTGCCAAAAGGCAGGGAATGAACTAGTGAAGTGGGAGAGAGGGATATGTACTGAAGGGCTGCGTGTTGTAAAAATCAGTGCACCAAGTGTGCAATTCTTCACTTTCTGCTTTTTCAGTGTTTATTTACCTATATGATTTTAGAGGGGGGAGAAGGGATGGTGGTGTAGGAGGTGCATCTCTCTCATCCAGGAGAAAGCACATGTTCAGATGAGAAAGCATTATGCATACAATGCCTGAAATCAGACCTTAAAATAGCACACTCCACGTCTTAGTAATGTATTGAATATATCTGGATAAGAAACAGTCTGATTGAAGTATTGAGCTTATTGTAGTGTCTGCTGTGACTCATCAGGAAATTGAAAGTCTTGAGACAAAACTCACCTCCCTTCAGTCTTTTTGGAAGAGACAGGAATTAGTCTTAGATGGGAAGTAATTAATTGTTCTGTGATTGCTGTAAATAGGTACTGAACAACAAGCTCATACTGAAGTATTTATATCCTAAGCCCTGTCTTGTGAGCCCAGCTCTCCAGAGTTTCCATCAGACAGAGACAGTGAAAAAGAAAGTTCTCTAGAATGAGCAACACTTCCACCTACATACGTTTAAGCGAGACTGGCTGGAGGTGAGCTGGTAGGCTGCATGCTGTAATAAGCCATTTACTAGGATAATGGCTGCAGGCTACCAATGCTGTTTCTACTTAGTCTGTCTATTCAATGCAAACATTAAAAAAGAAAAAAGAAAAAAATCTCTCCCTCAGTAAAGTCTATAATACTCTTAATCCCCAGTGTACTCCATGAATATTAACTGAGCCAATATTGTAACACCCTACGGAGGCAGATGGCGTGTACATGCAGCCCTTTTCATCCACCAAAGAAACTGAGGCTGTGGGAAGGACTTTAGGCTTCTGGTTTTAGACTGGGGCAAAATCCTGGGCAACAGTCTGGCTTGACAGTGACTAGGATGGAGCCATCCTTTGGTCTTTGGTGGGAGCACGGGAGTTACGACTTCCAGGGACTAATCCCATAAATTTAGGGTTTCATTTGGAGAGATTTGCTGCCTACTCTTGCAGGCTGCACTGCCCTGCACATGGGGTCATAGAGGGTGCATTGGCACAGCTGGCAGAGGTGGACTGTGGGAGAATGAATATGTGCAGGAGTATCTCCATGATATACTGAGTAGCTATAGCCGTTATGTATCTGACTGCAGGATATTGCTGGGAATCCAGATGTTGGGAAAAGAAGCAAGAGAATCAGGATGACCAAATACCTGTTTTAAAAAAAACAGTGCTCAAGGAAAAGGAGCTTGATGGCTTTGTGTTTGTCTGCAGTGAAGTCATGGCAACAGAGCACTCATTTAGCAAAATTAACTGTTTCTCTATCTTACAAAAAAAAAATCAAATGAAAATGATGCAAGGGAACATCCTTTTATCTAAACTAAATGAGTCCATTTGTGCCAAAGCAAAGGAGTCATCCTGGGGAGTTTGCTCCAGAGAGCACGTACTTTATTAGAACAGAATGTAATAGTTGTTCCAAAGCCATAACTGTAAAAGCCTGGTGCCCTAGGCGAACACTTTCAGTAACAGGAAAACCGAAGTTAGGTTCATGTGCCCGTATGGTGTTGAAATTGGAGCATGATTTTAAGCTTTTTGGTTGTTTGGGATTTCAGCTCAGTTAAGCTCTGGATACAGCTTTCAGGAGGACTGTTATCTCTTTGAAGTTCCTTATGGGTAATGCTTAGTTTCAAAATTATTTGGACATCTAGGGACAAAATGCTGATGATGCGTTGGTTTAGGTGTACCCAAATACTTGTAAAAAACCAGTTGCCTTTAAGTCCCTTTGAATTTCATTAGACCTGTAGTCTTCTTCCTGCCAAAGACTCCTTTTTACCTCCTAACTTATGTAGTATTTGAAGTAATTCTCACACAAGCCCCAGAAATAACCCTTCTGTGCTACTTCAGTTTTGACGTTTGCTGCCCATCTCTGTGCTCAGACCACTCTGTGAAGCAGCAGGCAAGGTGAACCACACGGTGACTCTATTGGTAGGCATGAAAGTTCATTTTACATCACAGAGAATCTCATGTTTGGAATTCAGAAATTGTTCATCTTGGTGATGAGCAGGGCAAGCTCCAGGGAAAAATATCACAAACTCAAATGTGTTGCTTGAGGCGCCTGGGAAGTGATGTTTCTCTTAAGCAGTGTTTTCCAAACAGATTTTATTTCATGGCTCTCCTGGAGATGGTTTTAGGCAATGCCTTATGGTTTCCATGAAAGTGTCTGACAGGAGAGTTGCAGAGCTTTTATATGTATGAAGGACTGCAACAGTTTGGGGGAGATTTTTAAGTATGATTCATCTTTGAGGTGTTTTCTGTCAAAAATGTTGGGGAAGATTCAGACCAATTGGAAACCTGCCCATTCATTGAAATCACAGAGTATTCTGAGTGGAAAGGGACCCCCCCCGAGGATCACTGAGACCAGCTTTTAAGTCAGTGTTCACCGAGTAAACTTAAGTTGTTTTCCATTGCTTCTCATACTGGATGACACTGATGCCTTTCTCCTGCAACTTAAATTTTGGTTTAATGAAAGGAAAGTGGGAACTGAGTATAGATGGATGAGTTTTCGTCAGTGAAGAAAAGCCATAATCATTTTATATGCAGGTAGATAACCCAGATGTTGTGGAGGTCTTCCATGTAAAAAGCCAGTGTTTGAGGCATTTTTTGGAAACATCTCTTTCCAAAGGGACCTTATGAACAGTAGGGTTCTTCAAACTGCTAAATCATCTTCTCAGATGGATTGCGCAGGCTTGCTGGGGGTCCATGATGTTTTCCAGCTCAGCTTCAGGCTGGGGTATTTGCAGTATTGGCTGCCTGTTTCTTTCCACTTGTTTCTCATCCCCAAGCCTGGACATACCCTTGCTTTAGCTGTTAATGGTACGAGAGCAGAAGGTCCAGGCTGTAGCAGCCTCCTGGCAGAGCATGCCTGTGGGCTTGGATACAACCCCCTGGAGGGAGGAGAGCAAGCAGGTGAGGGTGGGAGTGCAAAACTCAGGCAGTTGCACATCAGATGTTGTCAGAGGCTTTTAAGGAGTAACATCTCATATCTCAGGCTTTCTGCAGCGAGGGATGAGATCCCCAAAACAGAGTGCTCTCAAGCTATGCAGCCCCAGCCCCATGGGTTGTCCCAACACTCGTGGGGTGAATAAGCACAGAGGAAAAGCCTGAGCAACTGCTGCCAAACGACTGGGAAGATGCAGCCCACGGTGTCTGTTGTGTCTGAGATCTCTATAAAGTCTCTCGCATCTTTCCTCAAGTTTAGTTTTCCAGTGGAGGCTGTTGCAGTAATGAGAATGTCTCCCATCTGCTCCTCACATTTAGCCAGAATATATATATTTTTATTGTGGGGTTAGCCGGTGGTAACCATGACAATTAGACTTATCACACAGCATTTTTTTCCCTCCTTGAGTCAGTTTGAAATGCTGACAATTAAATAGATACAGTACACTTTAGAGATCCATCAGTCTCTTTGTTGTCTTGACAACCAGGGTATATTTAGAAATGTAACAAGTACATGGAGTTCAATTGCACTTTTGCTAAAACATAGTTTTGTAGCTTGAGAATTTAATCTGTTGTTTGTAGATCCAGGTGCTTATTTGAGCTGTGCCTGACTTTCTCTTGGGTCTCTCTGGGAAGCTCCTACATCGGCTGGTGAAAAGAAAGTCATTTTCAGGCAGCGAGCAAACCTGCCCACTGCATGTGGCAGGGGCTTGGGTGTGCAGCTGGCAGCCCCTTCCTACTTGAGTACTGGATGTGCTGTGCCCCTGGATGCTCCCTGTGCTTGTGGTTTGACTTGATTTGCAGTGCAAAAGGAACATGTGTGATTGTTGTCCCAGATCTGCTGTCCCTGGAGATCCAGTTCAGCAAATGATGCTGGGGAGCTGTGAGCAGCATGTCCAAGCATCCTCTCTCAGAGGAGCTGCTCTCACAGTTCAGTAGCACTTTGGTACAGGAGGACAGTACCATGGAGAATGATACTGGCAAACTGTGATGGCTTTCCTCCTGCACCTGAGCTACCTGAGCTTTGCTTGCAACTGGGAGCAACTCTCAGCTACTGAAGCAATAGAGGAGGCTGTTTCTCTGTCTCACTTTTTTTTTTTTTTTT
>VZRE01007732.1:643921-872718 GCA_013396775.1 Cephalopterus ornatus | reverse complement strand
CTTTTTGATTTTACCAAAAACTACTAAATTTTTTTTTTTTGGTCCCTTCCTATTTCATTCCAAAATTGAGCTCATCCTCTCCCCACTGAACTGGAGTAGCAGTGTGTGGGCTAGCTATCTGGAGCTATGGATTTTTAAGGCCGCATTCAGGGCTGGAGGAGCAGGAGGGAATTAGGATGGAGTGCCCTCTGGGGGGCTCTAAATATCCCTGTCTCCCACCACCCCTGCGCACACACTGAGGGTGGGTGGGTGTTGAGTGGCTGTGTTCCTCTCTACCCTTTCCCTTTTTGAGCCAGTAGAAAGCTGTTGTTGGTGCAGGCACCTGTGTAGGTGTGACAGCCACACCTGTAAGTGTGGTGGCGTGCCAGCCCAGAAGAGCAGCTCAGACATGGGGCTGTCATCTGCTGCCATCCTGCAGCCCAGTGGCTGTGAGATACAGGCTGGCACCACAGTGCCCTTGCTTTGTATTTAGCGCAGGACCTCACAGTGCCGCCACCTTGCCTAACTTGAGCTGGTTTACAAATCTGTGTCTGAAGAGAGAGGCACCCAAATGTGTGTATCGGAGTATTTCCCTGGCTTGAGTGATGAATGAATGAAATGAAAATCAGATGAGGAAATAGCTAAACGTTCCCCACCATCCCTCCGTCTGGCTGACCCAGGTGGTGATGCTGGTCAGAGGTGCCCCTTCGGAAGGCTCGCAGGTCGAGGAGCTGCTCAAAGGGACTTCTTTGTGCTGATGGCCCTTTGTAATCAGCACCTGAATCCCATGGCAGGGCCTGGGATGCTTGTGGATTTTCTGCAAAGTATTAAGTGAGACTCTTCCACCTCTCCCTGCTTTAGGCTTGGCTTATAATTCATACTTGGCACAGTAATTTGGCCAGAAAAAATGAACAAAAGTAAACAAACCAGGATTCTCCTTTATCAGCAAAGCTGTGGCAATGCAACAATCTGAACAGGAGCTTGGTTACAGCCAATAGAGTGGTCTTTTGCCCAAGGGAACCAGTTTCATTTTGTGAGATGGTTTAAAGAAGACAACAGTAGGTCCATGGCATGGATGTAGTGATGTTTGACAGCATCCACTCCTGGGCAGAGGTCTGTAAAACTATGCAGTAGCACTGCTCTGCTCCTGGGGAGCACGGTCAGTACGAGCTTGTCCATGAGTGGTTTATTACAAGGAGATGAGGAAGGCTGAGGGAAAGGAGTCCATCCTGAGATCAGCTATTACAGCAAGTGACAGCCAGCGAAATGCAGCTGTATTTCTTTGGGTGCATGACACCTTGTCTGTGCATTATACCCAAAATATAATTTAATAAGGCGCAGAATGAGGACAGAATTACATGATTTTACTTCCTTATTCCCTGTGTTCTTTTTCATTCATTATCTGTCAAGTAATGTTTGATTTCTCAGTGTGTGTGCACAGCTCAGTCTCATTTTTCTGCTTTCTTTCCTCCCTCCATTTTACCAATTTCCCAAAGAAAATCCCAGACTATAGTTATATCTCCACTCAAGCTTTGTTTGTAGACTGTTATCACACGTTTTTCCAGTGTTTAATAGCTGCTGGGGTTTATTCTTAAAATATAACCACCAAATCCCAATGATCCTAATGAGTCTTCAAGAGTCTTTTAAAGAAGTTATCCCAATCCATCTGACAAAGATAATGGTCTTCTGTTAGAAGATACTTATCTGGAGGTTGCATGAGCTGTAATGTTTATGGATCTGTAGATCTGTAACCAGACAAAATCAGAATAACTCCTTGGATTTTAGTGAAGCTATATCTGTTTATTACAACTGAGGCTTAGGCAGCGCTTTAGATGCAAATTGCAACCTCTGTGAAGTTAAGTGGGGTTTTGATTTAATTCCTGGAAGCAGTAATGTCAGCAAAGAAGTGAAGGGCTGGGACCCACATACCCTGAAGTCTGTAACTTTGGGCTACTCTCTTTCCATTATTGTCAAGATCAGATTCCCTTGGTTGGGGCTACTAATTAAAATGCAGCTTCTCTTAAGCATCTCCCAAAGGCAAGCAAGAGAGAGTGGAAGTGCAGCCTATGCAGATTATCTCTCTCTCTCTCTCTCCGTACGTTGCAGAAAATGCCCGTGGTTAGGTTGTTCTCTCTGACTGCTTGTGGTTGGGCTGTTGACCTGCAGTTTGTGTTTTCCAGCTCCAAAAAATCTAAAGACACTATGCTGAGTTATCTGGCTGTGATGCAGAGAGAGCTGGCTTCTCCTTTCTCCCAACTTAGTCGTGCCCCTGCAGCCGTCAGGAGACATGGGCCACCACTCATCACCCCCACTGTGTGTGGGATAAGTGATTCACCATGCGTTCATTTCTGGTCACATAAGGGCCATTAGTTTAAAGCAGGCTTGAGGCATAGGTTAGCGTTAGCTATTTGAAGTCTGAAGTCTGAAAGCAACATCAAACAGGGAGCAGAAAATGTATCAGGCACAGAAAAATCTCTAGGATTTGTTTCTCCTTTTAAAAATAATAATAATAAATTCCAAACTGTTTGCATATGCTGTCTTCTCTGTGGTCAGGACACCTGTCTGCCTCTTTGCTGATACTTGATACGGGCTTACAGTGCTTGCAAGAATGTTAGCGCAAATTTTTTGTCATGGCAAATATGAAAAGAATATCCAGTGTCTGTGTGGGCAGGTCCTCAGCAAATTTTTCTGTGCTTCTTATGCTTTGGTGTGGATCTGAAGCAACTGCTGCTGTTCTGCTCCTCTTTCATCACTGTGGACCAGGAGCACAAAGCTGCTGCGCTGCCAGACCTGGTTCTCCTGAGCAAAGACAGCTGATGGTGGGTCTAATGAGGTTTAGCCTGGTTTCCTTGAAAAAATCATGTTTGTGACTGGCTAAATATGTCTCTTCTTCCTCTCTTTAATAACTTAATCCTTGGCTAATCTTGGGAAAATAGAGATGAGGATGCACTGGGGGTAACCTGGTGCAACCAGGAGCATGGTGGGCTGGGAGAGCTGGGGCAGGCAGAGGTGGGCCTTTCATTAATCATCACTAGTATTTTTTGCACCTTGCTCATTTCTTCTCCAAGACTGAGATGAAAGGAAATAGAAAACACCAGATAGGCTCAAATATCAATAAGCTGGAAGTGTGAAAGGCTGCTGGTTGAAAGCAGCTTGTGGTAACTTGGAAAACCTGTGGGTTTTTTTTAATTGGGTGTCTTTGGAGGCACCCAAGAAAGAAACCAGGGCTGGAGATGGGGGTAGGGTTTGAACTGTCCCACCCTAACTCTTTCTCCACAATGGCTGTGTGTTTAATGCATCCCATCTTTGCTTTGGTGCTTCTTGATGCTTGCATGGCAAAGCCAGTGCTGTGGGAATGACTCACCGTTGGCCTGAGCAGCAGCAAAGGCTTGGGAAGAAGTGGTCTTTTAAGCATGAGAGGCAGAAGGGCGTCTGGTCAGGCTCTGAAAGGGACTTTGTTACCTGCAGCCCTTATGTCAGTGCCTTTCACCAGCTCTACAGTGATTTAAAACAAGTAGCTTCTCTTCCAAATAAACCTCAGGTACTGCAACTCTTGCTCAGATGTAATCTGTGCTGCCAACGTGTGAAAAACCCTTATATGGGTCAAAACAAGGACAGACTGACACATGAGTTGTTTCAGAGAGGAGAAAAAAAGCTATGGTCTGCTCTGTACAGGAGGGCAGCTGGCCTTACATGCCCTTTTGGGGTTGTTTTCTTGGCAAGGTGTTACAGCCAGCTTGATTTACTTTCTGCTTTTATGATGAGCAAAATGTTGATTCTGACCTTTCTATTTGCACTTGCAGAGATCCCTTGGAAGAGTCTATCCGTACGTCCGTTTGGGTGCCTGAAGGGGCTGCCTTGCTTCCAGGTGAGGAATGGATCAACTCCAAGGGCTTTTGCCAGCTGCTGAGTTCGGGGAGAGTGGGAAGACCTCAGTACCATGTTTGGTTGTTCAGCAACTGATGGGCATTTTTCCAAAGCTTGGGGTGGTGGGAGGCCAGCCTGCCCAGAAGGCTTGAGATTTTACTCTTTCTGAGTCCAGATCTAGAAGCAGCAAACATTCAGGCCCTCCTGGGAATAGGGGTGTTGTATGGGAACAGTTGCTTGGTTCTGTGGGCCATATTGCTTTGACTCCTTTTTGAAAAAAACTTGTGGAGCTGAACTCATTTCCTATCCATGATGTGGCTCTCTGCAGGCTGGAGATGCTCCCAGCTGGTGATGGAGAGATGACTGTATTATTAGTTTTAATCAACCATCCTTCAGTGGATGAGTAGAAATTCATATGAGAAGCAAATTAATTTCAGGAACAGTGTCAGGGCGGTTGGTCTGTTCTCAAGCCTCTCTCAGTTCTACCATCCCAGGAGACTAAAGGGTGCTCAAGTGCTGCAAAGTCATGGCTCCTGTGGGAAGAAGGCAGCATATGAATGAACTGCTACCCTGGTGGTTTTGACTAGTGGAGCTTCTTTGTTTGCCATGATGTTACCTGACTTGAGGACTGTGAGTTGTCTGTGTGATATGCCAAAATAAGGAGTAGTGCTTCTTCACCCTGTTGTGTCACTGAATATAAAGGCACTTTCATTCTGCTCTTTTGCTATGCAACGCACATCCCTCCTTTCTTTCTTTACCCTCTTCTTGGGTTAAATTTTTGTGGGTTTTTTTTTTTTTTTGGTGTAAATTATGGCTAGCTGGAGATGAGATTTCAGCATCCTATTTACTGCAAACAGGGGTCATTAATAAATGTTGAAAGACAAAGACAGACCAGGGATTAATAAGTAGAGGACAGGAGATTAATAGCAAGAGAGTAGAATTTGGTTCAAGGCCTGATCTTCCCAGTTGCTGGGTTATGGAAGATTAATGGCAGCTCTTCTGTTAGTCTCTCACTCCTTCTGTGGCAGCTTTCCTGGCTAAGTCTAATAAACTGTCCCAGTGGGTTGCTGTAAATATGAAATCTAGGAAGAAGCCCATCCTTTTATACTGTTAACTAAATGAGGCAGTATTAGTTTTGCTTTCTGTTCAGAGCTTGAGTAACAACATCAATACATTTGTGACTGGTGAAGTCAGATTTTCAGGTACTTAAAACTCCTCTCAAGACAAAAACATATCATAAAATGTATCTTGCCAAGCAAGCTGTCTCCAACAAATTGGTTTTTCACTCTGTGTCCTGTGCAAGAGATTAATTTCTCTTCTCCTGAGTGGGTTTTCAGCTTTCTTTCTGTGAAAAATTGGGCTCTTGACCTGTGGCATCTGGCCTCTCATTAGGCTTGGTGTGAGATTAGATCATTTTAAGAAAACACTAACTTTGCAAAGAGCATTCCTGGTTAAATTTGCCAGAGAACTGTAGAACATGAGACTGTGTCACAGGAAGTTTATTCTGATAGAAGGGTGCATGCAGTTTTGGGTGTCCTACAGAGGTTGTCAGCCTCTATCTCCTACCTTTAGGCTGAAACTGCTGAGTCAAGCTCCCCTGTACTCCTTTGACCTCTACCCTTGGGTATTTTCCGTAGTCTTCTCAAAGATGATCCCAAGCTCTTAGTGCATAGTGTTGTAGTGAAATATAGGTATGTGTATGGACATTTTAGGAAGGAAGCAGCTGTGTTCCTGTAACAGTGAGCGTGATGAAGTCAGGGCTAACATTAGAACTTCAGCAAATATCCATCAAAACTTCAGCAATAGATGAATTTCTATTCCAGGGAAGAAAGTCTATGCACTGCTTCAGTGGCCCTGTAACAAAGCTTTTCCCCTCTCATCTGCTCTTGCATGCAGTGCCCTTGGCTTTTCAGAAGTTAATTGATTTGTCTATATTATGATCCTCTCTTTAATTTTATTTGTGTAAAGAAGAACACACGCTAATCTTTCTCCAGAGAAATGTTTCCCATTGCTCCTCTTTGAACATTGGCCCTGGGTCTGCTGTTTCTTAATGAGCCTCTAACTAAACAGCTACGGTTCCCACATGCTCCAGCCTTGACACAGACACACTTGTACACCCATGCCAGTTGAACTGAGCCGCCTGCCTGCTCCCTTGCCCTCTGGCTGCTTTAGGATTCACGTTAGCAAGGCAGCACCTCCCTGGGAAGCCCTACATGTGAGAGGGGGCTTTATACTTGCAGGACGAGATAGATTTGGCATCAAATGAGCTGTCCTGTGAATTGGAAGGGCTGTAACCTCTTTACCACACTGTCCCCCCACCCCCAGGCTTGTTTAATGTGCTTCTCCAGGAGCCTGGATTCCTGTGGGCTGCGCTGCCCGCGGCGCAGACCCGAGTGAGTGCCGAGCGCTGAGCTGAACACCCAATGCTGAATTACTGTCTGGTATGCCACTGGCTGCCAGATCTTTGATAGCTTGTTTTTAATGAAGATTCCTCCTGTAATTCCTAGAATATCTTGCAGCGCAAAAAATGAGCGGTGTGTGTATTTTGCTGTGGGCTGAATTTTTTTCATGCTCTTCACAGTTCCCTCTGTGAACAGAGAGGAAAGGGAGGGGGAAGCAGCTGACTGCTTTTTTTTTTTTGGTTGTTGTTGTTTTTCTACTTGACTTCTGTGAAATATGTGGCGATCAATCGCTCACAACTAACAAAATGTTTTTGTTTCTCTTTGCAAAAGCATATGGGAACTGCAGGAAAAGCATATGGGCGTTTTTAGGAAAACATATTGGTGAATGGACAAATTATAGTGGTGCCAATATGTTTTGGATGTCTGGCTAGACCACTACTACTACCATACTTGCTGGCATGCAAACTCATCCACAAGATTTCCAGCATGTGAGGGGTGTGTAGTTGCTCCTGGGGAAATGCAGGCTGTACTGGATCAAACTCTGGTTAGAACAGTGCTGTGATCCATCGTCGGTGTGCGTGACTGCCTCACCATGTCCTGGGCTAGGCTCATGTTTATGGCAGCATATCCATTCTCTGTGAGCCCAGAGCTCCAGTTGCAGCTGGCTGCAAGCAATGATAATGGTAACCATTGTTTTTTCCTGAAGCCCCGGACTGTACACCTCTTAAAATCTGAGCATCTTGCAAACAGGCTGGGCAGCCTCTGGTTTTCCTCTGCTGCTCTATTGAGGTCTTTATGTGTTGGCTTGAGCTATTATTTTTAATTTCTCTATCAAGGGGTTTACTTTTAAGGAAATGCGGAACATTTGCATTATTGCTTCTGGTCGCAATCCTGATTGCCCTGATACTGGTGACCCATGGAAAGGGGGGGTCCATGAGCAATAAGGGGATTTAATGCTCTTGCTTGATGGGTTGGTTCTGGTGGCTCACAGCATCCCTACAGTGTGAGCTGCCTTGCTGTGGACCGCTGTACAAGGAGAAGTCCATGACAGCTCCAACTGGGCAGTCCTTCCAGCTCACTCTGGCAGTGAGGGAGTGCTACCTGCTTTGCCTCTGCCTGTGATGGGCATGGCCATGCTGGGCTGCAGGGGTTGGTAGCAGTTCTCTGCCCGTGTTTGGATTTTGGCAGGTCCCAGGGGATTGGCTGATGTCTCCTTGCACAGATGTGCACAGGGGTAGACACCTCCTGTCTGTAAGAACTCTCAGTCTAAGTGGACAAAACTGCTGAGGAGGATGTGAAGGTCTCTGAGTGTTGGGGCAGATGGGCAATAACTGAACTCAAGTGTGGTTTCATGAGCAGGTTCAACCAGTCTGAGTTTGTGCCATTGCTGGACGAGGTGGTCCTGCTGTCACTGTGCCCCAACCCTCATTTCTGCTCATAGAGTCATTTTTATCCTTTATAAGATAAAAGTGAGTGGTGAGACAGAGAAGGGAGCAAAACATGTGGCTAAAGACTGAGGGGATAAGCAAGATGCAGATTAGGGCAATCATTTCGACATGGTGGTGTTTATCTCAGTTACGAACCTGCACTCAGATATTCTGAGTGGTAATTCAGCACCTTTTAGTGTTCTTCCTCTTATGCCAACTTCAGGATGATTTACTAGTGAGTAATTTTACATTATTTAATGTAGCCACTTTCCCTATAGCTCTTTTGTTCTGTGAGACAATTCCCTATTTTATTATGCAAACAGTACATTAAGATCCTTGTGGGCTTAAGTTCCCAGCAGTGCTTGAGATGATGGCGGAGAAATAGGTTATTTCAGAAATCATGATTCTCTCCTCTAGAATCTTTCTTGGAGTTCTGCTTTAACTGCTTTTGATATTATACGTGCTTTAAAAAAAAAAAAGTTAAAAAAATCTAGTACTTCCTAAATGTTATAGAGCTCAAAAATACACTGTATGCCTTGTCACAATATTTAATACAGAGTGCTATTTACAGTAATGAATCAAAATGTCAGTTTTTAAAATATGAACTGTCAGAGTGTTCCTACTTTGCAGAAAACTTTGATATGACAGTTTGTTAATCATATGACTATTACATCAAATGTGTCTAAGAGTACTTTTGCTCAACCAAGTCTTTTTTTATTCTTTTCCCTGTTAATTCTGGAAGGATTGTTTGATTGAATACACTTTGGTTAGTGATCAGAAGAATCCAGACATCTATGCTTTTGTCTGTTGACAAAAACAATGTACCACTGCCCGTGTTGTTCTGGTCGTGGTCCTAGTCTTAGGTACAGCCTGGTTTGGATCACTTTCCTTTGTGTGGTCCTCCCAAATCTGCTGTGTGCAGGGCTCAGACTCAGAAATGAGCCCTGACAGAACAGTGCTGATGCCTTCAGGGGTAACTCTGCATTTGGGGCAACTGGGCTAAAACTGTCTATTGAATAATAAAATGCTGGCTTGTACAGTAGCACGACTAATCCCTATAGCTTTAGCATGAAGGCACAAGTAAAATAAAGAAAAAATCAATTTAAAAATAAAAACAAAAATAAAAATAAAGGTTGCCCACACATCCTCAATGAGCTGAAGGGCTGTGGTTGTGCAGGGCAGAGTTGGTGTTGCTTCTGGAGGAGGAGGCAGCAGGCTGGGGATGCCAAGGTCCTCTCCCTAGTGATTACTCTGGACCCAGGTCAAGGAGTGTGTCTGTGCCCTAAACTCTCTTCCATTAATTTAGACCAAGATGTTTCCCTTTTTTTGTTCTTTTGTTTGCTTATCTGCAAAATGGGAGTAATTAATTGATATTAGTTAACTCACAAAAAATACTTAAAGCCGATTAGTCAAACAACTGCACTTCCTTGTGAAGACAAGGGAGAGCTTATGTAGATAACTGTGCTTTAGAAAATAGCCTCTGGAAGGAGGAGAGGGTTCAGTGTGCTAATGTGAGGACTGGAGGTCGGAGAGGAGTCCCAGGTGTAGCAGAGTAATGTACCTCCACCCAGAGCGTCTTTGTGCCACATTGCCTGGGGCTTCAGATGGATTCCTACTGGTTATTAAAACTCTCAGCTACCATTGCATAGGTCTTACAAGTGCAATATTTCTGATTTGGAGTTGGCCCAGCACAGCTATGGGAATAGGAGGAATCTAAGAAGGCAAAAGCTGTGCGTCAGCAATCCAGAAAAGAAGAGCGTGGGCAATGCAAGACAGTAAATCTTAGAATCATAAAATCATAGAAAGGTTTGTGTTGGAAGGGAACTTTAAAGACTCTTTCATTTCAATACCCCTCCCATGGTCAGGAACACCTTCCAATGTATCCGGTTGCTCCAAGCCCCATCCAACCTGGTTTTGAACGCTTCTAGGAATGGGGCATCCACAGCTTCACTAGGCAACTCATTCCAGTGTCTTATTGTAAAAAGTTTCTTCCTCAGGCCAAATCAAGTAGTCTTGATTTTGGGTATTTCTTGGGGCCTGATGAACTTGGCATTTCAGCTGCACATATCTATTAAATAATAAGCTTGACACTTTCACTAATGTTATTGAAGAGGTGATAGAAACTTTTTTTCAGGGGTGTAGTCACATATTCAAGTGCACTTTTGAGTAGCACGTTAGCCAGCTCTTGTATGTGAAAGGCACAGGTAGAGACACTGTACATATCTGAAGTCTGGTACGCAGAAGCCCACTGGGTCTCACCAGTGGAAAGAGACTTTGGAAGATGAAGGCAGTGCTGTAGCATCCATCAAAGTAATATCCGGCCGATATAGAGGAGGTGAGGGAAAAAGAGAAGGGAGAGGAAAGGGGGAATGAGGTAGCTGGTGTGTGAGGCGAAGAGCAGGAGAAGTTTTGCTAACGGCAGTTCCTGTTGTGGACCACCAGGAAGCCTGGGAGAAGCTGTCGTGTGAAGCCATTCCCAAAAAGGCTGTTACACAAACGCAGCAGTGGCAGAGGGGTTGCCAACAATGAGGGCCACCAGCAAGACATATGTGAGGGCGTCACTTTTCAAACCACGTCTTTGTCACCTCCAATGAGTGAGTGCTGCTGCGTTGCCTCATCCCACAGAGGAGCATTGGTTATTATTCAGTTTTCATTTTAGACAAACCACATTGTTACTGCGATGATTTTTCTTTTATTATCTTTAATGCAATGGATAGAAAAGGAGCCCTAACAGATGTATGATTAGCAGGGCATGAAATTAAAAATGTTTGTGTACAAGGAAAAAGGTTGTTTACTACCAAATTCCTCATTGGGAAATTAAGCGATACTAAGATTGGCCATGCAATTCTGCAGTAGGCCTGCAGCCCCCTTCTTTCCCTCCCTCAGTGGCGTTGGCTGAAAAGTAATAATATTTTTAACGTTACCTTTATTAAAAAAAGTAGTAACACAACTGAAAAGGGAGTACCCGCTTTTGGGTGCAGATTATCCAAAGAGATTGTTCTCCCTCTCTGACACTGACAGTGTCAATTCAAAGAAATATTTTGACTGATGTTTAAGCTCCATTGATTAGGACAAATTTAATATTTTATATCAAAACTCATTTGGATGGAAAATAAGGTTCTGATTGAATAACTCTGAGTGTGAGTGTATGCTCTTAGCCCTTACCCACCCCCCTGCCATGGGTAATGAAATTTTTAGTTTGAGAAAATGATCTTTTTTTTCTTAGGAGCTCTACCTGTGATGCACAATTCTCAGGTACAGCTGCTCTTTCCGGATTTTCTTTAAATATCATAGAAAGATAAATTATGCAAAGTTGGAAGGGAGCTATCAGGATCATCGACTCCAACCCCTGGCCCTGTGCAGGACACCCGCAGAGTCACACCACGTGCCTGGGAGTATTTGGTGATGAATTTTGAGAGCTATTTTAAGAAATGTGCATCAGAAACACTTTGTTTATCTGTGTTACACTGTTGAGATAAGCCTGGTCCTACCTGGGACTGAACATTTCCTGGGTACTTTGAGTCTCTCACCTATCTCATTCCACCGTTGTGGCCAAGTTCAAGGCTGGCACTGGTTGAAGTCTGTTGGGCTGCTCACGTGTCAAGTTTCACCTTGGTGAGTGTTTGCAGGACCCACACCCGAGGTGTTGCCGTGATGGATTCTGCCTGCTGAGCCTGGATGGCATTGAGCAGAAAATAGGAAGAGGGATAAAAGATTGTTCCTGCGCTCTGGGAACAATTGAGACAGAAAATTGCTTCCAGGATTTCTTCACTTTTCCACAGAGAGTAATCAGCCTGTGTAATTCTCTGCCACAGGAAATACCGCCTGAATCTGTTACCCAAAGACAGCAAGCAAAATTCAGCTAACAGCTTGAATACCAGAGGTGCTGCAGAGCAGGGACTGCCCCTTAGTCAGGGTTTTTTTTTTTTTTGGTGTAGTGGCTGCTCTATATGTCATGGGATGTCACAGTGGTGCAACTAATATGATAGATAATTGAGTAATTGCTTAGATACTCAGCATGTTCTGGTACACAGTTTGACTTTGGTGCCCTAAAGAAGGAGACGAATTTGTATGCTGAGATTGTAGATGAAGTTTGGCTTAGCGCGGTGCTTGGATTGTACCCCTGAGATTGTAGGGGAGGTTAGAGCAATTCCAGTGGGGTGATGGGTATCTGGTAACTTCAGTCCTGCTCTTGACTCATTTTTAATCTTTGCCTTATAAATGTAAGCAAAGCACAATTTCTGCACCTTTATTTGTTAGTCTGGAGGATGGGACAGCACTTGAGCTACTTGCAGGGATTTGTGTTAAGTTTCTGATAAGGCCTCTCAGCCATGTGTTTTATTCCAATTTTTAGAGGAAATTATTTAAATATTTTACTTAAGTGAGAATAGTTGTGGCCAAATCACTGCACAAACATTTTACCTGCTGGGCACTGAAATTTGATTCCTGAATTTCCATTAGCAGGTCATACTGGGCCAAAGGATCTTGAACTGCTGGAATAGAAGAGAATAAAACAGAATGGAGTTGGTGTTTGGTTATAGGCTCTGGATGTCATTGTTCCTGACTGTTCATCTGGCTAATGTTTGCTTTTGTGTAGTATTTGTCTGTGTCTGTGCTTCTGTGCACATGGGGAAAAGGAGGACAAATATCACTGGGGTGGATTAGCATTAAAAAATAGTTAACTGATCAAAGCCATAAAGCTTGTCCAAGTGAATTCTTCAGAGAAATAGTTTTGAATTTCCCAAGCAGCCGCAGGCCATAAAAGCGAAGCGCTATCATTCAGAGATGCAAAAAATCCCCTTCTGTTGGCGTGTTGGACCTATTTGTTCCTTTTTAGGAGGGGATTCAAAATGTTTTCTTAATTTTCTTCTGAACAGCTCACTGCTATCCATCATGGGCCTTTGCCAGCTCTGCTCCCCCTCTGTTTTAACCCTCCACTGAAGTCTGTGTATCCATACTTAGCATTTTGGATGCCTTTTGTTCTGTGCACTTTGTGGTGGAATAGCCCTTACAGAGCACGTCTTGTCTCTGAGCTCAGTGTTGCAGAGAAAGGGCTAAATGTTGTCCGCAGTGTCTGGATGGAGGTGACAGGGAAAGCAGGATGCAGATGGAGAGTGATGCCTGAAAAGGTTTTCTACATGTCCCGAAGGGATGGCAGGGGAGCCCTGTTCCTGCTGCCATGTTCTGTCTTTTTACTGGTCCTGCCCCAGCAGGAGCACCAGCCCCACCAGGTCTGCAGAGCAGGTGGGGCAAAGTGGGAGGGAATTGCATTTCTCTCTCATGGAGGAGAGAAAGCAAAGCACATTGTTCGACTGCTCAAAGTTATTGAAGCCTCCTTATTGAAGGTTAAGCAACCAGCCTCTGGGAATTGGGCACATAAATTTGCTTTATGCTTATGAAAGTCTCTCTTTCATAGTGTTTTGCTTTGTCGCTTCTTAAGATGTACAAAAGAATGAAGTGCTGGTGCATGGTCCATAGGCAGAGTATTTGGATAGCACCGTCATTAGTAGGAATGAAAATTATACCGCGGTGGCTCAGAGCTTGTCAAGAAAAAAAGAAAAAACTCTCAGAAGACACGAAGTGCTTTGTAGCTGGAAGTGCCTGTTGCCCTGCAAGAACTCAGCTGTCCTTTTCAGTCCCAGTCTTCTCTTATTGAAAATGTTTTACTGCCTAATACCTACTAGCTTTTTAATACTGCCTAATTGTATGCACGCCCCCCCAAAAGAAAGCCACACATATTTTTCTGCTCTTGTAAATGTTCAGCTTTAGGGCCCCCAGGGAGGGTGTTAATGGCCGTGTCCCGGCTGCCTTTCAGGCAGACAATTGCACTTTTACTTCCCTTGTCAAACTTGGAGTCTCATTCTCCAGATAACTAAATTTTAACCACATTTAAAATGTGTGTGTGTGTATATATATATATAAATTTTTTTCTTATGGTGAGTCCTAAATATATTCTCCTAGAAACTGAGGTCATCTTTGTAACAGGTGGGCAGTACATGGAGGGCAAAGCTGTGTCTGAGGGACAGGCCTGTAGCTTTTGAAAAGGGATTAAATGCTTGTACAAGTGTGGGCATGACATTTGTGTGTTCCATGTATACACCTCCTATACTTGATGTCTGTGGTAGAGCAGAGGTGATTTACCCATATAGCAGGGCCATTTGCCATGGTGAAGTCATCATTGTTCAGTTACTAAAGCAATATACAGGATAGTGCAAAGTCAGTGTGAAGCTCATCTTTCTCCTCCAGGATTATACTTTGGCCTCTTCTATAGGCCATATCCTACCCTCAGATGGGAGCAGTGCTCAGCTACTGATAATATGAGGAGATATTGAATCTGAAGCCGAGGGCCCTTCTGCTCAGGGAAGTTATTGCGAAACAAAGCCAGGGTGTGAATTTAAAGTGCAATAGCTGTTCCGAGCGTACTTCTCATGTGGGCAGTCTTATTCTGCTCTGAGAGGGCCTTTGTGCAGTTCTGCTTCATCCAGTGCCAAAGGCACTCTCAGTGCAGAAAGAATGCCCACACAGGGAGCGGATAGCTTTTCCAGGCTATTTCACCATGCTGAAGAGTCCCAGGAGATGCCATGTTTTTATGTCCCCATAAGTGTTCCAGGAGCTTACCCTTCATTCAACTCACCCTTCCACCCGAGCTTTCAAGCAGACGTGTTTTGTGATGTGCATGTGGTGGAGTTGTGTCTTCTGGACCCTGCTGGGTGCAGTGTGCATCACCCATTTGCCTGAAGTTCTGGGGCTGATCTCTGGGGTCCCTGAGGTCTTGGTCTTCTCTGGATGTTGCTGGTGTTGCAGTTTGGCATTCTGCATCGGTGCCATCGCTTCTTGTGGTGTGTCCAAGCTGCTGAAAAGAACTCCTGTGAGAACATGTCTATGTTCCCGTGTTGTTCCTTTTCATATGAAATCGTCAAGCAAACCTGTGCACTGAGTATGATCGTTATATGAATACTGTTGAACAGGGAAAAAAAGAAAGCCCATCTGTTCTACAAAGAGGCAGTGTAAAGAGCAGGCTCTGTGACTAAATAAATTCACATCTGTTTAGCAGAACCATCAAATGGCAAGCAGAGGGGCCTAATGTGAATCACATGTTGAAACCACAAGTATGAGTGAGATGAGCTGCAAAAGAGGGAGTCTGGAAGTGTTGATCCATGTGAGCAACTGTTGGTTTCTCTCCTTATTCTTTCCCTCTACCAGTTTCCTGAGCAAATGCTGTAAAATCAAAAAATCAGGGGTTTGCAAATGTCTATGCGTATATGTGTGCATGAGTTTGTGTTCCTTGCATGATTAAATAACCTTCTTACATCATCCTGAGCCATTGGATCATAACTTCAGTTGGAAGGGCCCTGGATGGGGGCAGGGCTGCAGAGAAGGGAGAGCAAGGTTGACATGAAGAGAGCAGGTGAAGCTGTTCCTTCGTGGTGGTGCTTCACAGGGAATAAAAAATGGTCCTGGGGTAGCTTGTTTTAAAAAGGGACTTGACTTGGAAGTGATTCCTTAGTATTGCCTTCAGCAGTGTCATCTCAAGGAAGCTGATGGAACAATCTAGAAGCTTCAAAGCGTAGGTTATGCCTTCATGAGCTCAAGCTAATGTCAAAATAGGTATCTGTGTACCACTCTTAACAGACTGCATCTTTCCATGGATCAATGTAATTTGTTACTTAGGTTTTCCCCTTAGTGTTTTAAACCCTGCAGAAACAAAGGGCAGCTCAAGTTTCTGTATTGGTTGCATTTGCAGTTTATTTTTTTTTCCTGTGCCGAGAACATATCAACACAATTTCAAAACTTAGTATTTTTTGTGACTTAAGGCAGCAGTTTATAACTTAAAAACATGAAAGCTTTGGGGATGTAGATGCAACTCAGGTGCCTCAGTTAAGGTTCTCTGGCTGGTCTCCTTAGCCCCTTATAGTGTCCATGCAGAGGAGCAAGCATCTTGTCTCCCACAGGATCTCATGAAAAGAAACATGCAATAATTTTAGTCTCAAACATAGTTACTTGTTGCTGTGTTGCCTTTTGTCCTAGATATTCTGCAGTAAACGAGGCCAAACTTGTGGGAACAAAGAGTGATGGAAGATAGGCTGTTAGACCTGATTTGTACAGATTCTGATCTCCTGCAGCTCAGTCTGCTCTCCTTAGCTGACAGAGGGCTGTGCTCATACAGCTCACCTGGGATGTGCGCTCTGCAGGAGTGCACTGAAGGTAATGAAGCACTTAAGGGCTGACGTGGTTGAAAGTCCCCAAGGAATGATTAAGGTGTTGGCAGCTGTGTTACTTTGAAAGAGAAATATGTGCGTTACACAGCAAAGGCACGCTGAAATGCCTTTCAGATGCTTAGTTGTGTGTGGGAACATGCTTTGCCTTAGACCTGTGAGATGGCGGTAGCAACTATTGAAGGGCACTTGATAAATGGAGCTGTGTGTGTGTGCTTACCAGCTGCACGGCCCAGCTGCCTGCCCGAGCATAGCTAAAAAACAAGTGGTTGCCAGGAGCGGCTAAAATGCAGCAGCATGTAACTATCTCTAGATACATTAAAAGCTTGGTTCTTCCTTCCCTCCAACAGTTCCCTCAGCTCATGATTCATTTCCCCTCTTCCACCAGCCGCCGCCAGTCTCTTCTGAGAAGGTGCAGTGAGAAGGTAAAAGAGTGTTGTAATGTTTTCCTAGAGACTGTCAGGTTTGAGCTGTTTCACATCTAGGGAACTAATGTGGTCAGTCTAGTATGGAAACTACTTTGTCACAAGAAAACTTCCTACTGATTTCTGGAAAGGGGAACAAATGATTAATTTGGGTGGTCAAAAACAGAAGACACTAATGTGATAGTGGTGGAGCAACTGGAGTCAGCTTTTTAATATGATGAGCTTGTTTAGCAAACTTGCAAGGCCAGTGTGGATGCCTGGCTGGATTAACTTAATTTCTGGCACCGTGGTTTGCACTAGTTGGGGAAATATCACCAAGAGCTTTGCGTATCACTGTTGGACACAGAGTGGAAAGGGAAGAGCAGCAGTTTTTTGGGCTGGTGCTTTGTGGTTTTATGAGTTTCAAAGTAGAATTGAAAATCAAATCTCAAACACTTGTCTTCTGTCACAAGTTTCTATTCAGAGCAGAACTAATGTTCTACAGTTACTAAACCAGAGATTTGTCTTGATGTGCTCCCGAGTGTCATGGTATGCTTTGCCTTTGCTTTTAGTATTCTTCTTCACCCATTTCCCTGTGCTTCCAGAACCCCCCTCTTTGAATAGGGATCTTTTCAATGAGCTCTATGTTGTGTTTTTGCAAATAGCATAGAGATAGCTAATACCACCTTGTGACCTACCCCACATCCTGTGTGGCCATGGACATTGTGGAGCTCCTTCAGCTTAGGCACTATCTCAAATTATGCCTTTTATTCTCCTTTATTTCTTAATGAAAGGGCTGGAGCAGGCTGTGAACACCCAGTCAAATATGAGTCCAGTGTGTCCTGTCATTGCCAGTAAAGCAAACGGGATATGGAGCTGCTTCAGGGGGAGCCTGTGGACAGTAGATTGAGAGGAGTTATTGCACACCTTTACTCCACAGCTGTTGAGGCTGTTATCCATCAAGGAGGCTGTCTTGCATCCACCGTTTGAAGTGGGATGTTAAAGAGCTGGAGAGGGTCCAGAGGAGGGTCAGTCAGGGACCTAGAGCACATGGCCTACAAGATGAGTCTGAGTGCTTTGGCTCCCATCTGATGCAAAGGAGTCAAAGGAGTGATCCAATGGCAGCGTGTGACTGCTGCCAGGGGCATTGTGAAGGTACACAGAGCCATATGCTTCTGTCCAGATGGCAAAATGAAGTGCCATGGACGTGCGTAATAGATTGGGAGATTCAGTTGGAGAATTGGAAAAACATTTTCATTGGGAAAGTAGTGTAACACCTGAACAAATCACCAGGTAGCAGGGAATTCTTCATTTTGGAGGTTTTCGAGGACAAAGCCACAGCAAGCCTTATCTAGCATTGGTGATAGTCCAGTCTCCTGCTAAAAACAGGACTTGGTAACCTGTAGAGATCCTCTTTCTTTCCTGACAGTACTGCAGGCTTTTAGCTTCTTAAAGGAGGAAGCACTTAAATCTTAATTTTTGCTTTGTGTTGCAGAAGGGAGTCAAGATGACACTGGCGTGCTCATGTCTTGATGATGTCAGATCACCTGTTGTCATAAAGCTCAAAGAACTGTAGTCTTTTTTACTGACTGTTTATACAAAGGGGTTTGTGTACTTGCTTTCCTATGGTTTTATGCACTCAAATATCTTGCTTCCATTAGCAATCTCTCCACAGCATCATTTCCCAGTAATCTGGCAGAAATCATTCTTCTGTGTGTTAGGATACAGGATTTTCTATAGGAAAAAGGCTGTTTCCCCTGATTATTTGCAAGGTGCCATGGGCTGAGCTGTCAAAGCTGAGACACAGGTTGGTGAAGTGCTCTGGAAGAAGTCATCCAGGGTTTTGTTGTACTTGAAGCTTTGACTTCCAGGATGGCTTGGAATCTGGGGCAGGAAAAGTTAAGTGAATCAGGTGGGAAGAAAAGAATGAGGGATCAAAGACTTTGATCCTGGACACAGTTCCTGTCCGTGAATTGATTTAATTGCTTGCTTTTTAGGCATTAAAAAGTTTCAAAGTCTGGATTGTACTGCTACCTCTTAGAGGTATCACAAGAAGTGTATGATGGCATTGGGTTTGCGTGTCCTTCCTTCCTGAGTAGGGCCCGTGCTGTGCCCATGTTCTGGGCTGCAGCTCCTTTTCCATTCACAGAAACCCTCTTGATGGCTTGGGGTTCAGAGTGCCAATCGCAGATATGTTTTCTTCCAGGGACAGCAGCAGCTGACTCTCCCTGCAACTACAGCTAGTTTAGAAGAGCAGCAAAGTGCAGGGACCCTATAGTAAATTGAAAACCCGCCTACACCCACTCTAGCCTTGCTTGGTAGGACCTCAAGCTCTGCACTGTTTCCTTTTTCACTCTATCAGTTTCCCACTGAACTCAGATCCCTGCTATTTCTCCCCAGGCTGAGACACACACACACACAGAGCACTCTGCAAAGCTAATACAATTATCTGTGTTTATCAATATGCTGCCATGGTCCCATTTTGTCCCACTGGGGTCTTGTTGGTATCTCATAGCTGAGTTGAATGTTAGTTCTGCACAGTTCCTTTTTGTTTACAGCCAGCATCAGTATCCAAACTCCCTGAGCTTGCTCTAAAAGCCTTAACCTTGCCATTTCTTGTTGTCCTGTTTGCTTTTCTCTTATGTGGGACTCTTGATAGGCCTGATTCCAGTACATCTGGTTGAGAAGTCCAGTCCCTTAATCATTTTATTTTATGGATAAGTTCTGTATTGCTTGGCAATCCCTTGCTGAAGTAGGAAGCCAAGTACTGAGCTGTGCTATAAGCAAGACACAAAAGGAATAAATGCAGCTTTTTTTGGCAAAGAGGTCTTGAAAATAAATTGTATTCAGGAAAATAGTATTTGTGCAAGGGAGCTCATGGTCTGAGACTCCCAAAATAACCTTTCTGCATCATTCCGCCTGTTTCTCTCTCTCTATTAATATATTTCCTCTATCATTTTATACACAAAATTCTGAAACATCCATCTCAAACTTTTCACTGTGGTATAGCAACATCCTCACTAACTTGTAGGTCAGGTTATCAGGAAGAGAGACTTTAACAATTGGAAGAAATTTGCCTGGCTCAGAGCTACGTCCTGGTTCAGCTATAAACTTTGCTGTATTTGAGTAGGCCAGCAGGTCTGCCTCCTCCATTGCAATTGCCCTGGGGTTTGTTATGACCACAAGTAGCTGAGTCCTTAGATTAATGTTTTATCCAATATGATTATGTTTGGAATAGCTGAGAATTGTCACAAGCCACGGAAGTCAGGAATCAGCTTTCTCTCTGGTGAAATTGTAATGCAGTCATTAGAGTTGTATTAGATAAGATAGATCTATGTCTTTGCTTCAGTGCACGTGGACCAGTCAAGTTCAGTTTGTTGGGATTTTAAAGCCTAGTTTGTTATTGGACAGCAGGATGTGACATGGCTGTAAGAGGAAGATCTATTTCATCAGTTTTTATGTGTGTGTTTTGCAGCAGTCAAATTCAAATAGCCAGCATCTAATCCCGAAACTACTAATGCAATTATACAGGGAAAGCAAAGAAGTTTTATGTTTAGTTTGCTCTTCTACTTTTCTACTACTGAAGATGATACAAGAGAAATGAGATAAGAGGGGAAAATTTAGAGGGGAAACTTAAACTTGACATTAATGTCTTGGTTGATATCAAGATTGTCCCACCAGCAGGGCTTTGGTGTAAGAATTATGGTGTTATTGGGTTGGTGTCTGATGAACTATTTTCATGATGATATTAACCTGTGTCAAGCATCTTTGTACCAGAGAGACTTTTCTGTACCATCACATCTTTGCAATCTCCACTGTGGACTTGCCGTCTTCTGTTTATGTCTGAGTAATAATGTAGAAGTTGCAGTTAGTTTAGTAAGTACAACTAAAGTCACATCCCAAACTGTTGTAGATCTGCTGGCAAAAAAATGAAGTGTAGGTTGTTTTCAAAGTATTGGTTATTGACTTTCAAGAATGGGCAAAAACTCTGTCCCTTTCCAAACCATTGCAACTAGAGAATAAGGAATATAATGTTGCATTGGCAGTAAGTGGTAATGCTGGCGTATCTTAAGGGGGATACAGTAATTGCAAACCAGTTTGAGTACAAATAGAGTCACAGCAGGAAGTCTGGGGTTTTAGAGTCATAGAATAGCATCATCCCCTCCAGGAATCTCTGGAGGTTATCTGCGCCAATCTTACTCAAACCTTATTCAGGGTGAACTTTGAATTTAAGTCAGGTCTTCTGGAAGATCCCATGGAAGTTTGATTGAACCTGTTAAAGCCCAGAGTGAGACATTACCAGACTATATTCTTCGAGGAATAATTCAGCATAAGCAGTGCTCTAACTAGGTTTTTTTCTCCTTTAATTCCTCTGATTACATTAGTGATGTCCCACAGCAGGAAACAGGTAAAAGCTCTCAGCCCTAATTAACTGGAGAAGTGACTTTGATTTCATTTACTTTTTTATTTATTTTACTTTGACGGAATGGAATGAAAGTAAAAACGCCTGCCTTATCCAGGCAATTGAAAGAAACTCTGGATCTGAGGGGAAGAGGCAGAGTTAAACTTGCTCCAGCTGACATCTGCTGTGAAAGACTACAACAAAGCATCAGGAAATGTCCATACACTGTGTAAAATGCGTACAAGCAAAGAAACCCAATCTTGAGGAGAGATGTACCACAAGGACTTGGAGTCCATGTGCATTGAGTTTGCATATCATCAGAAAGGCAGTCATTGGAGAGTGACTGTTTTCCATTCCTCTTCATCACCTCTTGAAGTGTCTTGGTGGCTCAGTTGACTCTTCTTAGCTCTGCTCACTGGTGGTAGAGGTCACATCAGCTCCATGCACGGGATTCCCGGTCCTCAGAGTTGTTCCTGAAGCTTTGCGGTTCTGGTCGTTAATGTGATGTTTGAGGAGCACGAAGGCCCCGAGTCAGCTTGCCACTGGGAGAGTTTGAGGGAGGAGCTTTTTTGGACTGGTTAATATTACAGGACTTAAATTTGGAGGGATGTTGTGCAGATCGGCAATGATTAAGGGAGTTGCAAAGGAATCCCAATTTCCCAAAGCACATAATTTCCCATACGATGTAAAATTGATGAGGATAAGTAGTACCATATGGGAAAGACATCCCAGGAGAGCATGTGCTGAGTTTATAAGTACCTATGGCACTTCTATGTTTGGTTAAAGATCTCTAATGAGATCAGAATTTTGACATTGTATCCTCTTTTGAAGGCCATAAGACTTAGGAGAGCTTCATGGCTAGAGATCATCAGCCATAAATGGAGAAATAAATTCATTTAATATTCAGAGGGAAACAGTGCCAAGAAAAACAATCAGCATTGGGAGTTTGTAAAGAGCAGATCTCTCTGGTCAGCCTCAGTTACTGCATTTGACTAATTAGTGGAGTGGAGGTGATGGGGACAAAACAAAGAAATGTATTTTAGCAGGGCATTTGGGTTTGCAGTTTGGGGAATTTAAGGCAGAAAAATGAAGACAAATCAGCTCAGAGATTTCCAGCCTTGTAGGTTGCACCTCTAACAAAAAGGGGCAATGAATGAGTGGCATGATTTTATCTTGTGAAGGGTGTCTTCTTGGCTCAGTTCTAGAGCTATCTTTAAAACTCAGCTGAAAGGTGAAGTCAGAAGTTTTCGCTTTGAGTTCTTTTACATGGATGAAAGAGAAGAGAGAGTGGGGAGGATGCGTTTTGCCTTTCTACACATCTTTTGTAAGCCCTTAGAGACAAACTTGGGTTATCTAGGGCAGGTGATGTCTGGATTGTGTATCAGAGAAAAGCCCCAACAAGGCTTTCAGTCACATCTACTGTTGTATCTGGTCAATCCTTTGACCTTAGGAGTGATGGTTCACTGTGCATGGATGGTACTAAGACAGAACATCATAGACCTACAACAAGCCAGTGAATTGAGGAAGGTGTGTGATGAAAGACAGAGCAGACTGTGTGGAAGCACAGACGGTTGTTGCTCATTTTTTGTTAAACCCTATTGCTACCCACTGTGAAGCATTAGCTTAATTAACTCGGGGACAAAATCTTTTATCTTGATGAAGTCCATCAACATCCAAGGAGTATTTGGTCCATGTTATAAATATAAAAATGAAATGAAGATTTATTTGGGTACAGTCTAATCACAGAAAAGCAAGCTTGTCTCAGAGATGAATGTACTAACAATTTCAAAAGTAGACAAATTGGTACTCTACCTTTCCATTACATATCTGATGTGAGGGTAAAATGACTTGGAACCCTCATTGTTTTACCTTTGCTTCTCAAAGGTGAATGACATCCTGTAATTAAAAGCAAAAACAAGCTCTTAACGCCCACACATTTAAAAAAACCGGGTAACAGAAAAACCCTTGTCAGGCTTTTGTTACTGCTTGGTATTATCTTCTATTGATATTCCTGGTCTGACATTTTTAGATAATGCAGTCTCAGCTTGGGATTCGTGGATTCCAGTTCCTCTGCTGTGGTGTATTCTTTCATGGTTAGAATCTTCTGAACTTACAGCATTAAGATCATTCTAATGATAGAACCAGAGCACGCTGTTTTCCTTATTTATGCAGTGTGATTTCACTCTTTGCTCTTAATGTTATTTATCATGGTTAGCCTGGTCTTATCCTCTGCCTCCAAAAGTAGGTGATGACTAATGCTTCCAAGGAAGGAAGGATAACAGAACCTCAGGCATCCACAGCTGATTTCAGTCAGTTTTTGGGTTTTTTTTAATATTATTCATCATTTTACCCCTTCTATTTTATGTTGCCATTCTTGAAAAAATGTTCTTTCTCTGTCATCCACCATTTCATAAAAGGTAGCTGGAAAATTGAAGAGAATTCAGACTAAACATACATGAAAGAATCAAGAGAAGTCTGCCCTTTACAGGGAATTTAATTGATACTTAATTTAAATGTTTTGATTTGATTTAACCAATGACCTGGCTCTGTTCTGAAAGGATCTGCATAAGTAAGAGAGGCAGGTCTGTAATGCAGATGACAGGAGCATAACAAAATGCAATGGTTGGAAGCGGAGCTAGCTAAATTTAAAACCAGACATACAGGAGAAGTTGTAATTATGGTGCTTAATTGCTTGTCCAAACAATTTACCTAATGCTGTGTTGGATTCTCCAACACTTGCATTGTTTCAGTTGAGGCTACGTGTATTTCATAACAAATATTTTTTAGCTCAACAGAGGGTTTGTGGACCAATAGTTGGGTACAGTTCCGTGCAGAAGAGCTAGTCGAGATGGTCAGTGAGAAAGGCTTTCAAAGCAGTGACATAAAGAAGATTTAAGGGATTTTTCTTCTGTGATGGGGCAGTGAATTTGGGAAGTGGGTATTGCCAGAGTGGTCAGTGAGTAAGGACTCACAGGAAAAGCTTGTAGATCAGGAACAGAGCTGTTGTGAGTTACTGCTGACCAGGGATGGCTACAGGACAGTGGCAGGCAGAATTTCAGAAGGCTTCAGCCAAGACAGGGAGACACGGCACAGACGAGGAAGCAAATGGTTGCTGACCCTCTGGGAGGGTTCCCAGGGACAGGGGCTCTGCTGAAAAAGGTTTTTTCCCAACGTTGCTGTGTTAAATGTTGCATGCCTAGATTTTTTTGGGTTTGCCAGGAAGGGGCTCGTGGAATGCAAAGCACACCTAAAGAATGATTTGCTTGGAGCAGAAGTGTGGGGGCAGCTGTATATTTAACCTATAGGTTAACTTTTCAGGGAAAAATAACTTTTTATGGAAGGAAATACCTCAAAAGTGACAGTGTGTTTGCTGGCGAGCCAGAAAAGCACTGCCATTATCTACTGGAGGTTCTTATTCAAGTGCAGGAACCACAGTGACGCAGAGACAGTGACATGAGAGTAAGTTTAGAGTAAGGGAATTAGTTATAGGCCCAAGTTTCTCTGAGCTTTTTGATTACTTGTCTATATCACAAAATGTTTTGCTCCAAAGAAGCCTCTGACTGAAAATAGGCAATATTGCTGGGAATGGAGAGGGAGCACTGATGGCTTTGTCTGAACAAGCCAGGGTTCTCCACCATGGAGAAATCTGCAGAGAGGTGGGAGGCTGTGCCTCTCTCCAAGCCCCTGTCTCTTACATTTTTCTTTGCTTTTGACCTTTTACCAGGTGATAAAATGGCTTTAAAATAACACTAAACCCAGAAGTTTAGCTTCAGCTGTTAAAAAGAGATTAAGTCATTCTCTTTGTTTTATGATTTTGCAGAGTAGTTAGGCTAAATTTAATTGAGGCTGGGGAGCTGGGGCTGGAACAGATGAGGAAAAGGGAACTTGCTGAAAACACTGTCAAGGCACAGATAGCAAAAACAAGTCACAGTAAATGCATAACAGAAAATGAGAGGGGAAGAAAGAGGAAGAGAAAAGGCTAACGGGGAAACAATTAGAAAATACCACCACGGCCAAAACAAAGGCGTTAGAGGTTAGCTGAGAGGGAGCTGCGTGCCAGCTTACAGTCAGCAGCTGAGTTACTGCAGTGTGTCCCTCACACTCCCAAGCTGTCCATAGGAGCATTCTGCTCCTTAAGCTCGTTCACTGAAATTCTCATTGTCTTCAGCCCTCCTCAGTGCTGTGCAGCCTGGCTGCTGAGCCAGATGTTCTTGGTTTGTGCATCATGCAACCCATCCTTGCCATCAGCCTGGCAAACCATGAGAGCTCAGTGGGACCAAGGCATGCTGCCTGGGAGGTGGTTAAGGAACATTCCAGAACAGGAATGGTGATGATCTGGGTTTTTTTTTTTTCTTTGTTTCCTTTGAATCAGAATGGAGATAACGTCCAGGGTCTGAGGGTGTTTCATGCAGCAGGATGCTCTTTCATATGAAATGTCAAGCCAGAGGCTGAAAACCTGTTAGAACTAAACTCTAGGATGCTTTTAGCAATGGGTAAGGTGCAGTTGTCTTCAGATGTAATAACTCTGAAGAGTGCAGACTTGTTCTGTTTTGCTCTTAGGGCTGAGTACCCTCATTGCTTTGTGTTCTTAAAACCTAGATAGTTGCTTGAATTTTATTGCTGCTTTTACAGTTTTGAAGGATGTGGGAGGAAGAAGCATCAGTGTAGGTGAATGTTACTGATGGAGTGACAGGCATTTTCTAGGTACATGGGAGTTGATGTTGGTAATGGAAAGCACCAGGCAGAGGGACCATGGTTCCTGTGCCCTCAGCCTCCTCCTGTCATGGCCCTGATTTGCTCTCCAGCCCTGTGGGGAGGACCTGCCTTTCACTTCTTGCTTTCCAAATGATGCTCTGCACTCTTATCATAGGTTTGGATGCCAGGCAGATGGAGGAAGAAAGTCACATCCTTGCAGCTCAGCCTTCGATACTTGTCCATCTCCAGACTCCCCCCACCATGCTTCTGTCTGCCTCATTTCTAGCCAGCCTGTGTCTTCTTTTCGCTGATATTGGATTCCTAGTGCAGCAGGCTCACTTTCTGGTGGTAGGAATTGTGAAACTACTGTCTGCATGTCAAACAGTCAGACTGCATGGCCAGGAAGAAACAAAACTCTTGGGACTGATGTTTGGCACTTGCCAGTTCCTCTCTCATGCAAGGAGTGATGGAGGTGGAAGATGACTATAAATTGTCTGCTTTCTGGTGTTGGGTCAGACACTGGGACTCAAAGTAGAAATTACTCCTGAAGTAGGAAACCTATTACCTGGAGTAAATATGTCGTGTTGGAATAAGCACTTGTGTATATCCATCAATTTAAACAGTCATTGCAGTTAGCTGGAGGTTCTGTCCCTACCCTACCATGTGGAGACCTTGATCCTTTCCCCTGACTGACTCAGCATTGCCGACAACAAATTGCTAGGACATAGTTATCCATACAGGAACCCACAGGAGTACATTCTCTAGTTTATACCCAAGAGTCTTCATTTGCTGCTTTGATAAAAGGACTCAATGGAATTTGTTCCACCATGAAGCTTGTAGGATGCAGCCAGGATAAGCTGGCAAAATAACTCTGCTCCTAATTCCCAAGAGCTTAGTCTTGACATTTCTAGTGATGTGAGCCCAAATTAGGAAATAAAAAAGGGAAACAGTGTCCTTTCTGCTTTATTTTCTCTAGGTAGACTTAAATGTGATATCGGGTATGTCTTCTACCTGCCTAAATGGTCTGTGTAACCCTGGGGGCTGGTTGAAGAGCTCACTGTTACTTGTGTTTTGGAGAAGCAGGTGTGCATGGAAGTCTTATCTGTGAGGCACTAGGGATATGCCCAGGTAGGCTGGGAGTGGCCCCTCCGAGGGGGTCTGCACATGGCAAAAGACCACCTTTCATCTTCCCCCTTTCCATTTCCCACCCTGCGCTCAGGTAACTGTTCACACTCATACAGCCCTTGGTGGCATGCCCAGCAGAGTTACAACTCCCTTCTGTCTCAGCCCCAGCAGATTGCGTTTACTGCTGCAGTTAGAGACCACCTTTGTGTGAATCCAGCAGCTCCTCTGCTTTTTCCTGTTGTTCCCAGGTGGAATTGCCTTTCTGCCATGGCAATCTGCTCATGTCTCCCATGATTTGGTGCTATCTCTTGCACTGATCTGTTTCCATGAGCAAAACAAATTTTTCCTGTTTGGGTCACAGCTGCCTGCTGGCTTTGGTGGCCTTGAGGAGTTCTGACATCAAAGCAGTATGTGAGCAAAAGTGACAAGGTGCTCAAGAGCTCCAAAATTAGCTTTAGCTTTTGTCTGTGTGGAGTCTCCATTTCTTCAACATTTCTCAAATCCAGCTCCATAGGATCATCTGATGGTACTGTAGGACTGTCGTTGCTACCCAGCGAGTATGGTTTGTATGTGATGCAAAGCACTTGTTTATTGCAATGAACAGGATTTTTATGGGCAACATTTTCAGCAGCATCTGAGTCCAGTTCTCAAAAGTGATGTAGGCTTTTAAGAGGCCAAAGCCGAGATTGTCATAAATAAGTAATGATTTGGGCTGCCTCTGTTTTTTGCTACACAAGTCAAGATGTCTAAAAGGAGCCTGGTTGTCAGCAGTTGTGAGATTCTGGCATTTTTTCAAAATTGATATGCTTTTAAAATGTCTTAAGCTGGGCATTCAGAAATGGAGGCATCAGGAATGATTAGCTGCTTGTGAAATCCTTTTTCTTAAAAGTCTGAATGAAAATCACTGGGGCATGGGGTCCTAAATGACATGTGAAAAAGTGCTAAAAGTGTATTTTGGAAGTGTCTGCCTATCTGTGACTAGACTTGTCCCCAGAGCACCTGCACTGTTGTGCTTTAATGTACTCACAAAAGCCTAATAGGGAAAGGCAAATACATCACTACTGTGCTGAATGGGTGGTGGGATTGATGGGCTGCTTGAGGGTATCAACCTGTCTCTGCTCTGGTTTGAAGAGGAAAATAGGAATGTTTTTTGTAGGCACCAGCAATAAGCTAATCAGTAACTCTGATGTGCTGGGAAAAGAAAGACAAGTTTGTATCTCAAGTCCTGTACATCAGGAGCAATATTGTGTAAAGTGAAGCAAGCACCAGTTAAACATGTTAAAGGGTTTTGTAGGTTTGATTTCATAAACCAGCAGAATAGTAGGATTCCAACTGTTGTTTCCCCAGCCTAAATTCCTAATGCCTGTGTAACTCTTTTTCTCTCCTCTCAGATCTGAACCATGTCCCACCCATCCTGGCTGCCACCCAAGAGTACCAATGAGCCTGTTGGTCACGTTACTGCAAGGATGGAGACCACGCACACCTTTGGGACTCCCAGCATCTCAGTGTCCACTCAGCAGACTCCAAAGAAGTTTGCACCTGTCGTTGCCCCCAAACCAAAGTACAACCCATACAAGCAACCGGGAGGTGATGGTGAGTATTTATTTTTTTTTAGGAAGGAACCACAACTAATTCAGAGAAACTGGCTGCTAACACAGGCTGTTCCTGATTTGCTCTTTGTGGGTGAGTTTGTGGGAGCCTCCCTGTTTCAGATCATTCATAGCAAGAAGAATGTGCAAGTATCTCCTCCTACCCTTGCTCTGGCTGCCTACCCTCTGGAGAGGTGCAGGGCTGGGGGAGGACATGGGTACAGGTTTTTCTTGGTTTTAAGTGGAAGCAGATGTTCCATGTCCAAGACTGATACTTTTGAAAGGATTTTGCTTGTTGATCTATGCTGGCATCTGATGATTCAAGTAGCTTGGGCTCGAACAACCCTTTTCAGTATGGATCGGTGGAAATATGGGTATAATTCGGGGTTGTAGGGTGTAAGTTTGGCAGAACAAATCTAGAAGTGTTTCCTCTCCAGCCTGCTGGCTGGATTGTTTTATTCTTTTCCCTCTACTGTGGAACACCCTTGAACATGGAATAATTCAAAGGATATTTACATGACCATTGCAATAGCCTCTGGAGCTGTTATGTTAGCAAAACAAATGCCTGCCAGTCACTGTGTGTTGGCCGCCTTCTACCTCCTGCTGTAAAAGTCCTCCCCTCTTCATGTGATTGAGCAGCAAGCGTGGTATTTGGGTTCCTGGCTTGTGGACGCATGGGGGAGGGAGTTCCCAGCATCAGGAGTGCATGGTTGGAAGCACCTCTGGGTTTGCAACTGGAAACGTGCCAGTTGGAGCACCCAGGATGCTCCTGACGGACACTAGAGAGGGTGTGGTGGAACCTTACTGCAGCAGAAACAAGGAGAAAGCCAAGAGTTTTAGGAAAGAGTGAAAGCTGTCTTGGCGAGGCATGGCTTTTCTGTTTGTGGTGATGTACTATGGTTAGAAATGGGTGGAACACTCTTCCCCTCCTCCTCTGCAACCCTCCCTCAAAAGAAAAGCTCAGTTGTATTAAAGAAAATTGCCCAAACAGCTTTTGTATATGGTTTTGGATGCTCTACTTTGTTCCATCGTCACGTTTCCCTCTTTTGTATTGAGTACAATAAGTTAAATATCATCTGTATATTTTTTCCTCTTTTTTCCTCTTTTGTAAGTTGTATGCATTTTCAGGAAGACTACAGAATAATGGAAAGGAGAAATAAAAACAAAGCAGCACATTAAATCTTGCACTTGAGTGATTTTCTAAAGTGAAGGATAGCTTGTAGGAAAGTTAGAAAAGTCTGTTTTGGTTTTTTTCCTCTGCCACTCTAACTTCAGAGAATTCAGAACAAAAAAAGAAAATGTGTTGGAGGGGGAAAAGCGAAGTCATATGCACCTGTTCTGCTGCCTTCAGTAACAAAACTTAGCGAGAAATAGGAAGAGAAAGACATTTGGAATTTAAAAAGTAAAAAATAATCCACTTCTGAAATGCAGTGAAAATGTCACCTTCAAGTTAAGTGGAAATTCTTATTTTTCTGATTCTCTTGAAATTAAAAATAATAATGGAAAATAACCCTCTTTTTTTTCCTAGGAAAACTGTTCTTGATCAATCACTTATGTTTGGGTGAAAAAAGTCAGTATGTCTTAATTGTCAGTGCTTTAGTGATTGTGGGTCTGATTGTATGTGACTCAGGAGCATTATCACCCTCTAAAAATTCTGTGTTTCTTGGCATTTGGGGAAGGAGGCTTTCCCAAAGAGCACAGCAGGCACTGCAGACTGAGAAGGGGAGACAAGACAGAAACATTTCTAATGCAACCTTGAGTGTCTGGTCCCACAAACAGTCAGGCATCACCTGGTCTGTTGGAAACCAGGAGACAAACAGGACCTCGCAGGGGGACTGTGTCAGTGCCAGTCCCTTGCCTTGTCTGATGCTGGGCATTTGGGGATCCTGTCATTATCTGACAGGCCTGGAAGAGCAAAGGGTTGGCCAAGACCTGGTCAGAGACAAGCTTAGTGATGTGACAGCGTGCCTGCAGCTTAAGCTAATCCACTTTCAAAAGGTGACATGCTGCTGGTCGCTGTCAGCAGCCCGTGCAAAGCCATTACCCAGCCATATATAACCCTGAGAACATGAGGCTTCTGGGATCTGGCAGGCAAGAGCAGGGCAGTGAGAAATATTTAGCCCAACATGCTTCATTCACTTTCTGTGGCTCCCTTCTCTCCTCCAGGCTCCCTAATTGTTTTTTCAATGACCTCCCTGCTTTTGCAGCAATAATTCAGCCTGGGAGGCAGCTCAGTGCCCCACTAGTTCTCCACGTACAGGGGCACTGTGAGTCATTTTGCTTAAATTTGTTCTCTGTTGGTCACAGGTCTTTCCCATCTTGTTGGCTGTGAGTCTGTAGGTGGGGGAGCTGCAGGATTCCCTTGCACCTCCGTGTGTTTTCATCCCTCCTACCTTGCCAGAACTGCTTTGGTGGAGGAACTTGGGGGTTACCTGCTTCCTTCTGCCAGAAATGAGTGGGAGCAGCAGCACCCCTCAGGGGAAGGGCTGTTCTGGGGATGTGATGGGGCACAGGGTTACTGTGCACATCACAGCATTGCCTGCCCCAGCAGGAGTTGGTTCCCTGCAGCCTTTGGCAGCTGGAATAGTATCTCTCTGGGAGACTGGCAAATTCTGTTCCTGGTAATTTCTTCAGCTTGTTGCTTTTAACATTCGGGAATATGCATCCTCTGGCCTTGTGTTTCTATATTATTATTTTGTAGGTGTGTTGCTCACATCTGGAGAGTCTGGCTGATCACATTTGTGGTTTTATTTCTTGATCATAGTGAAAGCACAGGGAAAAGACACTGGAGTGACAGTGGAGCAGGTACCATGTGCACATGTAGGGGGAGTGACTGTACCCCCCTCTCCCTCCCACCAAAGCATTTCCTTGGTCTCACCTTGACTTTGATTTTATTTTTCTTTTCCCGACACCTGCACAAAAATCAGCCAGAAGGTGCTGATTAAAAGCTACTAAATGAAACTTTAAAGGAAGTTAGAAATGGTTACATGACTGAAAAAAAGTGAAATCACAAGAGCCAACAGTTTATAAACCAGCAGCGTTTTAATGTAATTTGAAGCACTCAATGTGTGTGTGGTTTAGACCAGTGAAGTGAGCAATTTTCCTGGTGCTGCCAGCCCCCCTCCTTGCTATTTGCCATGCTGAGTTGCTGCAACTTGTTTTAGACTATATTTGTCAATGCATCAAAGCAGAGACCGTTTCTTTCTATTGCAGAGGTCTGTTTGGGGGCCCCTGGGTATGACTGCAGTAGTGGTAGAAGTAATAATGATAATCATCATTATCATCATCATCAGTAAGACCACAGCTCTGCCTAACATTCTGCACAGGTCTCTACCATGCAGAGAGCTGAAAAGGCGGGCACAGCTGTGTTTTTATAGGTCCTACAAACACCAGACCAGACTTCCACATGCTGTGGTCTGGGCTGGGTTTCTGGAGGATTTAGTGCTTCAATTTATCACTGTGATGGTTTGCAGGGGATTAACCTTGCCTGATCCTTGGAGGTGTGAGCACCACAGCTCCTGGGAAGTGCAGGTGCTCATCATCTTACATAATTCTGTATTTACCCCACAGAGAGAGGAGAGCTGTTTGAGCTTGGGAAAGATGTTTATCTACAAGATGAACAAGTGTGCACTGGGAGGAAGTGTGGCTGCTGATGAGCTAGGCTGGAAATCAAAATTAGATGTCCAGACATTGAAGCAGTTCTGAAAGAGTTTAACGAGGGTCAAGGTGGTCCTTGGATGGAGCTAGATGTGTTTGAAGATTGAGAGCATCTTCTCTTCGTGCTGGGAGGAGATGAGTCCTCAGATGGATGAGGCAGCATCCAGACATGACAGTCCACTTCTTATATATTTGGCTTCTTTCTCCATGCTCATGGGTTTGGTGTTATATGTCTCCCCCCTCTGTTCCTCAGCAGACCCTGTCCAGCGCTGTGCATACCCGGGTTTGCCCTCTGTACACACTGACCAAAAAAATCTCTTAAGTAAAGTAATGCCTTTTTCCAAGGAGTCCGTATTAATTTTGTTTCCTTTAAAAGCATTGGATACCCCATCATTGAAAGTCCTAAAGGTCAGGTTGGACGGGGCTTTGAGCAACCCGATCTAGTGAAAGATATCCCAGCTGATGGCAGGGAAGTTGGATTGGATAATCTTTCAAGGTCCTTTCCAACTCAAACCTTTCTGTGATTCTGTGGTTGCCCTTCCTTCTTTCCCTGCCACTAACTTCTCTCCTGCTCTCCAGCTTTTAGACTTAAATTGGTATTTCAGCATCTTCAACAGAGCTGGAGCCTTATGGAAGCACTACCACACGGCTGTTCCCATCTGTGCTGGGCTCAGGAAGATGGAAGGGATTCATAGATTGCAGATGAAGCAAGTTTCCTTTTCTCCTCTTTTTCCTAGTTACAGAAAATGGGGCCTCACCCTCAGGGCAGACGAAGGAGGCATCTGGTGTGGAGTGAGGTTGGTGATGGCTGATCCCCTGGCTTTGTGCCCACTGCCATGGGGCTGGGGGTGCTGGCGTGGGATTGCACACTCCATGGCATGAGGAGGAATGCTGGCAGCTACTCCCAAACAAGTGCCACTGAGGCAGGGCAGTCAGGATATGCTGGGATGGTGCCAGGGGTTGTGAGGCCAGAATCGGGGGCTTCAAAAATGTGTGAAAACCTGCTGTCAGTCTGAGGTCCTCAGAAAAGCCTGAATCGGGGCCATTGGATGGCTTGAGCACAGTGAGTGGCAAGCTTTACGGTGGGATATGCCTTTAGGTTTGGATCTTTCTGGCTTGAAGCTTGTTTTGGTAACCACAAAAGCTCTTTTCTCCTTGCCTTTCTCCCTCCCCTCCAAATAAAGCTCTGCAAGTTGCAGAAAAATGACACTGTGCTGATATAGGTGGAGCACAGTGGTGAGCTGAGGAGGCTCAGCTGGATTGCAGGCTTGGGCTTCTCAGTCCAGCATTTGTGAGCACTAGCACATCTCCCTGTGGCTGGAATGCACTCTTCTGCCACTGTGTGCAGTCAAATGGAGGATGATTTCATGGTGGTAGGGAAGGGAACAAGTCTATCCTTGCCTAATGGGAAGTACCAGATCATTGCTTGGCTGCCAGGAAATCTCCTGCTCCTGCAAAGATGATCATCTCCACTCCAAAAGAAAAATTCCTTATATTCTTGCAATGTCTTTTGTCAGATGAATTGGACCACGCATGTTTCTGAAGCTGCCTGAGACAGACTGAAATGCTGCAGTTGTCAGCCCTGGCCAGAAAGGGATGTGCAGCCAGCATCCCTCGCAGGGCAGTCACTTGGTTTGTGGGGGTGCTTGGATGTGCTTCTCTGTCTCCCTTTGAGGCTCCCAGGACATGTTTTACAAAATTAGCCACTTTATGCAGTTGGATCCTTCTAAATTCATTATTTATTAGTGCTGATGTCTTTCCTTGTAGTTGCCACCTTGGTGCAGAGACAGTTAATATGGATTTAATAGTGGAAACTAAATGAAGGTATGAGACTCAAAGCAAGCTCTTCCCTTCTCCTTCCTTTCCTTGGGTGCCTTTCAGATATGGTGAACAATAGGTCTCGTGTGAAGGTCTTTGAGGTTTTAATTACTTTTTCTTTAAACCATCTCCTTCCATTTACCTTGGTTGGTAGACTGGGCAAGTGACTCATGAGACAAGGCACAACAGCAGGATGAGCTCTAGGGTAAGGTTATGTCGTTGACACCAGTGTGTATGCTTGAACCCAGCTGATCCAGGTTTCCCAGGGCTTGACTCTCCATGCCCTTCTCCTGTTCATGTGTGTAGAGGCTTTTGAGCACTAACAAATTATGTTCTTCTATGTCTATAGGGGACTGGCAGCATGAACTGTCAGGCTGTTTATTGTTTTGTTATTGTATTTTTTTTTTAATAGGCAGATATACCTAGTGGGTTTTATTTACAGCAGCTGCTATCAGTAGCTCTGCCTTAATTTTTGAAACTTGGGTATGGATTTATTGGACTAGACACTCTGTTGTAGCTTTGCTGTTCCCAGCTCTGCGATCTTTGACAGTTCATAGAAGCTAACCAGGTCCAGCGTCTATTCATTATTTGCATTGAGAGCCCTGAAACAATAAATTCAGGCTGACTTGAAAGATTCTGTAGGGTTTGTGTTGTTTTGGTTTGTTTTGTTTTTTTTCTGGTTGTCTGTGCTGGGCCCATACCCATAGCAGGAGAAATTCTTGCTGGTGGAGGGGTTGTGTTGGTTGAGAGGCAGAGGGGTGGTGTACCTGCTCCTTAGTATATCTCATGAGCTTCTGCAGTGCTGTTCTGATTGTTGGAAGGGGGCCGGGGTGCGAGCACAGCGAGGTGTCTCGGCCACTCCAGTGCTGGTTTGTGTGTGCATTAACATGAGATAATGCAACTGAGTCTTTTATCGTGGCAGAAGCAGAAGCTGGCTGTCCTGCTTGTGTTGTGGACCATTGCTGCAGCCCAGATGAGGCATGGGAATATGTTGTTACTCTGTTGATTTGATGCTGAATTGAGTCCTTTGAGTGCCAGAGTACTTCCAGGGGGATCCTGCTGCTCCCTGCCTTGTTCCTCAGCTCTACCCCCAGCTGAAAAAAATCATTGATGCTTTGGGAGGGGGCAGTGTCTCAGTGGTGGGACAAAAAAAAAAATTGTCCTGGCTAAGAAGTGCTCTAACACTTGCCTGGTCCCATCATTGCCACGATACTACGGTCCCATCCCTCACAGGACTGAGCTTGAAAAAAAGCAGAGTTGAAAAACGTAGTTTGAATAAAGAGGTAACCTTACTGTTCCAAATTATACTGACTGAGCCTGAGCACAGCCCCCGTGTCAGTGCTTGTTTTTTAGAGAAAGCTTTTTTAAAGTGTATATTATAAACTTTTAAAGTCTTTCTGAATCCTTGCCCGCTTTCTTCCCTGTGTTTCTTGGGCTGAATGAAATGCAGCAGATGAAGCAATACTTTATTCGTTAGTGTCAGAACTGCATCATCCGCAGGCTCTTACAAAATATAGCCAGTGAAAATGAACTTGAAGCTCTAGGCCTTTTTGTCGTGGGTTTGCTACCTTCTACACAAGAGCATTTAAAGCACAAACAAAGCCCCCAAACACTGCAGAACAAGCAGGAAGGCGAGGTTCCCTCATTAAGAAGTAGCTGTGAACCAGTTTGGAGCAGCCTTTCGGAAGTCTCCATTGATTTCTCTCTAATGACATCCTCTTTCCCGTTGGTCAGGAACCAAGTGAAACCAGTTGGAAATGAGTGGTGGTTCTCATTTGTATAATAGTGGACTTAAATTGCCCCAAGCAAGCTGAGCTGCGTTGAAGAGGCGTGAGACCAAGCTGATGCCTTTGTGCTTGGGCAGCATCCCTCCACTCGATAGTGTATGAGTTATGGAGACATGGAGTTTTGCCCAGTTGTCCACAGAACAGTGACTGGTATCAGGACCTGTGATTCTCACCAGTGTAAATAAACTGGCTCTGTGTGGGGCCTTTTGTTTTGATAGCAGTCGTCCCAAAAGTTGTTGTGCTGGATAACAGTGTCTCTATCTGCTTTTTTTTTTTTGCTGGAGACAAATTTGTAGGTCTGTGTCTTGGCTTTGCTGTCAGGATGAGCATTTTCTTTTTTTGAAATACCACCTCAGAAGAAGGCACTGGGAAAAACTGCAGCATAAAACAGGTGCATAAAAACTGTTATTGAACCAGTATACTTATCTGTAGTTCACAAAATGTCAAGTCAAGCCACCAGGTTTTATTAAGTATTCTGAGTGTGTTTTGTTAGAATTACAAATATTAAATTTCACAGGCTCTGGAACACATTGCCTCTTATTTGTGAACTACTTCAAGTAGTGCCTAGCCTTGGGTTTCATTCTGGTGAGTGAGCTTGTATTTTCTCAGTTATTTGGTATCATAAAGCAAACATTGCACTCCTCAGCAGGTAGATTTTTAATTTTTTTTCTGCCATGCTTATTTTTTTCTCATTTTCTTTTCCTCCTGTCTGTCTTTTCTTCCAAGATACTATATTTAATTTTTCCACTTCATTATTTCAAACACTGAATAGTGATTCATCTTAGGAGTGGCCTGTTCTCTGAACTACTTTGGGTAAAATAAAGAAATACTTTGGTATAATAAAGAAAAAGGGCAAAAAAGGGAAGGGAAAAAGAGAAAGAAAAGACATTTATGACATACACTGGAATGGAAAGGAGCTGTCTTTTTGTAACTTGAATTGCAAACAACTGTCATCAACCATATCAAACCTACTTTTAAAAAGATAATGTTTATCTTGTATATAGTTTTAAAGGGCTGTGGTGCCCAATCAAAGCAAGAAAGCATTGCTAATGCAGAAATAGCTTGCATTCAAGCAGGCAACACTTGTGCCTTTTATTTTAATTAGAGATTTTAACATCCTCCAGATGCTAGTCTGTTAAATAATAACAATTGTTACACGACAGTTAACAGTCGAGTAATATTTTTTTAATTTTTTTGCCCTTGTTCACACAATGCAGCTCTTCTACACTCTGAAAACTTAACTGTTATAGTAGAGGATTATAGTTATGTTTTTCCTTTTCTCTGCCTAATGCTTTTTTACTTTGCCAGACTGAGTCCTGCTAAGTCAGAGCGACCAGTAAATGTCTATTGGATTATATTACAGGTTGGTCTAATAAAAGGTTAGAAGAGTGAATGAGCAACTCTTGAAGCCACAGAAGCTGTACTTGTGGCCAAAGAGCAGGCGTTTCTGGCAGTGAACACTACACAATTGCAATTTGGGCTAAATATACAAGGCCCGAAATGCTTGTTGCTAAGCAAAGCATGTTGAGATGGACTTGGCACAGGAGTCGAGGGTCCGTGAGCAGGACTGAGAGTCCTGTGGCTCTGCTTGGCCCGGGGAGGGTGATTTTGCTGGAGATGAGCAGGGCTTTGATCTTGTTCCTAATAACCAGACACCACTATCTAAAATTTCCCTTCTGCCTTCTCCTTTAACTAGCACAGATGCTGGAAAGTCATAGCCATGGAAGAAAGCTCAGGCATCTCCTACGGATGCCATTGGGGTTTTACCCAAACTATTTGAGGAGCTACAGACTCACAGGTCTTTTCTAACTCTTAATTCCTGTGATGGCAAAGACTAAGGAAAGGTTTTGGTTTAGTCTGGCCATGACCCAAACCATAAAGCCAAGCCTGGCCTGAAGGGCTGGTTGGTAGAAATGGCGCTGGCATGACAACTGGTAATTGTTTTGCCAAGAGTTGAATTTATGGGGGAATGGACATGGAGATGAGAAAGGGTCTTGTACATCTGGGCCACCTCTGTTAGAAGGTCCACTTGGAAAGATGTAGTAATTGGCTTTTCCAGATATTCTGCAATACCTGTGGTGTCAGGGGTCTGCCCAGGGGTCCTGCCTCAGGAGCTGCCCTGGGTGAGCTGGTGGGAGGAGAGGGGGCTCTCAAGAGTAGGAAAACAGTGCTAAAACAGTGCAGGTAAACACAATCTTTCAAGAGTAGGTTTAACAGAAGAGATTATATAAGTTTGAAATTTATGTTATAAAAAGTGAACGTGATGAGAGTTAAATTCTTACTAAGTGGAACTGATGGTCTCTGAGGTTGGTGGCCCAAACCTGAGGAGACCTATTCTTTTGTAATAACATCAACAAAACCAACTTACCTTAACTTTTTGCTCCACATATTCCTCAATGCAAGATCCCAATCTGTGCTCCACTGGCCCCATCCCCTATGGCTTTTTAGCAAGAGTCAGTGCCAGGCTGTGGCTGTTTCTGCATGAACTGGGAGCCTGTCGGGCACCCCAGTGCCTTCTTTGGGATCACTGTGCACCTACAGTTGGAATTATTTCTATCTGCTTTCCTTATCCAGAGCAATTCATCTTAGCTCTTTGCAGGACCGGATCATCTCTCAGCCCCTGAGGTGTCATGATCAGGTTTACAATGTGCTGTCAAACCCTTCAAGGGAATGTTCTAACCCAAACTGTGCTGTGTATATGCAAAGTTTTTTTTCAGGAGGATGGAAAGGAATAATCATAGTTCCTAGGCCGCTTCTCGGGAAGGGTAAGAAAAGGAGGGTTGCTCAGTGAGGATCTATTAACACTGCTCTGGCTGGCAGACAGTGAAGCACAGGAGGTAGAAGTCCATTCTTTTCCTTTCCCAGTCCTGTGATTTAAAATGTTTGAACGTGCACTTCAGAAGCCAGGGAAGTAAAAGCCCCCAGTTGTGCCTGGAGTCTCTGCAAAGGCCACGGCGAGCGAAGGGGCTGCGGAGTGTTAATACAGTCCATCATTTTGTAACGAGCCCGATGTTCTTGTATGAGCTGTGTCAGGCTGTTGTCTGCACGCTGTCTTTGCTGATCACAGTAATCGGGTCATAAGAGAGGGAGAAGTAATAGCGCGTCTCTTAGCAACCAGCCCCAGGAGAAAGAGAAAATTACTCAAACAGACTATCCAGCCAGGGAAGTAGAAAGATGAAATTTTCTGAAAGTCTGTTGGAAAGTGCTCAGGGACATAATTCTTTCATGTGTGAGATCCTTACAGGCTGGATCCAATGGTATCAGACGGGGTTTTTTTTCTTGTTGTCTTTCTGGTGAACTTTTATTTTTAATTGGCCTCAGAAAAAAGGGGGAGAACCCTCTGAAACAGAGACATTTAAAAAAAAAAATAAGTGACAGATTTTTGTATTTTTAACAATGCCAAGGAGAAGGAAGGGAGGGGGAGGTCAGTGTGTCTCAGGCAGGAGATGAGGGGAGCCTCTTATCTCTGCACGAGTGCTTTGAATGCTTCCCGTGTCAGTACGAGCCAAAGCACGTTGCTGTATCTGCCGACGCCGCAGTGGCATGCACAAAACAAACTTGTTGGGTCTCCGTTGCATTGCACAGGGTGTCACGTCCCACGAGTGTCCCAGGCTGTGTGCTGTGCTGATTGACAGCTTGGCAGAGAGCTGGACCCGACGTGCTCTCCCAGCAGCCGTGCTGGGAGTGCCCAGCTGAGAGGTCAAACAGAGCAGGTACTGGTCAAGTTCCTGCCAGCAGCCTTTTTCTCATTATCCTGTGGTTTTGTCCTCTTCCAAGCTACTGGTTTGTGTAAGACTTATAGGGGAACATCTTTGAGACCTTTTCAATGACCATTTGGCCAGTGTTGTCCCCAGGTCTCAGAGGGGAGGGTGGTTGTGGGAACAGTCTGGAAGTCATAGTAATAAATTCAGGCATTTGCACTTTGTGTACAGGGTGGGGACAAGCTTGTGTGCTTGGATCTTATACTTTTAAAAGATTTTTTGTATCCAGAAAGTTGCACTTCTGTGGTCAGCCAATCTACCTCCTTCTCGAGGGGATATGCTGGCTGCTTAGGGGAAGGGGATGGTCTGGCATGGTCTGCCCACTCTCACTAAGGAAGAGCGCATAAATCCATGTGTGTTGAATGGAAAGGCACATACTCTGGGATGGCTGAGGCTCGCGAGATTCGTGGTTGCATCCTAAAAAGTATTGCTGGGACAAAATGTTTCTGAAAGCCTAGCTTAGTCCTTGGCTTTGAGGAAACATAAGGGCACTGTTGCATGTGTGAAGGGTAACAGGCACTTGTAGGTGTCTGATTCAGGTACTGATCTGTGCCTTCCTCTGCTTCTGTCTGCTTTGTGATACCAGGACATGTATGGATTGTGCAGAGGGGTCAACGAACTCTGCAGGGAATAGTTTGACTATAAAGTTTGACTAACTGGTCTGCCTTCAGATTCATGTGATTCAATGAAGGCTACAGCCATTCACCCAAATTGGATTCTGGACAGTTGGATAAAGGGTTCAGGCTGACCTCTGGGCTGTGATGGTTGAGCTGTTGTTGGTACCTGGGTTCACGCAAGTCTTTCTAAAGTTTTTGGAGACAAGGCTGACTTCAGCATCTTATCCTTTAAATAATCTGTAGAAAAGAGGAGAAAAAGCTCAACCTTGCAGCTGTACAGAATTAATAGCTTAGGAATAACATCTACTACTGTCAGGGAAAAGTGAGATAAGAAACAATATTAATTGTAACTTCTTCCAAGCAAATCACAGAGGCTGCTGCTTTGCTGTTGTGTCATAAAGAAAAAAGACCTTCTTCCTTAAAAGTTTAGTAATTGAAGACTTTCCTTGCTATTTTTGTGAGTACCAGTAAGTGATGTTTCCTGGAAATTTTCCCCCAACTCTATAAATACCACCCCAGGGCTTAGAGCAGTGACTCAGTTTGGGAAGTCAACACCATGCACTTCCTCAGCACAGCCTGGCAGCCCCCCAGTCAGAGCAACTTCTGCAAAACTACTAATAGGTTGCTAATCTGCAGTACAGTTGTGCCCCTTCTTGAAAACTGAATTCCTGTAATGAATTTCAACCTTCCTGTCATGTTAGTCATGATGGCACAAGGGGCAGAACAGGCTGAAGCACAGTTTGAATCTGGAAAGTTGTAATTGGCATTTCGAGTTGCCACCTTTCCTCTCGATAACATGCTCATCGAATGACCCCAACTGACAGATAGATGAGATGTTCCTTATTGCCACTGCTCACTGTCCTGGAACTGAGATTATCTCACAGATCTTGCTTTTGTAATTGGGTCCTTTCCTTCTTCCTGTTACACTTTTGACATCACTTTTGTACCAGCTGAGCACAAACAGAATCATTTGTAATTCTTTGTGTGGTGCCCAAGGAGAAAAAAAACCTGGCGGACTGAATTAATTCTACAAGTATAGAAGCAAAATTGCATTGGGAGCTCAGGTCTGACACTGCTGTCTTACATAAAAATGAATTTTTAAAGACAACGGGCAACATGTGAAGGAAGTGTGAGCTGGGTAAAATCACAGCTGGCCTGCATCTCCTCTGGTATCAGCATGAACAGGAGACCATACAGTCATACCAGGTAATGCATGAAGTGTTGCAGTGTATTCCTCATCTTCTGCTTAGTCCGTTCAATGCCTTAGATTTGGATTAAATTCATAATTGGGTTTTCCTTGTTAACCCATTCATGCCAGCAGGGATCCTGCAGAGTTTGAGACTGTAACCCTTCCCTATGCCCAAAAAGTCAGTTGCATTTGAAACATGAGAATGCTTGACCAACTTCTCTTGGTGCATCAGGTGCTCAGCCTGTGTGTGCAAAGGGACATGTGCCCTCAGGAGGGGGAGGTGACCTTGCAGCAGCAGGATGGGGTTCGGCTGGTGGATCTCCAGCTGCCAGATTTCTACATTTTGTTCAACTGTTCACTTCCCTCACTAGGGTCAAGAGTCTTTTAGACATAGCTGCAGAAGGATTGGTTTGGCAGAGCCTGAAAACTCATGATATTTAAACCATTTGTCCATGCCAGTAAATTGCTCTTATTGGATAAAGAGAAAATACTTTACATTTAGCAGCTAATCCAAGATAAGAGATGTGATGTGTGACCACAGCTGAGCTATTTCCCTACAGTCACAGTTGGACTTTTTAAACAAGAAATTGCTGAATCACCATGATTCCATTCTGAGTATATGATGTTTTCCTGAGATATTATGGAGACAAGCTAATGGAGGGTCCATTTGCCTTTTTATGCCTTCTTGTGTGGAAAGACCATTATAATATTTCTGTTTCTGGTGCACATTTAGCACTGCCTCTTTGCATCCAACAGTGCTCTGGCTAACGATCCCTTTTGCCCCAGTGAGAATGTGTTTTGTAACTGCAGTAGGGAAACAAATAAAAGAGAAATAAAGTAGCAGGGTGACTATTTTGAGAGATGAGCTTTCACTTGGTATGTTGATTTTCCTTAGAGATATGGCACATCCAATACCTCGTGTAAGTTGACCATCCAGCATGGCATGGGTCTTTGGAGCGGGAATATTCCATTTTAAGACTTGGGTAAGACATGGGCTCGTGTTTGATGAACGTCGCCAACTATTTAAACGTTAAAGTGCTATGAATTCCACCTGTGAAACTGGAGGCGGAGGTAACACAAGTTGGAGAATCTGGACCTAAATGTCAGGGCCTAAAGGTCAGTTTTAATCAGAGGAAAGTGCAGTTGTCACCGCAAATGTGGGGCTGTGGGAAAGGAATTGTGAGGCTCCCTGTCTCCTCCTCCTAATATTTGACCAGTGCTTAGTTCACGCTAAGTCCAGAGGGGTTTATTTTTCTGTCCTGCAAATGTGGTTCTGATCTTCGGACTCAAGCTACCCTTTCTTCGACTTTTTTTTTTCCCCACTATTATCCAAGAGCTTTGAAGAGGTTTCTCAGCATTCAGACAGTGACTGACATGGAGCTGAAATCAGAGCTTTCTCTTGTAGCAGTTCTGGCTCTGTCATGAAAGCTCTTTATGAGGGGATCTGGAAAACTCGTGAGGCAACAGAAGGAGCAGGAAGGTGCATCTTATTTCTATAAGCATTTAATTGTGAAATCTTTTCACTACGTATTAAAATGATTAGTCAAGACTACTGGAAGGCAGTGAATGTCTGTTTGTGGGGACTAGGGAAGATTTGATCATCTCAGATTTCTTGTCTCCTTGTTTCTCCTTCCCTATTGCAAACGGTAAATGATTAAAAAGAGGGTTAAGAGAAGGTTTCTTAAGAGAGCTTGAAGAATTCTGTCCTTGCTTATTAATTAATTCATATGGAATAATCACTATTTGCAAGTGGCCAAGAAACAACAAGGCATTTGTTTGCGGATCCCAACACCTTAGCATGCTTTTGAGAATGGAATCTTGGTTTTGTCTGGTTGTCCCTCATTCAGCAGTACCACAGGGCACATTTCCCTCTGACACTTGTACAGCCCAGTTACTGCTCTGTTAGGTCAGTCGTGTCTCCTGTGAGAGGATTTATATAGAGGAAGACCTGGACTCAGATACTTCTTGTCAGAGCTGGCCTAGTTGAGCTGAGAAAAGGCACAGCCTGCAAGGAAAAAAACACTTCTAGCTTTAGCCAGTAGCTCCAGTTTTTATTGGGAATAATCTGCACTGGGACACAGATGTGTTTACTGTGAAAATGCCAATTTTATATTGCCATATCTATGTGCTTTTTTTATATTTGTTGGAAAACAAGAGAATGGAGTTTTCTGTATTTGATTAAATGTTTTCCTGTTAGGGTCTGGACGCTGTGTCCCAGCAGGCTTATTCACATGCAGTACTTCAGCTGTGGGCTTATCTTCGTGGGGAAGGAGTTTATTTCACGTTTAGCTGGCACGTGGAGACAAGGGACTGGTGAAATCTCAGTGGAAGCCATGTGTTTGTAACTCTCATGTGAGTTAGCAAGTGGAGTAAAGCTGGAAGCGCTGTTTTATCTTCAGGTCATCCTCATGATTCCAATGGACATGACTGATCACAATTTCCACCTCCTAGTCATCATATGTGTGCTACTAATGTTAAGAAGGCATCTTTAGCCTGAAGGAGGTCCTTACTGAACTGCTGGGATCTTACAACTAGTAGCATGGAAGTTAGAATGCAGATGGGCTGGTGGATGTGGGTCAGCTGCATATGGCCTTCACTGGGGGTTTGGGATGTTGCTTTGAACACAGCGGAGAAACCTGATCCATTTCTCATCAGGTTAACATGTTCTTTGTCGACATTGGTACCTGATAAATGAAGCGTTGCTTCTCAGACTTCATTGACGCATTGTCTGTTGCCTCTCGTCTCATAAATCTCCCCGTGAAGCTCTAAGTAAACACCCCTGGGTGGAATCAGCAGATCATTTTTGTGGCAGTTCTTGTCATCTAAACAATAATTCATTAAAAATTTAATGACTCTTTTGCTCTGGAGAGGAGGGAAAAAAAAGGGAGCTGGCGCCTGCCTTTAAAGTTTCTGTCTTGTATTGTTTGGTGATTTTTGTTTTGTTTTGGAGATTTTTCTTTTAATATATTTTGGAAGAAGTCAAGTTGATAAACTGAAAGAAAACCATCTTATTACAAAAAGCTTGAGTGCTTCTGAGAACATTTAAAACAAGGATGACTAGAAATGACCTTTCCATCCTGAAGCGAACTTTGAGTGTATTCTCCCTTTGGCATTTCTAATGATAGACTTTCCATCTGGTCTTTGCTTAAAAGCTAAGATGCAACTTGGGTTTTTTCACATAAAAACTGTGCATACTCTAAAATTAATCCTCTTGATCATTTCACTTCAGGGAGAGGAGTGCAGAAACACTGGGAATATTTGCTTATTTTTAGCAACTCCAGTCCTCCTGACAGCAGATTCCTTTTGTCCCAAATCAAGCAGATTCTGATTTTGAGGGAACCCTGGATTTCCCTGTGCTTGAATTTGGGGAGATTATACCCCCTAGAGGAGATTTTTAATGGAAATTGAAGAGATGTCAGTGGCCCTGGTGGGATCTGGATCAGTGGGGAGGGATTTATTATTACTTTAGCTACCCTGGGTAATACCATCATTTCTAACATTGAGAATTCCCTGATCCCAGTTTCTCATAGTGATTCCCCAAAGCTGAATGTACTAGAGGGAAATCGTAGTAAATGAATGCTTCAGGGAAGAACTGGGGATCCCCTGAGAGTTACCATTTAGCCTCATCTTTGGGGAGAATACGTAAACTGATCCTGTTGCTTACCAAAGCATTTCAGAAAATGCCTAATTTGATAAATACGTTGTGAAGGCCCATAGGACATAACATTTGAGAATGCACTTGAACTTAAGAGTGTGACTGAGTCTGTGCTGCATGCAAGCACATGTGTGCACGAGGGGTCATATGTAGGAACATCGGACAGCAGATTTTTAAAATTGTTTTGTTTTTTACCTACCTGTAACATGGGTCACCACTCAATGTGTTTCCTCTCCATCTGTTGGGGGTTTTTTGATTGTTTTTTGTTTGGTTTTTTTTTTTTTCTTTTTCATCCTTCTATTCAATAAAATTCTAGAAAAATACATGTAGAATTTGTAGTGGGAGATTACTGGTGAGCCATCCATTCCTCAAATGTTTTTCTGGTAGGAACAGCCAAAAGCAAGTCTGTTAGCAGAGTCACGTTTCTATCAGCACTGCATATGTGGTATGCACAGAAACCAATTTTCCTGAGCATCGAGAAGACTGCAGAAGAGAAGATGTTCTTTGGGGCTCTTAGCAGGTAGATACTCTGCTGATGGTTTCGGCATTTCTGCTGCAGGTTCTTCTGGTGACCAGCTTTATTAAAACAATGGGAGGGAGAAAGGATGTTGCAGATAATGGCAGAGAACAATTCTGGCACACGTAGCTTCCTCTTCATAAAGCTGCTTTTCCCTTGAGGCAATATATCTTGCGTCTTATGGGAAGGAAATCTTACAATATAAAAGGAAGTCTGAACTGCTTACCAGTGAATTTAGAAGCATAAAGTTGGATTCTTTTCATGAAGAGACAATATGGGGCCTGTTCCAGTATATTAGGGAAGCTTTTTTAAGATGCACCTCCAAAAATAGCAGGACTATGGGAATCACTTCTTTAAAATAATATTTGTGGGTGGCTTATGTTAATATTCCTGGAACCTTGGGGATGTATGCTCAGCATAATGAAGGTGTTCTGAGAACAAAAGCAGCAGAGAGACAGTGTGTTTAGCCTGAGCCATGGGGCAAGGCAGAATATGGGAGGATGGCTTTATGTTCCTGGGGATGCCTGTGACGTGGGTTGGAGTGGTCCGAGGGCTGTCCTCGCTTCGCTCTCCTGCAATAGGTCCTGAGGGGCTGTTCTGCCTCCAAGAATAGCTGGCACATTGCAGTGCTCTAATTATGCTTGTTTTCTTGCCGCATCTCCTGCACTGGGAATGACGTGCCTGCTGCCAGCTCTGCTGCCAAAGGCTGCCCGCCTGCCGGCTTTGCTCCACGGCTGCTGCCGATTTACAGCTCCTGATGGTGGATCAGGGTAAAAAGCTGGGTCCATCCTGAAGTCTGCAACCTTTTAGCCCCTCCCCAGTGCTCTTCTCTCTTCCCATTCTCCTCACTTAAGACAAAGTCATGGAGAGAGAGAAACGGAAAGAAAGCAGAGTTAATTTTCTCTGAGTAGCACAAATGATGAAGTCCAGATAACTTCAGTAGGAATATCCACATGAGAATATATGTTATGCAGACCTTAGCAAACCAAAAAATGGTAAACAAAAAATCAGGGAAAGAAAGTGTCGAGAATCCTTCCAAAGAATTTCTGCATTTTTTACGAAGTTCCTAATTGAAGGGGATTTTTTTGATAAAGGCTAAATTGTGTATGGTTATGAAAAATTCATCAGGGAATTTAAACCATTTCCAAACCACATGAAACATTAAACATTTCAAGCTCAAGAATAACTTGAAGATGGCATGCATCATCCTAAGCTTTAAGCAGTGATCTGATTTCTCTCTTGCAAATGTTAAATATATAGTAAACGAGAGCCAAAGTAGGTTTTATCTGCTTTCTCATAATGACTGCAGAACCATTGCCTTGAAAGGTTTTGCTGGCTGACCTCACACACACCTTTGTTTACCTATTTTGCCTAGATGATTTTAGCTGCAATGTTTTGAAGAATGAGGGGAGCAGATATCAGTGCTGCAGTCACAGTGTCCTGTTCTGTGCTTGTGATCAGATCTAGGCTTGGGCTCTTGTCTGAGTGGCTCTTAAATTAGGTTTTTAAATCCAATGGAATTAAAGATTTTAATCAAACAAGATGCTAATTGCCATGACATAACGTGATAAGTATGGCCCAACAAGGCTATGAGGTAAATCTCATAGTCTTGTGAAAGCAGAGAATCTTGTTCTTTAAATGATCTTCAGCATACATATTTGAGTTTTGCCTAGATGTGTTACTGGATTTTAAAGCTAGGTTATGCCTGTATTTTAAATTTAAAATTCTTTGTGTAGCAAAATAAACAGTGGCTAATTTCAGAACATTCTCAGATGTGTTCTTGGTTGCTTCTTGTTTTCTTGACAGCCCAGGTACCTGAACATGCCATGTTTTCTCTTTAAAGACACTTGAGTCTTTCATCAAGGAAATCTGACTGTGAATTGTTTAAATCCTCTAGGAATGAGCTTTGCTTCTGCATAAAGCAGTCACCTTGGATGACTGCATGCAGCAAGTCATGCATTGCAAAATTGCAGTGTGAGTTTTCACAACCTGCTGCTGTTCAGTTTCATGTAGCAAAGCTGGTTAATGCACTCCAAAGGAGGGTGTTTCTCCTCTGGGAGAACACTAGGACCATGACTCAAGTTTGTCTCACTGTGCCAAATATGGTCATAGAGTCATATCACAGAATCATCGAATGGTTTGGGTTGGAAGGGACCTTGAAGACCATCCAGTTCCACCCCCTTTGCCATGGACAGGGACACCTTCCAATAGACCGGGTTGCTCAAAGCCCCATCCAGCCAGGCCTTGAACACTTCCAGGTATGGAGAGTTCACAGCTTCTCTGGGCCTCACCGCCCTTGTGGTAAAGAATTTTTTCCTAATATGTAATGTAAACATTCTCTTAGTTTAAAGCCATTCTCCCTTGTTCTGTCACTATGTGCCCTTGCAAGAAGTCCCTCCTCAGCCTTCCTGTAAGCCCCCTTCAGGTACTAGAAGGGGGTTTAAGGTCTCCCTGGAGCCTTCTCTTCTCCAGGCTGAACAACTTTAACTCTCTCAGCCTATCTTTGTAGGAAGAGTGTTCCCAGTCCTCTAACCATCCTGTAAGAAAATTCTGCAACCTTAAGTATCTCCATGTGCACCCCTACTGGGGCAGAGAGCTTTCTCATTTACATTGTAAAAACACCACATCAGAAGCAGCGCCACAACCTTCCCATTGCTTCACTTGGGGCTGGAAAAAGGCAAGAGAGTAATGATGGTCCTCAGCTCCATGGCACCACTTAGGTCGTGGGGGAGGCACTTCTGTCCTTGCTGTGATTCAAGAAGAATGTAGAGATGTTGGCTAGAAAATTCTCAGAGCTGATAAGGAACTCCGAATGACGTAGGGTTCATGATTCATAAAGCCTCAGCACATCAGGCATTTCTGTGCATTAAAATAATTTCCAAACAAAGAACTTGGCTGAGGTCTCTCTGGCTGTTTGCACTTGCTGGTAATGTCAAATTTGAAGTTGTTCTTCTTGCATCATTTCTATCTGATGGAGGAAAAGGCCTACTCTTTCCACCTCCCTGATGGAGGCATTCCTGTTAGATGTTGAGAGGAACCATCCAACTCTTCCACTGTGCTGCTAAGCGCGCTCTCCTTCCTGTTCACTGCTCCAGGCATGTGCCTGTTAAAGCATGGGCAGATGTATGTATTTACAGTGGATAACTGTTGTCTGTCACTGCAGGCATCAGCAGACCTCCAAGTATGACAGAGGCTTTTGTGATCATAGAAGATTTATCCTCTTCTCATGCTCCCTGAGCGCACACTTAAACAATATATCCATTTTAATTGTTTTCTGAGAGGTTATTAATATTGAAGTAGGGATTTAGAATGAAGATCAATCATTAATCTGAAAAGGATAGATTTGCGCTTTCCTACAGAAAAGCTGGAAAAAAAATTAGAACAAAAGAAAATCAAGAGAGGCTCCCCACCTAGCCAAATTTAATTTTTCTTTTGCTAAAATTGTCCAAGTAATGGTTCTGAGGGAAAACCAAACCTCAGAATGAAGATTTCAGAAGTCCAGCCTAGAAACTGTAGCAATATGTTACTACAATTTGTTACCATTTTTTTCCACAACATTTTATTTTAAGAATAAAATCTCTGGCTTTTCAAACAAAACCACAATCTTAGCAGAGGATTTTAATTTTCTTCCGCATTTTTCCTTTTAACAATATCCACAAATATTTCAGTAATTTGTTTTCTGTCGGTTAAATAGAGAAGTTTTAATTCAGTCTGGAAGTGATCTCACACAGGTTTCTCTATACCAAATAATTGACCCTGCTTTTATGGTGAGGGCACCCTCTCAGTTACTCTGGGCTTCTGCCAGACCCTAATACTTTTTCTCTGGAAGGGAGGCACCATATGCTGAGCAGAATTACAGCACAATTGCTGGTTTGATCAACTGCTTTCTCAGAATAGTCAGAAGCTTAAAATGTGTAAAATGTGTGCTTGAATAACTACTATATCATGGCTGTTCCTGTAGGGAGTGCAAGATAAGAGCCATGTTTCCCCCCAAAACAGTGCAGGTTTGTCTCTGCTGCTATTCTGGGGATAGGATGTCTGCCTGGGTTAGTTTAGGGAGTGAATGCTATTATCATTAGTGTCCTGAATGGGAATATGATTCTCATGCTTGGGAAGTCCATTTTGTGACTCAGTTTTTCACCTCTTCCTTGCCCACTTTAAGTTGCTCCTGATGGGAAGTGCTCTCTGACGGGAAATCATTTTCCTCACCGCAGTGCTGTGGGCTCTCACCAGCAAGTAGAAAGATGGCGTGGTTCTTGGTAGGAGATTTTGTGGAATATGGAAAAATAAATGTAGTTACATATGTAAGAAGTCCATTACTTTGCTGAATTATGCAAAAGTGTAAATTTTAAAACATTTCTGCTCAAAATATGGCGATAACCACACAAATAAGTGTGTATAGTAACTTTGGCATGTTGGAAAGTGGTCCTTGGTACAGAAAGCTTGTGCATCAGTGTTTTAAGGTAAAATTCATTTCAAAGAAGAGAAAGCCTGCATCATTTGGTTTTCTGCTCTATGTTCTCTGTTATCCAGAAGTACAGTAGAGAGGATGTAGAGCACCTCCAGGGGGAATCTACTCAGGGAAAGATACACATAACCTCCTCTTTTTTATTTTCTTTGATTTTAATCCCGTTTTTCTTCCATGAACTAGCCAGATCACATGTGACATTTTTAGTAGGTACCTGCAAAAGGAACCAAACTACCACCACTCCATATAAATATATATTTCTATAAATTTATGTATAGAGGTAGAATCACAGAATTATTTAGATTGGATAAAATATTTAAGATCAAGTCCAACTGTTAACTGAACACTGCCAAGTCCACAACTAAACCACATCCCTAAAGTTTGGATATGGAGCATTAACTATTTATTTTGAAAAAATAAGATAGAGGTGAATTCTATGTATCCAACATTTAATTTTATCTTAAATTATCTCCAGGGATTAAGGATGTAATTTACCATTTAACTCTTACACTGGTGAATAAGAAAGCAATTATTTTATAGCAGAAAGAAAATCTAGTTACTTTTCTGTCACCAGTAGCACTGATTACCTGCAATAGAAGGAAGAAAGCCAGTGCTGTTTATATTAGTGTAAACAGTGAACTGAGATACATCTCATGAAGACACATTTTGCTTTAATCTTTCCAAGTCTGGATGTTTGTAAGCGTTACATAGGGAGGTGTGGCAAAGAGAATGGGAGGAACTAAATGACCTAGTTTGAATGCCAGTCTTTGGGGGTTGGTTTGATGAGTTCATCTGAGCACTGCACATGCATTTCCCACTTAGTGTTTTTCCTCCAGTCTCTCGAAACAAGGAGCAGAAGTCTTAGTGAGGAGAACACATTGCAGGAAAGTTGAACCCATCACCCAGGGATGGTCTGTTTATGGCAGTGGTTTTTGTTGTCCCTCTTCCTTGCATGCTGGGCAAAGTGAATGGATCCAGCACTTCCAGATGTTCTGCAGCACAGGCCACTGCTGACTGTGAGGCTTAAGCCAAGGCTGCAACACATGGGTTTCCTCTGACTGCTCAGATTGCAATTCGCCCCCAAAATGGGAAAACAGTACAAAACCAGTTATAGACAAAGATAAATAAAACATTGCCTAAAACTGTTGGCTGCAGCTTCTAGAACTTGAGGAAGCCCCTTGGCAGTGAAGAGCTCTGGAAGATGTTTACTTGCTATCTGTGCAGTGTTTTGTATTTCATCACCAGACACAGAGAGGGTTTGGTTGGAGATAAGAGAGGTTGTATCTGAAGGACATGGTCCATATCTTCCCTGTCTGCTGCCTCAGGGGAGAAAGCTGACCAAAAAAACCAGACTCATTTTCATTGTGCCATACAACAACAGCCAGGGAGAATGAGGTCTTAATTCAGTGGCGTAGCTAATTTTTTTTCAATTCCTTCACAACAACCCTCTTTAGTAAATTAATGCATATGTCAATTCTTGTCAGAAGCTCTTAGCAATGAACAAATGAGTTCAACACCATAATCTAATAAACAAATAGATAACCTGTTCCAGTTTTGTTCTGAGTGAGGCAGTGTTTCTCTCGTTGAGTTGTTTCATGGACCCTTCACTCTGCAGAGGAGAAGGATGGTGTGTGGGAATGCAGCCTGTTTTCCCTCCAGGACAGGGTTTTCTCTTCTGACTTAGACGCCCTGATTTCCACCTGTTTGTGTGGAAATCTCCACATCTCTAGCAGGCTCTTTTTTGTGATTCTTTTAAGAATCATTCAGAATTACTTTTGTCCCCGTTATTGGACCTGAGCAGCTGCAACTGAAAATGGGATCTCATCATGCTAATTGCTGCACAAGTAAGATGGACTCTATGCTTACTTCTACAAATAAACACTGGAGAGAAGGCAAAGGAAAGATTTTCATGCTTGTGGGCAGAGGCATGGTGGGGTTAGGTGACATCTCCAACATCCTAAAATAAGTCTATGACAAGGAATGGTGTGTAGAAATTTTTTGTTAATCTTATGGCTCTCCTTCCTCCTTCTATTTTAGCACAGATTTTAATTAAAGTTTTACAGTGCCGTGGGCGGTTTCTTGCATTGGCTCAGCTTTAGTCCTTTGCTAAGCTTTAGTAAAGAACTGATATATTTTCCACAGAGCTGAGTTCTGATACTAGCAGACCTCTCATCTTAGCAGACATCAGTGTTACAGAGATAACTGCCACTTGTGTTCGGAGTGGGAGCAGAGCTGCTTTACTTGCATCATGTTTAGAAAACAGGTTGTTGAGGTGGACAAAATAAGTCGCCTCTGTGGCAGAGAGGTTGGTGTGGCACATTGGCTGGAGTGCTCTGCCCCACAGTGACATGGAAAAATAAGCTGAAGAATCAAAATGCAGCCTTGTGTCCATGGCTTTGTATTTAGCGGTGTGTATTGCAAGTGTGATGTGTAGGAAGTTCGGATGATGTGCTGGGGGAGGACAGCCCAGCACTGGATTATACCTGCCTTCCCCTCCCTGTGACCTTTGGGGCAGGAGCATCAGCTGCACTTTGCTGGGAAGGGTGGCACAGCTTGGTGTCAACTGCCACAAGCTGAATGAAAACGCAGTCTCATCAAAAAAACCCATTGTTTTCACAATGAGGGGCAACCACTGTGGCAAAGCAGCTGAGATTTTGCATAATTTGGGGAACTGAGCCCTTATTTCCTACCCTTGTGCTAATTACTGCCTTTGGGGTGTTTTGAGAGGGAGGTCAGTGAGTTCTATTGTGAACCCCCGGAGTGGAGGGGATTTCCCCCTTTGGTGACCAGAGTTGGAGTGAAAGATCTGTGTATAGGACACTAAGACAGCATGTTTGTTCTAAATTAAGTTGCTCACAAAAGCTGCCTCATTTGCAGTGAGCCTGGTGTGGTGTGCCAATGCCGCTCCTTGTAACAGTAACAAACCTGTGGGCAATGCAGAGGGTCCAGCCTTAAGTCCCACTGAAGCACCTGGCTATGCCTGAACACTGGTAAAACCCAGTTACCTCTTGAGAGGGGGTAAAAAATGGCTTTTGAACTGCTGCCTCAGCTCAGACCCAAATGTCAAAGCAGACAGTGCCGTATCTCCCTGTTGGCACTCTCCCACGCAGCTTCTCTGTCCCCATCAGAGTCTCCTCTGCTACTACTGAACGCTTTAGTACCTTAGTCTGGCTCTAGTGGTAACACTGGAAGAAATCCAGAGCAATTCCAGCAGAGCTATTTTGGATTTGTGTTTGCAGGAGGAATTGTACCTAGAGGTTTTAAGTTAATCGCACGGTCATTTTTCCTCTGTATATTTAACCACTGCAGTTAATTAACATTTCAAAGTTTCACAGGCTGCTTCTTCCATTATCTCAGCCAGCTGTGGTGAAAGGCAGGAGGGTTGTAGTCTGGCTGGAGTTGTACAGATAGGAAAATTGCTGGGAATTGTTTCCAGTGAATCCCAGGGGTTTGAGTAGTTGGATGGCAGGGTGAGGGTGGAGGTAAGGATGCATAAGCTGGCATGGTGCATGTTGCCTATTGACTTTCCATGTAGTAAACAAAATTACCAGATGATTGTTGGCATGTGGTGTGGTTTTTTTTTTTTTTACTTGAAGAGAATATTTTAAGCAGGACTGCGATTCATAGTCCTGAACTGTAGGGGACTAATGTTCCTGTTCTCCAGCTGGGAGAAACTAATTCAACATCTTGTGTTGTAAACACTCACTCATTTTAACTGATTACACCTCCAATGTTCCTCAAATCACTAAAATTACTAATTGCTATTCCTTACACATCAGAGAGTGAATCCTGAATAATTAACCCCAAATAAAATTAGATGAATTGGCCCTTTTAATTAGAATCCCTGCTGCTGTTTGTTCTGAGCTTCCTTTTCTTACTGTTAAGAGACTTTTAGAATGATTAAAACTGTTTAAGACTTAAACAGCCAGTGACCTTTTAATACAATATAAATCCATAAAAGCAATATTTCAGCTAGCAGGTGGTGAAGTAAATTTTCAGTGCAACTACCTGACAGACTCAGTATTCCTTTTTTAAATGCGGAGGATGAAATTAGCCAGTGTGGTGGTTTTTTTCTCCCTCATGCTTATTAATACAGTAGCTGATTAGCACAAGTAGTTGAAATGGTAGGATTAGTGATTGGTAAGAGTGGTAATTTAAACAGTGCTTTGGGTTGTTGGAGGTGCTTTATTTTAGGAATCACAGACCCTTGTTTAGGTGGATTGAGGAGCTGGTGTGTGTCATCATGCCACAGTTTCCCCTGTACTGATGTGGTGTCAGTGACCTCTTACAAGGTAGTTGTGACCAAAAAACATGATTTTAATAATGTGCTTTTCTTGTCTAGTTATTTGTGTTAAGTACAGATGTTACAGGAAAATGTTCATTTTGGGAAACTTAGTAAGATGTGTGTTCACGCCTAAGAGCCACCAGGTCACATCTAGCTGAAGTTTGCTATAAAAATCCTGTGATGTAACTTTGCAGTATGAAGTTTCCCAGACCACTTAGTAATACTGTGATATTTTGTAGGCTTTTGCAATGGTTATTGTGGAATACAAGTTCATGGTAGCCTCAATCAACCATATTTTGGCCTAGTCCTCAATGAATTAGGGTTTAGGTGTAAATCTTAATTGTTTCACTGTAGATCATCAGATTGCAAGCTTTGTCTTTCTGCAGTAGAAGATAAACACTTGACTGGGCAGTGCCTGTGTCTGCTCAGTACTTTACCAAATGGAGTCTGTGTGGATCACAACAGAAATACATCAGGGGGATTTGCTCCATCACTATCCTTAGTCTGGCTTTCTGAGTCAGGGCTGAGCTGTGTTTTTCAGGTGATTCGAACTGATTCCAGACCAGCTTCAGAGGCAGAAATTTTCAAGATGACAATGAGAAAGGGTTATTTTTGCTTGGAAGGTGAAAAATGAGAAACAACTGGGCATATAGTCCTCAGATGTCAGCCAGAGATCTGGGAAGACCAGTGTGAACTCAGTTTTGTTAGTTGATAGATTTCAGTAACTTATTGTTTCAGAGAAAATAGGGTGTTTTGCTTTTTTGTTTCTGCGTGATTTTCCCCAAAGAGTCTTTTCTTACTGAACATGTGAGACCTTCTTCATATCTAGAAGTTTCAAAGCTGCAAATCTTCATGTCTAAACAATTGTGTCAGTCAAGGGGGAGACACTGTGCTACAATTCATTTGTTGACTGGCAGATGTATCTCCTGAAAACAAAGACTTGAGACACAAGCCTGATCCAGCAAAAGCTGAAGTGCACTTAAAAATTTAAAGGTTAGACTGTAAGTGAGAACAGTGCTTGGTGCATGAGGCAGAATGTTTTTCTCAGCTCGTACTTGGACCCAGAAGGCATCAGGCAGCCAGTGGCAAAAATGTTACGAGTTTCTATTCAGCCTGACAAGTTTGTGCCGATGTAGATGTCTGTTAAGGCTTTGATCAAGTTTTTATTTGTATACTTAAAAGTATAATAATGAAATGCCCAAATCTCCTTGGAAAGTGTAAGAGGAAATTTTGGGGCAGAGAAGGGTAACACCTTGCAAGTGCATGTGCAACGGCACAGATTTGATCAGAGCCAGAAGCCAGGCTGGGGCCTGGGAGGCATCGCTTCTCCTTATGCCTCTGCTGTAGTTTCCCAGCATAGCCATGATGGACTCACTTAATTTCTGTCTAATTACTTGGATGTACAATGTACAAGAATTATATTGCTTAGAGTGGAACATTACCAGAGCTGACAGTGTCATCTCTCGTGGTTGCATTGGGTGATGCCCCTGCACAGGAGCAGGCACGAGTGCTGAGAGAAGAACTCAGAGCTGCGGTTTCATGGCATGTTGCGCCGTCGTATCTGAAATAACCAAGCTGGCTCGTGTCTCTCACTGCACAGCCCCTTCGTAGGTTGACTCCACGGTCTTCACAGCTGTTAAGAAGGAACAAGTAGCTGGTGCAACACGGAGTGTTTATTTTCTCTGCTAAATGTATGGTAATGGGTAGAGATTTCTCACTGTAAGAGCTGAAGGCAGGCTGTGTTGCAGTGTGAGGAGGGGCAGGATGTGATTCCCTACCTCCAAACATGCCTGCCCCAGGCTGACTCCATGGGGAGACTTGCCATCAGAAGGCAAATGCCTTCACCTGCCTTGAAGTACAAATTGCTTTCTGGAGATGCCTTGATGTCTCCCTGTTGACAGAACTCAGTGCAGTCACTCTTACTACTTGAAGTACATCCAAGTGTTCAGGCTGATGCCAGGTGAAAGTCAACCAAAATGCCAGTCTCGGTGCTGAACAATAATCAGTACTAATGAGCCTTTTGCCCATCTTATCCCTTATTCACAGCCAGGTTAAATCAGTCAGGAGAAGATGAGTGGTTAGGGTGGCATGTGTCCTCCACCAGCCCGTGATTATCTGGTAAACCAGAGCCCCATTCCCCTGTGGCTGCTGGTGCATCCGTGCAGACCAGGGAACAGTCCCTTTCCCAGACAGCTGCCCACATAGCTGTCTGATGCTGAAGGTGGTCAGCAGTGGGTGGCAGTGATATGCTTCCTCTGAACATGGACTTTCCTGCCTCCTCCCATGCCTTGCCCAGCTCTAAGCAAGTGAAGTCTGTCTGGCTTGCAAAGCTTTGGGGTTGAGGAAGGTCCCCAAGGAGCATTGCAGGGACACCCTGCTTAAAGGGAGTGTAAGCTCCTTTTTTATTCCCTCAAATGTAGACCTGTTTCTTCCGCACGTCATCTAGAATCATATGCTGCTCAGGACACAGATTTTAGTCTTTGCATACGTCCCTCTCTGCCGGAGGGAGACTTCCAGCAATGCCAATAATAATAATACAGTAACAGCTTTCCCTTCTGCATCCGAGGGAATACTCTCCTGCGAGTGCAGTGGGAACAGCATCGGGTCCTGTGGCTGTGTGTGGGAAAGAGGAAAGCGCAGTGGCAGAATAAATAACTAAAGCTGTGAAGGAGAAAAGCCCATCTGTTTGCAGAGGACCAAGAAAAGGCCAAACATCTGCAAGGTCCTCCCAGTTCATCAGGCATCTGCTCTCTGCTTCCCAGTTTAAAAACCTTCCCATTTGTGGGGAGAGTGGAGCCAGCAGCTTACCTAACATGGGACATAGCAGAGCTGGTCTGGGATGCAGTAAAACCAGCTGTCTCCTACTGCAAAGAAGAGTGTTTTCTTCCAAACTCCAGGAGAGGACTCTTCTCTTTTTCTGTCTTTTTCTGAAGGACAGTAAAAAGTTTTCTGCTACTTTTCTGAAAAATCTTGTCACTGTGTTTTTTCTTCCAGGAGGAATGGATCTTCCAAAGGGGCAAAATGGTATTTGGTTTGTGTTTGTTTTAACAGTCATTGTTTTCCCCTTCTATTATAACAATTGTTATTTTTCCCTTCTGTTTATGCACAAAACCTGCCCTTTTCCCTCTCTCATCCCCTCCAACACATTCTCTGCCTCGATTTTTCTTAGGTGTTTTGAAGGGTTGTAATAAAGCAAGAGTGTCTGACTAATGTGCTGTGCAGGGAGATCAGTCTTTGGCATCAGAGCCGGGACTAACTGGAGAAACATCATCTGAAGCATATTTTTTGGGAAGTATGTGTCCCCTGGAGTTGAATTCATTTGCAAAATTGCGTTGGCTGTTTAGAGGGTCATATTCAGAGCAAAGGAGAAAAGTTTACTTAACACTCAAACATCCCAGCATTTTTTAGAACTAAACACTTAGATATTAATTTCAAAATCTTTCTACTTGTCTTTTTACTCTGTATTTTATTTCATATGATTTGAAATAAAAGATTGGATTAATTACAGGGCATAGATGAGGATACTGCAGATGTTATTGGACATAATTTTTTAAAAAAATCAATCCTGAACTCTATAATAGCATGAGCCAGTAGGTTTCATGGGATTTTATGTATTGGAGCAACATGGTTGTCTTAAATTAGTTTTCAGTGTGTTGTTTTCGAACTGTCTTTGAGCATCTGTATTTAGGATGATACTTTCTTAGGGATTCAGAGGGGGTTTTTTTGAGTTTCATTCATGCTCACTTTGGGGAAAATGGGAAGAAATTACTTTCCTGGGAAATAACATCCCTGAAAGTCCTAGGGGGAGTTTATGTCTTTCATAGAGTGATTTGAAATAGAACAGAAAAACTTTCCAGGGCTGCATGCCCATCTGTTTCCCATGGCAGATTGCATGGAGGTGCTGTGCTGGTGGTGCTGCCCAGCTGGTGCCCATGGCTTTGAAACCAGGCACAGGTGGCCCAGAGGACTGCAGGTCACAGGGGTTTGGCTCAGCACCTCTCTGACCTGAGCCTGCTCTGTGGTATTTGGGGATGGTGCCGAGGGCCTCTAGCTGGGAGGCAGTGTGATACTGCATGAAGATAGGGAGGGTCAAGCAGGGAGCTCATGTTTCCTTCCAAAAGGGTTAAAATCCCCCAAAAGCAACAGTTCTTATAGATGTGAAATATCACACTTTTATTAATCTGAAACTTCCATGCCAGGTGCTGCATACAGGAGAGCCAACTGCAAACAGCTCTACTTTGCAGCGTCAAGCTTCATAAGGAGAAGTAAAAACATACCAAAGTGGTCCAAATTGCAGGCAGCTGCTTTTCCAGGAGACTAATCCAGTATTAATGGCAAATGCTCTTTTTCCACCCTTAGGAGGTGCTTTGAGAGCCTGGTAGCATGGTGTGCTCTGTCTGTGTTTTCTTTCTCTTTTGTGCTCCCATGTCACATGAAGTTCTCAAGGGTAACCTCTCTGCTCACATCTCCCATTTCTTCTAAGCTGGATGGCTTCCTAACCAGTATGCTGCTTTGTCATCCCATTGGCACTTTTGGAAGTTTAAGATGAGCAAATGGAGGTGTAGAAATTTTGTTCATCAGCCCCCTTGTAAAAATTCTCTGAAGTTAAAAGAGGTGGATGCTTCTGTGCTTGCAACTGGCCTGTTACATGGCTGTTGTCACCGGGAAGACCCTGTGATCTTCCCAGAAGTTCTTTACGTGAAGCTATGAAGTCCTGATAGGAAGAGGGAGCTGTAAAGTGTGGCTGCCTGCCGGCAGCAGGGATGCAGGAGACGGGCAGGTCTAGATTTTGGGTTCCTGCTCCAGCCCTCTGTGTGTCCTCTGTAGCAGGGAATCCCTGCTTTTAGATAGCATGTGATGCTGTCTTTATAGGGATCAAGAAGAGCTGACGTAGTTTAACACACAATGGGAGTGAATTGGATGGGATCCATTGCAAGGTTAGTGTTCATTGTTGCAAGTTTTGTAGTTGCCTGTGACAGGTTTGAAATACAGCTTTGATCTGTGGAGCTGCTTGCTGGTGCCTTCAGGCTTTGTGGCATGTCACTTGTTGCTGTCAAGTCTAAGCACCTCTAAGCAATCTGCCAGTCTGACTGAGCTGTCATAGCCATCTCCTGAAGCAGCGAGGGGTGGAGGGTGCAGCTGAAGATTTAATGGTTAAACAACGTGTTTTGTCCTGTGCCATGAAACCAATTGGCAGAGCTGCGAGTAGGGCAGGGTTCGTCCTGATCATCCATGTCATAATGTGGGGAAATGCTGTTGAGCCTAAATTCTCCCATTCTCTCTCCTAGGGGATTTTCTTCCTCCCCCACCACCTCCTGTAGATGACCTTGGGAATATCACATCATCACAAGGTGCCTTTCCTCCCCCACCCCCTCTGGATGATGTTGCTTACAATGTGCAGGTAAGAAGACAAGAATTTTATCATTCATGCAGAACTGACCCAGAAATTGTGAAAATGAATGAATGCTAATAAAATGAGGTGGTGAAGTTCTGTGGTTAAAAATCATGTGTCAGGAATAACCAAGTCAACTTTAGCAAGCTGTGTTTCTCAAGCAGGGAATATTTCCATTCAAAACTTGCTGGGCTATTAAAGGATTTTTCCCATCCGGCTTGAATTAGAAGACTAATTGCCTTGTGTCCTTGTGATGGTGGATGGGAGTGAAGCCTTCCCAGAATGAATTGTTTTCTGGAATGGCCATCTTCTTCCATGGACTGCGGAGAAACTTCAGGGCAGTAATCTGATCCTAAAAGTGCTTTGTTTCAGTGCCTAAAATTAAGTGAAGCAAATAAGCCCTGGCCAGGCTTCAGTGATGTCACCGAGACCCTTTTCACCCCCTCTTTGCTGGATTGGATCTTCTAGATTTGCCATCTGGATGAAAATGCAACTTCTAGGATGCATCAGGTGATGATGGCATGTCCAAAGTGGATGTGGACATACCCTGAACACCTCTGAAAGGTGTGAACACGTTTGTGCAGACATTGCAAGCTTGTCTGGAGTGCCAGCTACTGTTGCGTTTGCTCAGGCACACTCCAGAGAGATGCATTCAGACTGCAGGGACGGGCAGTCGAGGTGATCTAGGAGTAACGAGCTGATCTTGCCGGGGGAGACTAGAAGAGTTTGGCTTGTTAGCTGAGCAAAAGGAAGGCTGAGGAGGGGTATGGTTGCAAATTTGAAATACATTTGGGGATTAAGCCCCTAATTCAGCTCTGTGTGAGAGTTGGTGCAGAAACAGGAGGGACTAACCTTGCCAGGAGTACCTTCGCGCTGATGTTTAGAAATTTTATAAGCACTAAGGCTCCAAAGGTCTGGAAGAGCCTTCTGTGAGGAACAGTGAGAACAAAGAGAGCGTGGTCTGGGTTTGAGGCTGGTCAGAGTTGTGGAACCACATGCCGACAGCCATGCGACTGCCCTTGATGGCCCTGGAAGATTGTGGCTGTCCTGTGTCTCTCGGTGGGTTTGAACCTGAGAATAGGCCAGCAGGCAGACATGAAACAGGATCCAAGAGACCTGACTTAATTCCTGTCCCTCTCACAAACTCCTGAGTAAATTCATCTACTTTGTGCCTCAGTAAAAAGAAAACATTTCCCTCCCTCATGGGCTTGCTGTGATCTCTTGCCCGTGGCGAGATGTTCAGATGCTATCACAAAGCCTCAGCCTGTTCCTGCAGTGGGTTTGGTGTTGGAAGCAGCCTTCGAGCAGGAAGGGGTTAATGTGGATTGCGCTCTCCCTTGCCAGGAAAGGCTGCAGCCGTCAGGGACATTCGCCAAGTGCAGAGCATGGCTTTTCCCAGCCTTGGGGGAATGAAGTAATTCCCCGGCAAGTGTTGTTCTGTCTTTTATCTCTCTGAGAAGAGTGGACCCCGTGGGAGCTGGGGAGCTTCCAGAGCACCCTGGGAAGACATGGAACAGCAGGCTCCTGGCGAAGCCAGGGCACTGCCTGCATGGCTGCCTGCACAGGAGCCTGGGTAGTGGGAAGGGGTCGAGGTACCTCATATCATTGCTCAGGGTCAGGCAACTCTTGCCACGTTTCCCAGGGAGAAGCTCATGTCTTCAGCTCCACATGCCTCCCTCCTGCCATGGGTCCAAAAGTGTGCCTGAGGTGCTCAGGGCTGTCACTGGCACGTGCCCCTTGGTAGAACCACCCGACAGGATGACTATTCCCCTTTCTTTTCCCTTCCATCCTCTGTAGATCAGGAGCAGACAAAAGTCAGGGCTAAAGTCAGGAGCCAGCAGGGTTTTGTGTTGCAAGATCAGCTCCTTATCTTTCAAGAGCAGCTAAAGCTATGCTGAAGCAATATGTAAAGCCCGAGAGAGGAGGAAAAGGGCAGGTGGCGATGGAGAAAGCTGTTCAGTGCCTTTGTGAACACAGTAATTTTCACGACTCTGGACAGACATCCTTGTGCTAAAGGAGCAGAACAAGTGCTGACTGTGTTCCTTCTGCTGGGAATCCTTTCTTAACTCTCTGAATGTGGTTGCCTGAAATCAGGGATCTCGTAAGCATGTGTTATGTTGGGCTCCAACAGGCTGATTTTGCTCTCCAATGCCAGACTGTTTCTTTTCCATGCCTCAGTTTCCCCATTGCTAAATGTAAGTGCTGGAGCAGCAGACCCTCCTCCTGAGCATTGACCCAGGCCTGAAGCTGCTGCCTGGGGCAGTTTGGCCACTGTGGACCTGGTGAGAGCCCTCCAGATCTACTCCAGAGTTTGAAATTTATCTGTTCCAGCAAAACAGCCATTTTACCTCAGAAGTTTCTGTCTGAATGGCACAGTGTTGATGACAGCTTATGAAATAAGGATAAAGCTTTTTATACTAAGTGTTAAGTTGATGAGGACAGCAAAATATGCATTTAGTTTATTATCATTTTGTGCATTACTGTTAGCAAATGGCTAAAAGCTGCACAGATTATTGCAGTTTAAGTTGTAGCTTAAGAGCAGCAGTTAAAATAATAATGCCCAGTTTTCATAGGCCTGTTTATCTCTGGATCTCTATTTGGACAGTGGAACTGGCCACTTAGGATCAGATCCAAAAAGGTACTTTAGTATCTCACTTATGCTCTGATGGAAATTAGAGAAGGGCTGGGTCTTGAAATACCTTTGTGATAGATCTGGCATTTTCTTGTAATTTCTGTTTTTCCATCTAGATCCGTCATATTCAAATTCACAGCAGTGCTGGGGAGGAAAGGGGAAAGAAATTTGAACTCTTTTCTTATTAACTGGAATGCTTTTAAAAAAAATTAGAAAGAAAAGGAAATATTTATTTTAAAAAGAGTGTGTTTGGGCTGGGGAAGAGTTGTGTTGGGAAGTTCCCCTTCAGCTGCAGTCAGCCGGCAAAGGCAAGGACTTGTTCCCAGAATGGTGGTGAGGGCGCGGCGATGGTGTGTTTGACAAATAAGGACATGAGCAAAGAGCCTTTTGCCACGTTGGCCTGGGCTCAGTTTAAAAGAGAAAGAAAAAAAATTCTGGACGGGAAGAAAAATGAAATCACTGTTTGTCGAAGGGAAATAGATAGATCTGGGAGGGAGGGAGGGAGGCAGATTTTTATTATGTTTTTGCCTTCTAGTTTCAAAACAGGCATTCTGCCCAGACCAGGGAAAGCAAAAGTGAAAAACTCTCGTCAGCCACCTCTCAAATGCCCTGTTTACTCACAGAGAGGACCCTTGCTTATGGCACTGGCAATTTCTTTCTTCCTTGCCAGACAGGGTTGCTGGTTGAGGACTGTGCACAGTGGGGTGCGAAGTCAGTCTCTGCCCTGTGCCCCATCCTCATGAAGGCTGTCTCGGGGTTCGTGGGTGCTACAGGGGCTTCATGTCTCCACTGGCTTTGAAATGACCAGTTCTCCTTAAAGGAGAGGTTCAGAGCCCAGCATTTCATGTTGGGGCAGGACCTGAGGGGCACAGAGCAGATATGACCCTCAGCTGCCAACTTGCCAACTTGGGAAAACATGCATTTAAAAATTGCTACTAATTACCTGCATCCACTAATGGATCTGATTTTCATTTGGGTTCTGAGATGCTGCTGCAACACAGGACGGGAGAGGATTGTGTTCAGCCGAGAGATCTCCTCTTTCCCAGCAACCCCTGGCTGTTATCAGTGTGTTTTTTATTGACAGGCCACAAAACACTTTACAAAAGAAATACCAGTCTCTTCCTGATAAGGAAGCCGGAGCAGGGAAAGTGCTTTGCCTAGTCTACCAAGCTAACCAGTAGCAGGCTAAAAATAGGACCAAGATCTCCTGCATCCCAGAGCAGTTCTATCTGCTACATCCCACTGCCTCACTACTGTAAGAACTGCAAATTAATGAGTAAACACCATCAGTGGCTGAACACAAGAAGAATTTGAGATATATGAAAAAGGATGTGAAGAAATGGTTTTAGGTTGAGGATTAAAGTGTAGAAATAATCAGACTTTGAACAGTTGCATGAAGTGCAATATAAAACAGTTTAATATTCCAGTTCTTGTTATAACCACCTATGCTTGGAGGGGCAGCAGGGCTGCAGCTACACGGGTAGGGAACTATTCCCATGTTCAGACCTACTGAACTCACTGGTCCCATCATCCTGTTGTGATATGCAGAAAGTCAGCCGAATGGCTCAGATTCCTGATGCCAAGGAATTTTGGAAAGAGAAAATCTGAAACGCCGTCTGAAGGCGTGTGTGCCTTTCTTCGCAAGGCTGCTCAGAAGAGACCTGTGCTCACGCCTGGGAGAAGGTGGGAACGTGTTGATAGATGCGGGAAGCGAGAGCCTCATCCTTGTTACGGAGGAGGCTGCCAGGTGTTTCGCTGCCTGACTCCACTCCCTGTGCGCGGCGGCGGTGCCTCTGTGGGCTGTGACTCACCCGCTGAAGAAACAGCCGGAACAGAGAAATTTATTTTTTTTTTAATTGTTATTTTTTTAAAATTTATTTCTTCATTTTGGGTACACATGTTGACAAATAGCTGGGGAGGAAGGAGCATGAATTTTGCCAGTGGGGGTTGCTGCCTTAAATAGAACATCTCCTGTTCGGAGGCTGGGTTCTGCCTGCGGGTGCTGGGCTTGCTTAAGTCACCTGCCTTTTAATGTTTGGAGAAGCTGAGAAGGCCAAAGAGAGCAGAACATGTGTTCAGCCTCCCTCTAGTGCTAGATTTTGTTAATCATCGGAATTGTTGGCCTGGGTGTAGGTGCTTGCTGTCAAGGAACATGGGTAACACAGGGCAGCTCCCGCTGCTGGCTGGACTGCCTGACTCTGGGCAGGCAGCAGTAGCTCCCAGCAACTCTGTAAATAAAGCCATAGTCTGTGTCTATTGCTTACCATTTGAGATCCAGCTTTTGCAGATTTCTGGGACTCCTAACTTGATTTATTAAAATCCATGTGATAAGTGTCTGCCTTTTATCTAAATTGAAGCTGTGTCCAACACTATAAATAGATTACCTGGTAATGGTAACCCTCTTACTCAAACCTTGGCTTTGCAGGAATGCTTTTCATCTGTCTCTGTCCTTCTGCCTTCCGCATGTGTTTAAGAAACTGGAATATGCTGTGCTCTAAATTAGACTTAAACAAATAACGTGTATGCTCTCCGTATGTTTAAATGCTCACTGGGTCTCTACCTGTCAATATGCGTTTCCTCTATAATAGGGGTTTCTAGGCTCTAAGGTGAGAAAAATCAGTACTATAACATCTGTATGTGTTTATGAATATCAGGATGCATGAGAGATAAAATGCGTATTTTTCTCACATGTGTATATTTATATACCCTGTATGTACAAGAAATGCATCATGAGTAGGGATATAGAGCAGACTTCCACATTATTGGGAACAAGCACGCACATTTTTTATGCTGCTTTTTCACCCCTTTTTGTGGGTAGTATGACCAGTAGATCCAGGATCACAAGAGAGGAGGAACACTGAGCACTTCTTTCAGGCAGCTCTTGATGTAACCCATCTTATACACATGTTTGTTTTACAATGCCAAACCACATTCTATTTTAAATCTTTAATGAACCTCTGTTCCCATCTATGTAACTTTCCAGTCCTTACTCTCTTCAGAATAGACAAAGATGCTTATTATAAACCACAAATTTTACTGAAAGGGTAAGCTGGAAAAGTTTTGATTGTATGGCGTAAGCGTGCCGTTCATCTCCTGGCTATTAATATCTTGGCAATGTTAAAATGCAAGACAGCCTTTAATAGCTGAACCTCTCGGCAAGGACTACAAAGTAAGCAAGGATCCAAACAGTTAGCTGTGCTCATTATTTTCATCATGCTTGTTACAGTGTTATTTAATGTATTTGTTATTATTTAGTATAGTAATCCAGCACACAGGATGTGCTGGGACCTGCACTGGGCACACTTGTGCCTGCTTTGGGAAGAGGGCTGTGACTGAGGCTGGGAGATGCTTTCAGAGATGGAACAGGGCAGCTTTTGATAATCATCCATACAGCATGATGAGGTGAGGGAACAGAAGAAGGCAAAAGCCTAATACAGATCATGTGTAAATAAGGGTATAGGATCTTCTAAAAAGTCATGAGAGGAAACATAAAGATCAGAAATGTTGCTGATTATAATGATCAGAGATGATCAAGGTAAATCCATCCCAGGTTCAGACACAGCACATGTGCTGGCTTGGGTCTGAACAGAAGGCTGTGGTTCCCTGGTGCTGGGCCTGAGGTTAAAAGCCCTGGTGGACGTCTTCTTGGTCCTGTGGACACATCTTTGTGGGCCACTGTCACACTGCCAGTCCTGGAGTCAGCCACAGCTGGCACCTGCAGAGGGGTCATCTGTAACCTGGATTATCCACCCATGGATAATAGAGACATGAATGTAGAAAGTCATAGGGGAGGCATGGAGAGCATGCAAAAAAACCCAGGCAGTTTTGTCCTTTCAGAGCTAGTATCAGCAAGTGACAGACAAAAAGCCAGCGAATACATCATTGTATCCAAGGTAGTTTTATTTAAGCAGAGGGAAAATAAAAAGATAATGAAGATGTGGGAATTCTCCGATCAAAGCAGATGAACTGTGTAACGGAAGAGAGTTAGATAACATGACCAATGCAAAAGAAATTTCCGTTCTTCTCATTTCTGAGTGCTATTCAAATCTTCTGTTGGATTAGTAGGTTCTAGGAAAAATCTCTTGGGTTGCCACTGTCTCAAATCCTGGGTAGCCTGTGTTGCATTAGGGAACTGTAATGCAGCAACAAGCAAGGCTAAAACAAACAGACTGTCAGTAGCAAGAAGGAATGCTAAAAATTGCAGAGACAAATTATTATTCCTTTTCTATGGAGCTGGTTGGGGTTGGAAGATGTGGTTTAGAAAGTCAAAGTCTTTCCATGCAGCTTGGGCATGGTGGTAGTCTGGAACGTGACAGAGCAGATAGTCTGATTTCTACCTTGTTTTTGGTGCTTAAAGTACTGTGATCCTATACAGTATAGAAAAGAGCTTTGGTCAAATAAGAGAAGAGGAAATAGAGCCATACTGATTGGAGAATCCATTTGTCGCTAAATTTGGGTTTACAGTCCTGGAGTTTTTCAAAGAGTAAGGCAAACTTCATCCTATTTTTGGTGGAAATTCTATCTGGCAGTAATGAGATGTGGATATGGAGAAGTTGCGAGAGCATCTAATTTCCAAGAATGGAAGTGGCTGAAATGCAGGTTCCTGTCTCTGTTTTCCGGTTTCTGTTGCTGGGGAAAAACAGCTTCAGCTGCCATGAAGGGTGGTTTTGTTGTTAGAAAATGTTGCCTCTGTGAAGAGTGTGCAGCACGGAGTCTGAGAAAGCTGAAAGGTGGTAGAAATATCAATGAGAAATGTTGTAGCCAGAACTGAAGGAATTTGTTACAGACATGATTTTAAGTGTCTTCTGCTATTAAGCTCCATCTTTGAAGGACCATTCTCCACAATTGTATTTTTTGTTTTGATTTGCTGATGAAAATGCATGATGTTGATTAGCTTTAACACACAAAGAACAGGTAAGGAAAAGCATCTGGAAAACATCATATGATGTTTCTAGTATTGATTTTAGTGGTGTGAGAAGTAAAATATAAATGTTTGGGAAAGCTGTAGCAACTTCAAGTATTGCTGAAGCCAGCAAGTGACAGAGGTGCTGTAAAAACTCCTTTCATTCAACAATCCTGAGCTACAGCTCCTTCCCTCTCCATCTCCTCATCTCTGTGTCTCTTTTTTTTTTGCCATGGAAACAGTATCATACTTGTCACGTTCCAGGTCTAGCCTTCCTGTTCAGCTCTGTTACTCCAGGCACTCCTGAGTCGCTCTCCCCTTCCTCTCCCTGTCTCTGGCTCTGCAAATTCCCCCCGTTCTGCCCTGCAGAACCTCTCTCTGTGTGTTCCCAAAAGATGCCACTGCTGAGATCTGTGCAGACAACCAACTAAGGTGTGCCATGGGTGGTGATAGGGCTGCCATCAGGGAGCAGCATGGGGTCAGTTCTGAGGTCGGGTGAGCCTCTTAAAGACACTTAGGCAAGGAATACACTTTCTTTGCAGAAGTAAATCCTGTTTGGCTTCTAATGTGTACTGGAGGCACTGCCTTTTCTGATGCATGAATTCTTATTGAAAGACAGCAGCTTACATTCATTTATCTGCATATGGACAGTATCACATTAAACTCTGGAAATCATCCGGGAGGGATCTGCACACTGGGGGTTCTTGCAGCAGGGGTTTGCAGCCGTCTTTGGGCAGCACAGTTTATTTGTTGTTCAGCTTTCTGTGTAATTCCGGTCCATTTTCTTAAGCTGAGGTTCTCACTTAGAAGATGTGTAGAACATAAGGTGTCTAAACAAGGAGATTGTTGTTAAAAAGGAAAGAAAACCCCATGGTCAGCCAGCCAAATCCAATACCAGACACACATCTGGCATCCTGGAAGGGAACATAGAAGTGAGCCTAATGGTTTGGAAAATGAGATTGCAAATTTCTTGAAGGCAGGAACCTTCCTCAGTGAATCAGAGCTGTGGGGTTTGCCCAGCTGAGGCTTGCCTGCCCCATGGACTCCAGCCACTGACCACTCCAAAAATATGTAGGCTGAGGCAGGGTCCAGATTTTCCTCTTCTCAGCTTTGAGACATATAGTAGATTTTTAACATGACTCATTTCCACAGAAGTCGAACCCAAACCATTGACTTTCATGTAGTTTTATACATCCATTTTGCTGATATTTTGCCAGGTTCACTGGGAATCCTTGCAAACATTTTGGCACTCACCCCTTCCTATTACAACAGAACAAGCAAACAAACTCAGAAGTATGTTATTATATGTTTAATTTCTGGACCTGGTGCTTACTCAGGCTGTGAAAATTGACTGGCCAATTTGAATTTTACTTTTTTTTCTCAGTGGTGATTTCCTAGTAGCTTCACAGTCCATGCTCAGGAATGCTTTCTCAAATTCAGAGAAGCTTGGCTGTGTGCTTAAACTTCATTAAAGTTGATAGAACTTAAGCACACGTGTAAAATTAAGCATATGCTTGTGTTTTATACAGCCTTTTTGCAGGTGACACAAGCAGCTGCATATGGGTTTCCAATATGTGATTAAATTCCAAAAGGAGTTTTTAAAAACAGTTTTAGTCAACCTTAATTTTCTGAAATTGGTAGCTTTAACAAAACCTATCTTTTTTGATTAAAATTGCCTGAGACATGTGCCTTTTAAAAAGCTCTTTATTCAACTGTCACAATATTCAGTCTTGTGTAGGATAGAGTTTGTTCATGTAAATTTAATTTCCAGTTAAAGTGGTGCAAACACATAGTGATGTCAATAGGTCTTTATGGATGTGGCAGAGCTGTTTCTTTCTCACCTCTGTCGATGTGGGGGCCAGGCAGAGTCATTAAATTGTCAGCTGTGCTCTTCTGCAAACACAGATCATAAAGCTTTGCCTGGTCACCCAGGGAGACCAAAGGCATCCAGCCTTGATCCACAGACATCAAGAGGTGGAGAAATCTTGGAAGTTTGTTTTAACATTTAATTATGTGCAGTGTTACACATAGATGAATATCTCTGTTATTTCTAAATGGAATTTCTCTAGGTTTGACTTCCCAACCTCTGTGTGTTTTTCTAGTTTGCTAGGTTGGACGGTCTCCTGGTATCTGGCATTTTCATTTTGGTTTAGATATTGCTGTCGAGATACTCAATCTCCTTCATAGGTGAAACCAAGTGAGCTCTCTATGTGTCTCCTTTTCAGCTGTTTCTGCTTTTCTGGGGCATCTCTCAAGTTCTTACAATGCTGCCTCCCATACTGGACACAATATGTCAGCGCCAGACTCACCACAAGTGTTGAAAGGAGTAAAATCACCTTCAGCGCTGCGCTTTCCTTGCTCCTGGATGGCACGGCACCAGGCAGGAGACAGTGTTTGGTGTGGTTTTCTCCTATGGGATATAAATCCAGAGTTTGGGGGCTGGGTTTGACAGACTGCCTTGTGCATAGACACATGTAATTCATGGCTTGTCAGATACATCCCATGCTGTTGGAGGCATCCTCCTCTTACTTCTTTTCTTATGCCAGAAAAGGAAAGATGATCACAAGTTGGCCAGGATGTGGAGATGAAGGGAGTCTTTGCTCTTTGACATCACCATTGGATCTTTTATAAATGTAACGTTCATGTTGTATGACTCAGTGGGAAGGTCTTCCATTATTGCACTGGACACTTAATGAGCTATTTGGTTTCTACATTGATTAAACTTCACAACTGTATTGGGGTAATTGGTTACTCTTCGGTTATGGTTCCCCTTGGAGGCAGATGATGAAATATCTGCTATGTTCTCCTATTTCTCAGTTTTTCTGTAAGAGCAATACTCTGCAGGGAACATCAGCTCTGCTTGATGGCTAATTAAACATTAATTTGTGACGATATTGGAGCAGATTTTAAGTTGGTGGGGGAGTGGGCAAAGAAAGAGGAAACTTTTAACAGTCACCATAATTGTCAATAATGACTCCTAATGTAATTGCATTAATTAAAAGAAAAGGGATATATTCCCTGCTGCTGTAAAGTTAGCTAAGTCAGTGAAAGTCATGCTGGGTCAAAAGGATTTCGTGGCCAGCTGTTCTTGCCCTGTGAATAAAGAGGCAGCACTGTCCTGCCGAAAGCATAAAGAAAAAAATAATATATCCCACTTCATATTGTGTATTCTGTTGATGAACAGGAATGTTTCGCTAATTCAGTTTAATTCCCAAGGACGAGTGATTGTAACTCCACCCAGAGAATATTAAATTGCCTTAATGGAAAAATAAACTGGTTTTATTCTCCCCCTTCTCTCCCCATCTTTCCCATTCAGTTTTCAAATAACTTTATGTGCCTCCTTAGTTTATTAATACACTTCTCATCTTGCTGTTGATTTTGCATCTGGTAGCACTTAACACAGACAAGACTCCTAAAGCTTTTGATCAGACATGTTAAGTAAACTCTCAGGACTGTCGGGTCGGCTGCTCTGGCAGATGTCGGCTCGTGGGACTCCTCCTCTCTCTTCATCCCCTGACTGTTCCTTATCAAATCCATCCTGTTGCTTTCATGTGCTGAGGATTATGCTGCCTCTTCCCCACGTACTAGCTGGCCCGCAGTACAAAGATCTTCTGGTTGACTGAACAGCGTTTGCCATTTTTCTTGTTTTCAGTGTAGAGGCCCAGAGACGCTCTGCAGTTTCAAAAACCCCATTTAGCTAACCTTGACATTTCCAGGACTTCTGTCCATGGGCAAAGCTCAGTGGTCAGAAGCTCTTTACTCCTGTCACAGAATTGCCTTCTGTTGTCCTCGGGGGTGGCAGTGGGACAGGGAGTGTTGCAAATCTCCTCATGATCTGTTGTCCATGTCCCACCACAGCCGCAGAGTTGTGTGCTGCTGGCCTTCGACCCAGTGCTTCAGCAGAGAGTGTCCCAGGCCACGGAGCCTGTTGGCTAAACTTCTGTGATGCAGTTCCATCATTTTTTTGCTTCTGCTTATTCTGCTTAATCTCTAGGGCCAAATCCTCTTGAGAAGTCTGGACAAACCGTGGGTGTTTGTGGCAAAATAGTCCCTCCAGTGTTAGGGTTAGGAGCTGCTGGCAAGGTAATGTAGTCCTGTGCTCTGCTGCGCATTCACACTGTGCATTCTGCCCTCAAGCAGAGCCGAGATGCTGTTTTCAGGATTGGGGCCCTGCTCAAGTTAAGCAGAGGGCAGTGGTTTATTAAACAGTGAGAAGGATGACCACTAGCCCACAAACCAGTGCTTGGCATGGCAGCTTCTCAGATCCAGCCTTCAGGTCATGTGAAATTTTGGCCATCCTACAGTGAACTTGCAGGTGGAGCTTGAACGTCTTGGACAGGGGTTTGTTGTCTTCTGGTGTGTTTTGTTGGGGCTAGGACAGCCAATACAGAGAATTAAGTGTCCTTTAAGGAGCTGGCTTGGCCCAGTGGATTAGCGTCTTTGTCTTGGTAGCCTGAAGGGAGCTTGGTTGTATCTCCAAGCTGCAGCACTTTGCTCCCACCCCTCTACCTGCTTTCTCTTCCCAGGGCTGCTATCCAGTTGACAATAAGCTCCTTGGGACGAGGATGTTTCCTAGGTATTGTATGTGAGCAGTGCCTGTCACACTAATCTCTAGGGAAATATAAATCTTTATTGTCATACAGATTCATAACTGCAACAGAGTCTTTGCTGTCTTTCATCTATGCGTCCCAAGAGACTGAGTGCAGTTGGCTGTGGTTTCTGCTGTTTTTGCTACAAGGAAGGAAGGAAGAGGTGGGTTTACAGGTGTTGGTCCAAGCCCTGGCACTAAGGTGATGGTCAGTTATTTACCTGCCAAGACTGGAACGTGCCCACCAGCAGAGGTGACTGGCAGCTGTCAGTGGGCAGTTAGAAAACACAAGTGGAGGTTCTATATGAATGTAAAGCCAAATCAGATCACTGCTGGCCAGAGAAAAATGCGAAAGGGGACACACAGAACATTTTTTATTTATTATGTATCTTGGTGGAGTTTTCTTCTGCGTGTTACTCCTGCTGCTTTTGAAATCCATGTAAACTCATAGCAACCACAGTCTCTTGCCGCAGAAGTAGCTCCACATCTTGGTAGTATGTTGTGTGACAAAACACCTACCCCTTTTCTTTGTTTTGAGACTGATGCCTTCTAGTTTCATGCTTTCTTCTGTTATCTGCTTTCTCTGCAGGCTTTTTTTTTTATATTTTTATTATTTGTCCTTCTCATAGGCTTTCTACACCATAGTGAGTTCTTCAATCACTTGTTAAGGTTTTGCAAGGTGTCTCCTAGCAATGCTTAGCAAATGACTTTTGATGATCTGCCTGTTTATTTGCCCCAACTGAAAGCCCGTGCAATTCTTTACAATACCTTGTTGCTTCAGAAATTAGTTCAGTCTGGATACCCAGTGCTATCTGCATTTTCCATGAGCGGAGAAATGGAATGTGGGACTGTGGCTAAGCCAAACCCAGGCCATAGGTCTGGCTGAGCTGCACTTGGACGTGAGGAGCGCAGCTCCCTTTACCCCACTGTGTCTCCTGCATTTTGCAGTGACACAGCTGCTGGTGTGAACTTTGCCAGGGGAAGATATTTGGCACATTTATTGGCCCTTTTTGGGTCAGTAAATGTAGGCTGGCGTTTAGTGGATGATTACCCCCACTCCACTTAAGCCCTGTTCCAGATAGGCCCCACCTGCCTCCTTACGGTGAGATCTTCAGAAGTGGCCAGGGTTGTAGAAATGTTGCTCGATTAAATGACAGCAGCATCTGAGAGACACCAAATGGTGCCTTTGAACAGCCCTCTTTAAACTTCTGAAGTGTTTTCCTTTGGTCCTGCTGATACCCAGCAACACAAACCAGGTAAAGTTATTCTGTGCCTGAAAAAAAAGAAAAGCAAGGGAAAAAATAAATCAAAACCTAACTTCCCTTTGGCTTTTATCCTTGATGTCATCAAAAGACTAAAAAGGATATTTCAGCCCTGGCTTTAGCCTGATGGAACAGCAGGGAAGTTCTTTTCTATTAGATCCTTGATACAATCACATCTGGTGAAATCACTGCGGTCACATCTGCTGAAATCTTCCATCATTTCAGATTTGTTTCAAAAGACTCAATCTTTTCAAAGATTTTATCAAAAATCTGTTTTCAAAGGGCATGACTTCTTTTCCAGCCCCTCCTTGGTGCCTGGAATGGAGATTAGGCATCAATCAAGCATCTCAGACCCCCCCTTGCCCTGAATGCTGCAGTCAGCTCTCATCTCCATGTGCATGTGTGTGGGTGCAGCCTCTTGGGACTGTTCTAATTTACATTAGGGAATTTGGAAGAAAATGTTTGCACTTGTCCTTAGGCTCAGGGGAGAACAGACAATACAACTCTTCAGGGTGCTTCATTTTCCTGGTAGATGCCCTTCAGAATGCATGTTTTTGCCACTGCAATGTCTTTTTGGGCTTTAGATGGCTTTTGTGACCTTGAAAAGAAGAATGAGAGAGAGATGAAGTAGCAGGGATGTGTGTCTGAAAAGGACCTTGTCTCTGGCAGTGAAATTGTTGGAGAAAGAGCAAAGAAAGAGAGAAAAAAAAGAAAAAATTAAACACAACCCCCACCCTGAAGTATATCAAGACTGAATCACTTCCTTTCTTCTTCCTGGTTAACATTTCTCCCAGTCTCTTATAAGTATAGTGAATACCATCAAAATCACACACTTCTCTCTCCCTTACCTGCCCGCAGCCAAAATAGGAAATAAGACCCCCATCTGTCTTGCTCTGTCTGTGGCTCTGTTTAAGCCCAGTGCCCAAGGCCATGGATCATGAGAGGCTCACTCCTTCTATGAAGGCTGTTCTGTTTGCTCTTCCCACCACCTCCGTGCCTACCCCAGGATTCAGACAGCCTGCAGAGCATGACAAGGTGCCTGTGGTGAGTGCAGCCTGGTGGAAGCAGACAGTGGTCACTGAGTTTATCAGCTGTGGCTCATTGGCTTTTACTGGAGGGAAAGACAATGAAGTCTTTCAGAGCTAAAGTCCTTATGAATTACACCTGCTCACAACCTCTGATTTGCCTAAATTCCACTTGCTCCCTTTGTTAGTTTAGTCCTTCCTTTGCCCCAGAAGGCTTTTCTGCTTCCTGCTTTTCCCTGTTCTTGTATGTGTAAGTGCAAACAGCGTTGACGTGTTGCAGCTCAGTGAGAGCTCCTGAGCACCTCGGGCTTTCAGTAAAACCAAGAACCAGGAGCAGAAGGTAACGCAGGCCCCCAGCTTTGTTTTGAGTCAAGCTATGACCTCTCATACTATCCATGGTGTTCATCTCCAGTTTTTCACTTGTGGGTTATGAGGTTATCAGTGACTTGTGATAGCACGGCGTGTGGAGCAGGCTGATGCTACAAGGAAGGTTGCTTGTTCAGCTGTAGCTCTGCTGTCTTGCATGTGTCTGTACAGATAAAACAGCACTACATTTCCCACTAATGACAGCTCGTGTTCCTGTGGCACAGCTCAGAGGATGAGCTGGTCACAATGCTCAGGAAACATGCTCAGCTAAACCTCCATTAGATGAGACTTGAGCAAGTCTGAGGTGGATGGGGACATGGTGGATACTGATGCTGGTAAATTGCACTGTGGTGAGCAAAGTCCTGATGGTCTCAAAGTATTCAGGAGTTTGGCCATTGCCTTGTGTTGGTAGAAAATACACACTGGGATGCTGGAGTTACTTGTAACTGTCCGTGTCTTGTCAGCAGGTCGCTGCTGCAAAGCCACCCTCCATGATTCCCTGACATATCCACACCACCAGGCATCAGCATGATTTCCTGTAGAGGCTCAGAGGCCAAGCTGGCAGCCCATGTTGCATCTCTTGTCCCAGGGGCTAATGCCTGTCCTGAGCTTCAGCATTGCAGGGCAGCAAGCAGGGCATGGAGAGAGGGGAAAACAGAATGAAAGAGAGGTGTCTGTGTCTGGGTAGGGAAAGGAATTTGGAGCAGGAGCTAGGAAGGACATCTGGGAACCAGATTCTTCTCTTTGAGCCCACTGCAAGGAGCTGGCTTAGATAAATGAGAAGTGTTCTTGTTTCTGTGCTGAAAGCTGCAAAATGTGATAAGAGTAGGTGATCTGGCATTGTAGGAAGAGGTGACATCTAGGGAAATCATTGTGCTTTTCATGTCTTTTAGCTCGGTGAATAGTCTTACAACCCTTTTAGAACAGTGAGGCAAAATTTGAGACCCTGCGTTGACATCTGCACTGCATGTTCTGTAATGAATGTCCCTTGGGATGGTGCGGGGGAACCTGTGGCACTGACTGGTGTTGGGTGGAAGGATTAGCAAAAATAAAGCAAATTTTCATCAGAGCAGAGTCGGTTGACAGGGCTCAGGAGTGGATTACCATCACAGCTGCTCTGAGCTGCACACCAGGAATTCAGGGGCGGACAAACAAGCCAAGCAGTGAAGCTCTTTGCTATTTTTCTGTCTTTTGACTCACAGCAGGGACTGAGCCAGGGGATAGGAGTGTAGGCGTTGCAGAAGTTCATGTGAGTGGATGGTCTCTGGCATGAGTAATTTTTTGGACTGGGTTGGCTTGTGTTTGCTTTTTGTCGAACTCACATTGGCTGAGCCAAAGATAGCATCCTTTTTCTTTATAAACCCATTTTTCCATATTCTGCTGGCTGAAAGAGGGGGTGCACAAGTGACACGTCTGCAACAATGCCATAAATCCAGACAGAAATAGAATTAGCAGTTTTTTCTGGTTCCGGTGTTTGTATCTGCGAGGTCGTGAGCTTAACCGGTCTGGGTTCCTCAGAGCAGAGCCGTGTCTGTGTGAACCTGTTGTGCCTTGGGACCTGGTGCTCGGGTTTTGTTCCAGAACAATATCATAAAACTTTTATAGCAACGTCATGACGAAGAGCATGGTAAGAGAAATAACTTAACCCTCTCTTGCTGAAGTTGGTGTTGCAAATGCTTCTCCTGTTTCCCCATGCAGCAAATCCTTCAGCTGAATATGGAGCACTATGGGGAGAGAGAAGATGCAAGATCTGTGGAAATGGGGAAGAGAGAGCAAGCAGGAATCTGTCTTTGCACAGATTACCATTTCTTAAATGTCTTCAAAGTCCATTCCTGCCCCATTAGGCCCTGACACATATCGGCAGTGTTATTCGTTGGCACTTTTGTACTGCACTGTGCTCCAGCATTTGTAGAACTGGGCTTTTAATCTGTGTTGATTATGTTTTAATTGAATAAGTAAATCTTTTACAGAGCCCAGAATCAATAGAGATGTTTCCATTCTATTTTATTTTATTTTTCTAGGTTTCCTAAGGACATTTAACTTTTACAACCTTACAACTTGTTCTGCAGTGTTTGCTAGTCAGCTATTGCATAATTGTTCTGGGGAATGAGAGCCTGGGAATAATATGGCCCAGAAATCCTAAGAAGCAGAAATGAAATTGGCTGATTGTCTCGTCTACCACCATCCTTTCTCTCCAGGGCCAGGGTACCAAGCAGGTCCTGTGTACTCCAAGTTTATTCATGGGTCTGCCATTCCCTTGATTTATCACCTCACATGCTGAAGTCTTGGATGCCCTTTGCATCTCCCCTCTCCTTTCCAGGCTGACTTTTGGCTGCTTAGCTTAAAAAGTGCGCTGGAGTGGAGCAATCACAGTTTTTCTGTCTGGGAAGCCTGTGGCAGTTGTAGGCCAACAACTGGAGAATGGAGAAAAACCAAACAAGAGCCATGAAGTGGAAAGGAATTGTACTTTTGGATGTAAAAATCCAGGTGCCTACAGTTAGCCAGGAGTAGGGGACTGGGGTAATTCCTGTGAAAAATATTTTTTTTTTGAACAATAATTTGGATGGAAAGACTTTGGCTCTATAATAAAAATAGGCAAGAAGAGTTTTAAAGTAGCTTTCTAACCTGACTCTCAGCCTTTTAAATGGTGTGTTCTTGCATAAGACACATTGGAGCTTCCATTTTCTTGTTAGTCAAGCGAGATTTATTGTAATCCAATAAAAATTAATAATCATTAGGAACTAATGAATGCCTCAGCACATACAAGTTTGGCCAACAAACAGCCTGTCTACTTTGCATAGCCTGTCTCTCATTGACCAGCTTGCCACTTATGTGTCAGACTGATGACTGGGGAGTTCTGTAAAACAGGTAATGATCGAACACTCCTGAAATGAAATTTAAATAAAAACTATCTGGAACAGCCAGTGAGCCAAAGGAAAAGGCAAATTTTTGGCTTGGAAAATTGAAGTAACTTGGTGAGAGTGAAGGCAAACAGAGCTGGATTGTCTGTGGGGAGGTGCTGGTATGGTCTGAACAGACTTTGCAGTTGAAATTAGGTGAGTTGTTAGGTAATTCTTTAGTATTTTTATTATTGAAGTTGTCAAGCTCTGAATGATCTCTTCTTCATGGAGCTCTCTGGTTGCAAGTACGTGAAGAGACTCTGTCTGGGGGATTTGCAGATAAGTAAGAAATGGAAAGACAGAAGAAAATTTACTCATGTTGAGAAAAGACTTTCAATGTAATGTTTCCCTTGACTCAAGAACTTTGGTTTCTGTGCATGCCCTAATTGTGGGCTGGCTCAGTGGGGCTGGCTCCTGGCACCTACTTCCAGCACTGTAGGGATCCTTAGCTGGTTTTCTTAAATTTCACATTCCTGATGGAGCTGCCTAATTCCCAAAGCACTGAAAACATTAAGAAGGAAGATGTTTCCTAGTCTGTACCTGCCTTTGTGCCCTGTCAGGAGGTACCAGTGTTGGGTTGGGCTGTACAGCACAAAGGTCCTTTCCAGAAGTTTTGGACTAGGTTAATTCATCAAAAACAAAGCATGCAGATGAGTCCTCTTTTAAAATACTTATTCTAGCAGTGCAGCCCTTGAACAGTGGCTTGGGGGTCACATGCTCTCCTGTGGTGCTGAGACCTGGGTTTTAACTTTTTGAGGTGGGTGGTGATGGTGAAAATTCATGTCTCTTCCCCTCCATGTGAGCATTCCTACCAGCTTGGGTACAAGTGGGGCTGGGCATAGAGAAAGCATAGAGAAAGCAAAATGCATTGAATTAGAAAGGGTCCTGTCTGCATATTGACATTTTTCTCTGGACTTTCCTGCATTATAGCCTTTTCATGAGGACCTTATTTATGCTATTTTGTGACTGCTTATTGCAAATCACGCCTTTCACCTTGAATCTGCTAGAAATGGGTTAAACCTCTTCACTCTTCCTTGAAGGGTCTCATTTTTCAGGTGGAATTTGTGAGGAAGTGTTGAATCAGACAGGTACAATTACCAGGAATTGATTTAGAATAAGAATAGGTGCATGTGGCTGGTCGCTGACCACTATGGCTTGCAGCTCTTCTTTGTTTGTGCTTTGCCTGGGATGGGGACATGGCAGAGTAGATGCTCTCAGGATCCAGGTTCTCCAAGCCTGTCCCCAGCTCTGTTTTCCCAGATGGGTATTCTTGGTGTCCTGCTTCTTCACCTCAGCAGCGAATTGCTGAATTGCTAATCCTCCAAGTCACTTTAACACAGTGGGACCATTGTGGGAAATACATGAAGAAAAGCCCCAAAGCAGCATAAATCCCTGTGAGTTGGAGGCTTGCTGCTAGTCCTGGAAGGAACTATAGCATTTCAACCTGTTTGTCCCTGCAACTGGAGAGTTATTGATGGGCATGGCAGCAGCTCCATGAGTAAGAAATCATGTACCAGGCCAAGTGGTTTGAATAACTGGAATTTTTCTTTCTTCTCTAAGGTGAATCCTGGTGGCAAGACGCTTGAAGAGAGGCGGTCCAGTTTAGATGCAGAAATTGACTCTCTGACCAGCATCCTGGCCGACCTGGAGAGCAGCTCTCCATACAAACCTCGGACCCAACAGGTTAGTGGCATGTTGCATAAACAGAGAGTGGGAAAGGGGCCAGTATCAACTTCTGGAGTCAATTTGCTAACTGCTTGGTATTTGTTGTGAGCAGGCATGCCAGTTCCTCCTGATAGCATCCAGATGTGGCTGTCAATGGGGAGAAGGGCGCAGCTGCTCTGAGGGGGCACCGGCTCAAAAGCTGCCGCACCTCTGAGTGAAGGGCCTCTGATCCCGATTGTTAGATTGCCACGGAGACTGTTAGAGAAATAGTTGCAAAATTGGCATTTCGTTCTCCTCAGCTTTCAACCAACAATAGCTTGTGAATTAAAACCTGCTCAGTTCACAAGTACTTTTATGCTTTTATTTTCTTGTCGTATTTCTGTTTTGTTAACTTTTATCTGTCATGCTGCCAGAAGGATCCAGATATTTGCGTCTCAAGTTGTTTTCTTTTGTTTTTTATCATCTAATCAGTGGCGATGAAGTGGCTTGGACCATAGCTCAGCTGTCAGGGTGGCTGTAGCCCAGCAAGGCAGACAGGAATTCACACTTCTCTGCTGTGTCTAGACAAGGACTGCAGGGGTGTCAGTGGCTCGGCTAATTTTTGTCACTCATCCTAGGTAGTGCTTGAGTGGAGCTATTTAAGTTCTGGTGAGATGTCATCTATCTATCAGAGGAAGTGGTAACATCCTGGTGGCAGTTTAAAAAAGGGCAATTCTTGGGATCTCATAAAATCTCATAAAATCATCCCAGCTATGTTTGTGCCCAGTTGTGCCCTGTCTTTCCTTCCTAATCTCATGACTAGTCTAATTTCTTACATGTCTGTAGGGATGTATGCAGCTATATATATGCTGTATTAATCTTACTAAAACCCCTTAAGTCAAAAGTATCAGAGGGATAGATGAGTGATGGGTACACACCCTGTATAAGCCTTCTCTTTGCTTTGGGTCTTTTTTGGTTGTTTTCATTGCTGCATTTCTTTTAAGTAGCTGAGAACCGATACTTTTGGAGCAGAACTAAAGTAGTGATCAGAGTCTGTTTAGAATTGCGTATGTTTAAGTCTGTGAACTGAGCAAAGTGAAATCCAATTTGTGCACTTTTGGAAGTGTCCATCTGCCACCGAGGCTCTGAGTTTCCCATCCCGTCTACAGGGACCTCCCTATTAAACTGTTCTTTCATTCTAGCAGCATGTGCACAGTTATTGCATAAAATTACAGACTTGTCCTTGAAAAACAGTCTAATTTGGGTTAGCCAGTCCAAAAGAGCAACAATGTAAACCAGATACAGTTCAGGCCTTTTCCCAGTGAGTTTTTGTTGTTGCGATAAGTGAGACAAGTTCTGCTCAGGCACTGCTTTGAATAACCCATGTTCATTTTGTTTGTGTGGGCCAAACACACACAAATGCTCACTATTACTGGAAAATGCTTTATAGTGTCAAAACACTGCGAGAGTTAACTGAAAGAGATTTGTGCTCCCCCTTTTCATTGGCAATGCCCTTGGTCAGCTCCAATATCTTTGTAGTAACTTCTGTACCCGCTTTGCTGAGCATTTGCAGTTTGCTGACATTGCTGACGACTGCCTCCTGATATTTCTTCCTTTGGGATCTGAGGTTCTGTGAATAGGTTGTTTGTTTCACTTTTATTTCACACCTTTATCATTAAAAAAGATAAAAAAAATCACAGCATTCAGATGCAAACTTCTGCAGGAGTATTTGAGTTTCTGGAAGATTTTAAGTCATAGCCCAAGTTTGGGCATCAGCCTCCAAGATGACATGTGCTGCTTGGGGCACATGCTTGTTCCCATGGCTTTTTGCTCACAGGTCAGGTGGGGGTTCTGCAGACTTGTCCCCCCTTACCAAGGGTGGTGAGTCTCCCAGGTGCATTACACACTGTGCAGTCCGGTGGGCAGAACAAGCTGAATTCCATCTCTGGGATCAAATCCTAATTTCTTTTGTTCAGTTGATTAGGCTTTTCAGGACTTACTGGTTAACATAATGATGTCCTGTCAAAAGTACAGCTACAGCAACTTCTAACTTGAGCTGTTAGAGAAAGAAAATGCCAGAGTTGGATGTATCATCTGCTGTAATTAAAGAGTACTCAAACAAGTCCTTGAAAGGTGGAACTAGAATGTAAGGCTTTGATATTTTCCTTTGTTTGATCTGTACTAAGTATTAAAACCAGTGAGTCATTTGATGGTCTTATAGTAGGATAATAGATTAGGCTGCAAATTGTAAGGTACTTACTCAGAACATCAGCACATTTATTGGATTACACCTTAGCTGACCTTCCCAAATTTATCAGGTTAATGGCTGCAGATAGGAAAATAGAGTTACGACTTGTTTTCAGAGAAGACATTTTCAGTTGTGCTTATGCGGTTAAAGCATTATAATAATTTTATAGGAATACCTTGCCCTTGGGGATATTCCTATTCTGGAAAAAGAGAAATTTTATTGTTAGATTCCTTTTTTATATTATCTTCAAGACAGTTTTAAAGCAACATAAGCTAAATGGTAACGTAGTCCTCTCTCAGTGGAGTAGGAGTGATAGCGGGGTAATGACCACCAGTTTATTTAACATACCCTGCCCATTGCCATAAATTCACACAGAGGGAAGCTCTATTGATCCTTGGTATGAGTTCAAGATTGCAAAGAGACACACTGCACCAGGAGGTGCGTCTGACACAGAGGGATGTGTGCCCTCTAACAGTAGGTCTGGAAAGTCCATAATGTTTCTCAGAATGGGTGGGCCAACACCAACCCCAGACAATGTCCCTTAGCCAGCAGACCTGCTGTTGAGGACATGGATGAGTATGAATCTCTGCACCAACCCTGGATTTCTTACCTGGGTGTCACTAAAAATATTTTTTGTGTCCTGGATAGGTGACAAGGACACTGCCATGAGCTAAAAATGACCACCATTAATAGAAGGTAGGGAGAGAATTTGGACACCTGTGATCCGCAGTGCCCTCCTTGTATCCAGTGGTCCTGCCTAACTCAAGGCAGCTGAATTGGAAAGCAAAGGTGGCTGATGGCTGCTTCCCATGCCTTGGGAAGAGGACATAGGATGTTGCTGTACCATAGAGCTGCGTTGCCCTCTCCTCTGAAGTGATGAGTTTGAAAAGCATTTTCTCAACATGGATCCTTTATGGAGCAGAAAAGGCCTTTCCTTCACATAGCAGCAGGATTGGTGGGAGAGGATCCCTCTGCAAGTTGGATATCCCTGCAGGAGTCAACCTCAATATCTCTAAACCTCAAAGTGAAAGATTCTCTCAGGCTTCGTGTTTGGAAAGTTCTTGACTCTGTCTTGAGGCAGTTGTTGAGAGAGTCCCCTGCGGCAGAGGTCTTTTAGCCACTGACATTTTCATATTGGCCATCAATAACATGTGGGTAGCTTTCAATCACTATAACCTCAGAGCCAGGCTGAGTCCATGTCTTGCAAGTGAAAGTCTCTCTGAATCACAGAACCAGTCAGAAGTGATTAAAATGCAGGCTTTACCTTTCAAAATTGCACATCTCTAAAAGCAGGGAAAATTACAAGACTAAATCATCATCTTTAGCCTCAACACAACAGCATCTAAGGATGTTTTCTTTCATGTGAGGTGGTGTAGGAGAGACCGTATTCAAAGAGTTCAGCTTGAGCCGAAGTTTTAGAAAGGAGCTGTGTGACCTTCACCATCATGACAAGTTTGAGCCCTCTGGTACGGTGAATTGAAACGGAGAAGATGGCCAACATGATCTCAAAATTACCGTGACTGCAATGTCATGTGAGATTTAGCTTGCCTTGGGTATTGTTTGAAGAACTGCAGATGCATTCTGAAGAAAATAGAAAATCTAATTAATATTTTCCTCCTGCTTGGTAAAGCTTGGAGGTGCAAGTGTGATGAGTAAAGCACAGAGCTCCTCTTGTGTAGCTGCAGTGTGTTTCTGTGTACATATCACACTTTCTAAATTGCAGTAATGCATTGGAAAGTTCAGAGGCAAAGAACCCACTGTGTCTTTCCTTTGTAAAAGGAGGCATTAGTAAAAGACAAGACATTAGGTGCATAACTTTCATGGATAGTAACAGGGGCTAGTGCTAAATTGTGTGAACCCCCAAGGAGAGGCCTGGTGAATGCTATGGTCATCTGGCTTCTCTCTTAAATGGTATTATACCCAGTTTTTACCTGTTCTGCTTAAATTCTTGCTTAAGAGATCAGTGCAACAAGACCTTAATAAAAAAAAAAAAAAAGCCAAATTTCAGCCCATAAAATAAATGTTTGCATTTTTTGAAAAACATGAAAACTTTGTGGCTCTGGAGAAAGGGCTTCCAGCAGAGACTGTGAAAATGAAATACTGGAAATAGCAGCACACGTAAGCTCAGGACTTTTTGTCCCTGCTGTGAATTATGTATTGAATGCTGATTGCTTTGTCTGGAATTGGGCACCTACCTTCTGAAACTCCTGAGTTTTATCCCGAATTTCCAACAGAATGTCTGTTTGGCAAAATAGCACTTTGTAGGAGTGTGTACCAAGTAATAAGATGTACCTGGTCTGAAGGTATTTAATATTTTTTCAAAAGCAAATACTGTGTTGCCAATATTTGTGAAGTATTTAAATAGCAAAAAAACTTGCTTGACCATGCATCATGGTCAAGATGAAATCTATTTATGTACAGTTCTCAGAGGCAGCTTGATCTGGAAGGATCTGGGCTGGCACTGGGGAGACCTGTTTCATTCCTAGCTACCACCACTGTGTTAAATTACCTTGAACGTAGCGTTTCCTCACTGCTTCCTCTCAAAATCTCTTCTGTCCTTGTAGCCTGGGAACCTCTTCAGTGTGATTTGCCTCTTACGACCCACGTGTATGGCACATAGCAGCGTGGAACCGTGGTCTGGGTTGAAGGTGATGTGGTTGTACAAATAGTGGAAAAGAGAAAGAAATTATTTTTTTCATCTAACAGATGGGGAAAATGAAGGCAGAGTTAGGCAAGATATCTGAGGGTTTATGCCTATGTCCCTGCCTCTGTATCACTATCCGACACTGTCAGCCAAAGTGAGTAATATTTTGAAGGAAAAGAAGCTTATTCTCAATGTAAGCTACAGAACAATAAAAAAGTAAAGAAAATTAAATTAAAAAATCAGTGATACATTTTCATTATGTTCCAAACATACTGGGAAATAATGTCTTCTAATGACTGGAGTTTAAAAGGGATTTAAATATTTGACAGCGCTGGTTGTTATTCCATCACTTTTTCTGACAACCAGTTGAGGATAATAAAAGCAGTGAAAAGGCAATGGATGTATTTTCTTTCAGAATGATGGAACAGGATTGAACAGTATCAGCTGTAGGATGGCAAACCATGGAACAAGGCAAAATGTTGAGTGCTGAAGACTCCTAGGAGGACTCTTCCATGTGAATTTCTAATTTTAGTGCCCCACTTAAAGCTGCGTCAGGAATGCACGGCTAAGAGTTCGGGTGTTTTATCTTTGTTTATGCAGAGCTGTATCTCCAACCATGAATAAAGCCTCCTACTCATCAAGGAGCAGCACATTCCCCCAGCTTAGAGAAAGATCCTTATGATTGCTCTTGGTCGGGGCTAGAGGCCCTGTGAAAAACAGATTGCTGAATCTATACTCAAATCAGTCTGTGCAAATTTGCTAGTCCAGGCTCAGAGTCGCTTTCATTGTTCCTGTTATTTGCCTGAGCTTGGCTGCTTAAGTTGGTACGCACCAAAAGGATTTTGCAAGTGCAGTCCATGGAGTATTTGCTAACATCCCAGTTGTTGTCAGGAATATTTTTCTTTCTTTTAAAAAAGAAAATTTAGGGGTACAAACAGATTGAGATTGATGAGATGGATTCAGAATTAAATCCTCCCTTCTGTAGCATTCATGTGACAGAGAGTTTTATGGTTCCTCAGTTATGGGACTCGGAGGGATATGGCTGTTTCAGATGTTCAGTTTGGGCTGAAGTCAATGGCTTTGCTTCTGCCATCTTCACATATGATATTTCAAGTAAATAAAAGTTCCCTGGCCTCTTTCTGCTGGTCTGAGCATGTCTAATCTGTGGGCACCTTCACAGCTTTGCCGAAGAGGCTTCTGTATCCAGCAGCACAGCAGGGTAGCCAGGCAGTGCTTTCCCAGTTGCAAGGGATTCTGTGTATTTGTTCACTTGAGGTCTGTGCATTTTGGGTTTTGTGGGCTTTTTAATCTCTTTGCTTGTAGGACAGAGATAGTCATTTGGAATAAGTCCATCTGCTGAAACTGAGAAGCATCCCCTGTCCATCCTGAAGGGTTGATGACATTTTAGTAGAACCATCCAGCTATTTCAGAGGTTCTGTGCTACACAGCGCTTTTCCTGAAGGTTGTGAGTGCTGCCATTTTGCCACTGACTTGGATGGCTCATGTGTACACAAAGGGATGACAGTGTCTCACGGAGGTACGCCCAAGCTGGCCTTGAGCTGGTGAGCTCCAACACTTGTAGCAGCATCAGAGGGCTTGTGCAGGCTCACTGCAGGGCTGCTGGCTAGGGTGTTCTCAGTGGGCTGTGACACTTTTGCCGTAGTCATGGACATCAGGAATTGCATGGGCTGTTTTAAAGATGGGGTCAACTCTGAGAGCTGTGCTCCTGCTTCTAGCTGCAGCATGCTGGCTTTGTGCTGTTTGCAAAATCCGTGTCAATTACTGAAAGTAGAAAAGGATACATTCCATCTGGAGTGATTTCAGTAGGTTCCTCCCAGCACTCAAAAAGCAAAGCCTTTATATCCAGAAACCCTACTTCCTGTGGTTCCCCTCTCCAAAGGCAGAGTGACATTCCCACCCTGCATGAGTGGTGCTTGAGATGGTCCCAGGGTTGAAGCTTTCTAGGAGCACCCCTGCGTGCGCGCTGGCTGCAAGCAGTGCACGTCTGTCATGCCATTCCTGATATGTCTGCAGGCGGGAACACGCACATGACAGGGATGTTCAGCCACGTACATGTGAGCTGGGGGTCACAGCCAAGAGATGTTTTCATGTATGTTTGGATTTGGTCTTTCTCTGTATGAAGGGGAAACCTTCCTGTGCTCATCAGCTCCAGCCAGTGCATGCAGCAAACTGACTCTGCTCTGATTAGCAGATGCTTGAATCTGTTGCATCTGCCGGTATGTATTAAAGCTTAATCCTTTTGATAAGAGCATGTCCGTGAAGATTTTTAAAGAAAGTTTTCTGAGATCCCAGATTATCAGCTTGTCACAGATGAACAGGATAAGAGTGACCTTTTCAGGGTATTATTTCTTCCTCTTGTACTATCATCAGAGTGAAAATAAAGCAGCACTACTCCTGCTGTTTCTTTTTTCTGATATATAATCAAGTTCACAGTAATATCAGTAAGGTTTTCTTTTCCTCTTTCCCCTTTCTCTTTCTTGCATCCATTTGGGTTTCCTGCCTACGTGCTTGGCTACAGCTTTAGTTGACGACTAGTGTTGGATATATTGGACTTTAAAATCTGTGCAGGCATCTCAAATTTGTGTGCGGATAAAGATAAACATTTACTTTGGGAACACTGATAAAAAGCAAATAGTACCTCATAATTTGATCTTTTTCTCATTCTGCATTTGTGATTATTTTGCTGTGATTGGTTGAGAGCAGGGCTCTTATTCTCTAAAGCTATTCAAGGCCTTCTACCTATTGTTATGTTTTGTTTTCTTTTTCCTCACAATGGGACTGGGGCACTGTATACCCTCATCTCAGGAAGCCTGTCATCATTTCCCCATCCTTGCTTTTTGGCACTTACTGTCATTTGGCACTCTTCTCAAAGGGACCTGACACACTTCACAAGCTGTCCGTGTGTCCAACCAGCAAAGAGCAGCTGCCTCTAGGGCAGAGACCTGTGTTTTGTTGGGACACAGACTCTGCTTGTGTTCTTTCATGGGTCGATGCATCTGAGTGCTTCAGCGGCGTCAGATTTACCACCATGACAGCAGCCCTGTGAAATAGGGAAGTATACTGGCTGTCTCATGGGCAGGAGAGGAACCAAGGCACTGGGAGATCAAGTGACTTGGTTTGTGCTGGGTCACCAGAGGAGCTGAGGTCACAGCATGGGCACCCTGTCATGGATTTATCCTCCTCTCATAGCACATGTGAATGGATGGGCTGAGGTACATGAGAACCTTCCCTGTCAGGAGGATTTAGAGAGATCTTGGGTGTGGGGAAATGCATCCATCTCTGCCTTGGAGTGAGTGAACCAAGCAGAGGAAATAAAAACCCTTATGTTTCTTCTGTGGGAGGGTGTTGCTTGATACTCAGCTACAGTTTTGTGATTTACAGTCAACAGACTTCTTGATGTGATGCCTTGACAGCAAACCCACAAGAATTCAAAGCTTCAGGCCCAGAAAGTTGTGGTGTACTAGACCTGTATCATCACTCTCTGATCTACCCAGCACTCCGTGAGTGGGAAGTTTTTTCCTCCGAGCTGTGTGTGGCTGGAAGTTGAACTTAGTCCTCTGGCGCAAGGTGGTGATTTCCCCACGCATGCAGCAGCCATTCTCCTGCCCAGTGCCTGCCAAGGAAATAGCTGAAGAGTTTTGAACTGAAAGCATAGTTGATTAATTCTTCCTACTCAGCACCCATCGGTGTCTAGGAGTTGGCTGCTCCCCACATATGGTTTGAATTCTGTGACCACTTTTAAGTGGGTTTAAGAGAGGGATATATGTGTGCAGAACTCATTGCTGGGCAGGAGGGACTCAGATCCGTGTCTCGGGGAGCTGCAGCGAGGGCAGGAGGGACTCAGACCCGTGTCCTGGTGAGCTGCAGTGAGGTGCTGGCTGTCCTCACTGTGGCCCATGGGCTGGCCTGTCCACACACGTGCGCAGTGAGCTCCCAGCCCAATGCGTGTCTTGCAGGCAGTCTGAACTTTTGCTCTTCCAGACTGCACTGTAACCAGGATCTCTGACCTGGAACATGGATTGTTTGGCTGACATACACAGACAAATGCCAAGGCTAATACTAGGGGGAGAAGGGAAGCAGGAGGGGCAGTCAGGAGAGGTAACAAATGAGAACAGGAAGGGTCAGAGTCTGCTCAAGACGCAAGACACAAGTCCATAGGAAATCAGGCTTCCTTTGCTCTGCTCTCTATGGTTTTTGTTCCTTTTGTGTTGTGTTTTTCTCTTCTGCACACAGGAGGAACCAGCTGCATTTCCCTCTCTGCTAGGGAAAGGAAATAGTTCAGAGCCAAGGGAACAGCACAGCAACTTATAGAAACACCTGCATGGCAATACATCACTTGGGACTTTGCTCCCACTGTGGCCTGTGCTGGACATATTTCCCAGGCCCTTTCCACTCAAGTGGGAATGATGACTTTGTGGTTTGTGCATTACACTCACAACAAGGAGGGTGTTGCCTCGGTGTCTTTGAATTGTCTCAAATCTTTCGGGAGACCATTGCAGGGCAGGCATAGATCCTGCTGATGGGAGTTACTGTTGAGTTGTGCTCTTTAGAAGAGAATGACAGCTACCTTCTGCAGTTGTAGTTTCTAAACACATTTTAAAGGTAGAGGGTCAAGCACACCGGGAAGCCCTGGCATTTAAAGTATGACCTTCCCAAATTTATTCTGGTTGTTTACTGGTGCCTGTTTGCATAAGCACCTGCAACTTTTCATGCATTGTGCCCTGAGAAGGAAGAAGTTTGATTCTTTTGTTCTGCAAAGGGAGAACTGAGGCCCAGAGAGACCATGCAGCTCATTGTAAAACAGGGCCTTGAGCAGACATCAGTGACTTTCTGAGATAATGTTGTCATTTGCTGGTCTGTACTGTCTCGCATGGTCTGTTTTTACAGGGATCTGCCCTGCTTCTCTCTAGGGAGGGAGAACCTCTCCCTAGAGCCCTTGATGTCCAGTCCAGAGGCAGGGCAGATCTGTTCCCAGCCTCATTTCAGGCAGAGCCACCTGTAAGGATCTAGAGCCCTACTGAAATGTGAGAACTGGCCCTGCAGTTTCTACATTAGACCCTGCTATCTGGGTGTAAATAAACACGATACATTTGTAGCCTGAACGTATCTCGGGATTGTTCCAAGATGTTCCTAGTTCAAAACCTAGTTCATTAAAGTAAGAGGCAGAGGCATCTGTGAATGGTTTGAGGGTCTCTGTCTATATTTTCTCTTATTGATTGCATTTTGCCTTCCTGTCTGGAACCTTTTGAGAGATGGCTGTGATGCTGAAATGCATTGTCTCTTTCTGTATATTAAAGCTGCCTAGGCTAAAAAAAACCCCCAACCCACACCCAACCTGTATCTGAAAGTCATGAATTGATAGATCCTTGCTATAGCTCTTCAAATAACTGTAAAATACTCCAGGCTGTTACAGTTTCATTGTAAGGAAGTTCCTTCCTTGATTCAGACTTCTTTGCATCACAGTAAAATGCAATTAGGTGATGTACTTATTGTGGCTTGGAAGCACTCACAATTCTCTCAGCCTTACGTTGTCAACTTTTACTCAATAGCGGGCTTGTGGACTGTGTCGCTGTGCCTGTGTTAGCATATATTATCACCATATGGTGTTTCAGTAACGAATAGGAAACTTCTATGAGTATGTAAAAGAGGAAGAAATGGAAAGAAATATTACAGCAAGATAAAACTAACGTGCTGCTTCACTGCTGAAAGTGAGCACTCTAACTAACTGCTGTTTCTATTGGAGATCAATTATGTGTTGGTCCAATGAGTATTACTGTCTTCTCCCACAGACTTAAATAAAAAAACTAAACAAAAAATGGACCTGACCAGAAAAACGAGATTTTGAAGCAGTTATAAATACTTCTGCCAATGTTTGCAGTCTGAGACTGATTCCTCCCTGCCCAAACAAAATATTTAGAGTCTTACAATGAATTCTTCACTTGGAAGGAAGTAGTTTCATGTGTATAAGTACAGTAAGAGCAAGGCCAGGTTGTGCAGTTTGTGTGGCATTATGTGTAAAGATAGGTAGGATTGTTGCAACTGTCTCACCTGGGTTGTCAGCATAACCCAGGGCAGAGACTTTACTGTCCTGCCATAAGTAGCACTGTTGTTTATCTTTGCTTTGACAAGAGCCTGTTACTCTCACCAGAGTGATTTGTAAGATGTCAATGAGAGCCTATTCCTGTCCCAGGAAGCCCAGAGCCATGAAGAATTGCCACCTTGTGTACCAGCAATCACTCCAGTCATCCTGCAGTCTCAGGCAATTTTGATGCCTTCTTCCAAAAGCACCAGCTTGTGATCCAAGGAGAATTCAAGAAAGATGGGAGGCACAGCCCTGTTTCCATCCAGCAGAAAGCCAGGATGCACATGCAGTTTCAAGCTGTGATTATGAAGAGGGGAAGAGAAGGTGTTGGGGTTGATTACTGTCCTGGTTTGCAGAATGATCAACTGTGCATTACATGGAATATCTGTGCAGTTATAACACTTTTGCAGCCTTTAAAAGTGGTGGATAAACCACTGTTGTTCAGCTGGATTTTTTCAGTGCTGTATAGTTCAGCAGGGAGATAGTACAAATATTGTTTTGAATTCCAGTTTTTTTCTGGAAAAATTTTGACTGGAATTTGTGTCAGCAGCTAACGTCCAAAGTGCAAGACAGGGGATCAGGCTGTGGAATAGGGTGGTCATGAAGGTTGTGGTGTTTTATGAGGCCCCAGTGACAGAGAGCTGCTACTGTGATTGAGACAGCACTCTTTGCTTAAAAAGCTGTGGAGATACCACACAGAGGATGCAATTGTTAAGTGCTTCTTTCAGGTAAATGTAGGTCACTGTTAGGTTTTGGAGGTATCTGGAAGAGCCAGAGCCAGCACCCCAAAGCAGGGCTGTTTAATACTGGAAACCATCAGGCTTTCTGGCAAGACTTGCCTGTGACAAGACTTGGCTTTGACACTGTTGAGTAATGTGGTCATTTCTAACTAATGGCAATAAAACTATAGAGAACACCTGCTGCTTTGATATTGAACATATGTGTGCGTGCTCATGTAAAATCACAAATGCATGCAGGTCTGGAGAATACAATTTACATTTGGCGTCTTTCCTACAAATTGTATTTCAGAACACCTTAAAGTCTTCCTGTAAATAAAGCACTTCACAATTGAGCTCATTAATGGAGAGAAGAAGATGAGGTAAGGCACAAAGACAAGGGAGGAAAAAGGTGGGGTTTGTTTTGTTTTGTGGGCTTTTTAAAGGCAGAGCGTCCGTTTGACGAATTCAATCATTTGCTGAATGTACTCGGTGATTTCTCAGGAGGACATATGGACAATCTCAGGAGACAGTCTGCATGATAGGAGCTGCATGGAGCCAAAACCAAAATGATGGGCTGATCACTTAAAAAGTATAAATGGAGGGAACATCTGAGGATCTCTGGCTCTTTCGCCTGTGAGGCAGTGCTGGATTATCCCCTATAATCAGTGCTTTCACCAGCCCAGTTTCAAATAAATTAAATGTAAATATCTCATTGCTTTCTTTGGGTGATTATTCCAGACTGAAATGTATACAGCTGCTAAGAGCTATTTGACTTCAGTACTTCCTTTCTTAGTTTAATCTCCTTGTTCCAAGTGACACTTCATATGTGTCCATGCATGTGTGCTCGTACCATATGGATGCATACCATATCTATACATACAGAGTGCAAGGAGGTTGAAATTCCCCAGTACAAAGCTGTGATAAAAGGACTGACAGATTGGGTCTGTAATATGCCTAACCTGACAATTAAGCAAACTTATTACCATGTCAGCCTGCCAGATGGATCATCTATTCATGATGTAACGTGTGTTGCTTCTTGAATGTATTGGAGTGCAGTTTCCTATTTTATGTTTGTTGAGCTGAGAAAGGGAGGGGGAAGAGACAGTTTTATTTGAACTAAACCCACTCGTTTCAAGTGTGTTTAATGATAGCAATATGTGACAGATAAAATAAAATCCTAGGCCCTGGTCCATGTTTATTTTAATTTCAAGCAATGGGGAGAGATGGAAGAGATAAAATTATAGGCTAAAAATGTCTCTTGTTGTAAAATAGCAGCTTGAGCCCTGAAGGGACTTTCCTTGTTGCACTCTGCAGGATTCTCAGATATGTCTGTCAGAGCCTTGACAAGTAGGAATTTGGGGCTTTGGCCCTGAGAAAGGTCAGGTTGGACTGATTGGCATCAGCTTTACAGTTGTTTTGTCTTGGCTTACTAGAGATACTAAGGCTACACTGAAAGAGTCTGAAGCATCCATCACTAGCCTGGACTTTCTTTTAACAAGAGATGAGTTCTCAGAACTGTGTTGTAAATGTGTCCCGGAGACTCCCAGACCCTGATTTGCTGTTGTGCAACCTTGGCTGAGCCATCTTGTGCCTCTGGGCACTTCTGTTAAATAGGGAAAAAACATTTCCTTGCCTGCCTGCTCAGTGTACAATGTTGAGGTGATTGTTCAGTACCTGGTGCAGAGAGGATGCATAGATGATGTTGTGCCATTCATGACCCTATAGTATTTGCACCTGGACCTCTTGGGCTTTATTCTCTCCACTCTTCTGTTACAGTAGTGTGGGTGGTTTGGGTAAAGTGTCTCTCACCAAGGCTTATGTTGAGCACAGGCTTGCAAGTTTGTGCAGCTGTTTCACTTTTCTGTGCAGCGAAGCTGGTAGAGCCAACACCAAAGCAGATACCTGTTTGTCTTTGAAATACTTACCAAGATACTGTTCTCCATTTTCAAGCTATTTTCTGCTAGAACAGCTTAAGAATTCTCTATACATCCAAACCAAGTCCCTCAATTTGCTAGTACTCAGCTCTGAGGAGCTGTAAGCTCACCACTCAAGGAAACATGAAAGTGAACCTCCTATTCTACAAAGATACTTGAACTGGCTTCCCAAGTGGAATGTTGTGCCAACACAAGTGTAGTATGGTAAAAGGGAGGCAGTAAAGATTAGTGCTCAGAACTGACATTGCCCTGGGAGATACACTGCGTGGGGATGTACCAGTGCATCCAGCCCTAATTCTGTCGCATGCTGTTGACTGGCCCTCTGTTAATTGGACTTCTCGCATGTAGAATAGACTGCGGTTTCACTGTTGGAGGACTATCCCTTGGAGAATTTTTATTATCTTATTCACCTGTCAAGCTTTCTTGAGCATCTCAAATGCTGGCTGTTGTGAAGACTCAGCTTCAGCTCCAGCTTGGCTCATTTGATGAAAGCATTTTGGTATCCTGCTTCCTGGACTCAGATAAATGCTGTTGTTCTTAGGACTTTGTAGTTTGCAGCTGAGCTTGGAAGGAAGTGACATCTGGAGTGTGTTCAGTCAACGACATTTTGTCCCGACTCATATCATTATAGTGTTAGTTGAGAGCTGGGTTTTTGGTAAAGACAGAAGTAGCCCAAGTTTGATTTCTAGAAAAAGAACCTGCCTGCATCAGAAATTGGAATTCAAGCCTTGGATTTTCAGTATCTTTCTGTCTTCTGTCAGGGTATATAGCCCTGAACTTAAAAACCTGAACTTGTCCATCCTGTGTCAGATGAATGGTCACTCCAGCTCAGTGTTCTTCCTACTGAACACCTAAGAAAGAAGACAAGAGTGGTGCAAATTCATAGCAACACTGCCTCAGAATATTTCCCTTTATCTAAGAATTTGCTGTTCATAGCGACTTGCTTGATAAAAATTATGTCTTCCTTTATATTCAGTCAGGGATTTTTCTTTCATTAGATCATCCAATTGCTTTATGAATGCATGTAAATCTCTGGAATTTAAAGCATCCCATGGCAAAGGAGTCTCATGGAGGTGGGGCAGACCCACCTTATTCTCAATATTTTCCATTTACCTCCCACTAGGCTGATTTCCTGTTGCTTTTTTTCTAGCAATGGAAGAGACAGAACAATCATTCCTCCTGTTGATACCACTCAGAATTTAGCTGTCTCTTTTCAAGGCTCCTGGGATACTTAGTTATTTCAGAGAATTTGAAATATTTGAGTGCAGTATCCATTTGTTTCTGATCAGGTATTGCTATCTAGCTGCAAACAGGTGAGCTTATATGTAAAAAAAAAAATGGAAGTAGCTAATGGACCCGTGTTACTCTATTTTTTATTTGCTATTGACTTACTCTGAAGCAATGGATTAACTGTGGATTTTGTTTATTAGAGGTGAAGCCTATGATTCAGCTGTGGGACTTTCAGAGCAACTTCCATAGATCTCTGCTTTTTTCTGGTCTGTTTTGGTGTGTTTTTGTGAGTTTTTTTCCACCTCAGTCATTGCAGGATTAAATGATTTGACTAGATTTTCACCTCTTTGCCAGACTTCTTGTGTGACTTCCAAAGGCGATATCCGTGGGCCCTTTGATGCTTTCAAATACAAAGTGGTAGGAGAGATACAAGATGACTGATTTGGGAGAGGTCTGATGCAGCCACAGTACTTTGGAGAACTTTTCCCTTTCTTCGCAAATCTCTGACATGACCCTTTATTGTCGGTAAGATTTTTAATTTTTCTAGCATTAAGTTTCCCATCTGTAAAACAGAGATGGTAATAGTCACATATCCCGCCTGGCTGTCTGACTTCAGAAAGAGTTTTCAAATCTTTAACTTCTGCAAGCACAAAAATATTACAGTTTTGCCAGCTTATGTAAAAAATCGTTTCTTGCAGTGAAAAATCAGTATATCAAATACTTTTATTTTCTATAAGGGAATTAAGCATCAGACTCTTCCAAATGTGTTAGGTAATGTTTTGCGTTATAGATTGTGTGCTGTTAATTTAATTTCAAGTTCTATGCAGAGAAGAAACTGTTGAGTGTACTTTAGTGATTTATAATATGATTTGATCAGTGTGTTAGTAGTCTGGCAGATCTTAACTTTCAGAAACCTCTAAGAGTTCAGTACATTAGAGATGAATAAGCTATGTACATGAACATGTGTGCTTTTATTGCTAAAGCTAAATTAAAACTTGAGCCCTTTTGGGCTGAATTAGCTAGCACTTCTCCAGCTCTTTTTCTGTCTTCCAAATCTCCTCTGTGCGACCAGTTTGAATCTAATGTGCTCTGCGTTATTTTTCTGCTTTAACATGGAGACCTGGAGAGACAGTGAAAGCTCTGTATAGAAAGTATTGTGAAGAGAGGGAGGGCGCCCAACAAAGCTAATTATACAGACACTCCCACTCTATTACCCTTCAGAGAAATTGAGCCTAACATTCTGCTCTGAAGCTTGTTAAACTATTCTTTTTGGGTGCAAGGAGCTTATTGAGGGAATGAAATAGCTACACTGTGTAATCAGAATGGGAATTGGAGCAGATCATTATATTTACTCATTTGATTAGCCATAAAATAGCTACTGAAGTCCCCATTTTAAATCTGCTTAGCAATTGTGCAGCAGGGCAAACTGGGTCTTTTAATTAGAAAAGAAAAGAGATTGCAGTATTTTTTATAAGTAATAAATATATAAACACATACACATTGTGATCCTGTTTATGTAAACAACCTCTTCCCTGTGGGTGTTCTTGCCTCCTAATTGTTCAGGGTCTGTCTGCTTCCAGCTGCAACGAAAAGGGGAATGACACATCTACATTGGAAAGCACAACTTCTGGGACTTAAAATCCAGCCAGAGACTGAGATTAGCCATTAGGGTAAAAGTGCCATAGGAGGGATAGGTAACCTCATAAAAAGATGGCATGGAGAAATGGTAGGTCCTGGGTTACTGGAGGGGCTTTGGGTCAGGTTGTGCAAAGATCCTTCAGGAGCAGTTTAGGCAGGGTCAGTCCTACCGTAAGGGAGAGGACTGGACTGAATAATCTCCTGAGGTCCCTTTAAACCTGTAAGATTTACTTAGGAGAGGTGAGACCGTACTACATCATCAGGGGGTTGCCTTTGACCAGCTCCCATTCCCCGAGGGAGCTGGAGTCCGAGGTGGGTTCAGGCAGGGGCAGCACGTGTTCTCCCCCAGACATCTGAGACCAAGTTTGAGCTTGCAGGCACTGCCTGCCTTTGTGCGCAGCGACAACCAAGGACGCCCTGCTTTCTCTCTAAGAAAATTCAGTGCCCAGCCACTGGTCTGTCCATAAAGGCTTGGAAATGAGCCATTACTGAAGGTTTTATTTTCAGGCTTCCTTTGCTATCTGAGGGACTTGCAAATCAGAGTAGATGTTCCAAAGGCAGCAAGCTCTGTAGTAGGCTCTTCTTCCTCTGTTTAGGTGTTCACTGTCTTAATGTTGTCTAAATATAAAATATACCTTTGGGAAGTCAAAAGCTGTGAAAATATTTTAGCTTTTTATACTTTCAATTTGGTTTTAGGACAACCTGAATCAGAGAAATGAGCTTGATTACAGAGAGCACACTTGTTTTTTAAATGCATTAGACTATGTGTGGAGGGCTGACCATTGGTAAGCACGTGTTGTCATGCTCTACTTTTGTGGGTCACTGAAAAAGTCATGTTATTAATGACAATAACAAAATCATTCTTTTGATGTTGCCTGTGGATGACAAGACCTTTAAGCAGCAGGAAGGGGCGCAGTAGCGCTTTACCATTTCAATTGGAAGGGACGAAATAAGTATTTGGCCTATTGACTCGGGGGGGTTTTTTGTGGACAGATTCTCCAGTATTTCCTTTTTGGTGATTGATTTAAGTGGTGCCATGGGTTAGAACCCTCTTGCAAATTCCCAGAAATCCTATTGTGTTGAGAAGTCATTTCCAGAGAGGCTCAGAGCAATCCCTCCCAGATGTGCTGTGGGGACCTAAAAGGACATACCTCAGGGAAAGAAATGCCAGCACTGGCTGTTCTGTGTCTGCTGAGGGACATTGGTGCCTGGGGATTGTTACTCTGGCATTGTTCCACAGCACTAAATTGTGTAAGCAGGACATTAGGCAGGGAAAAAAAAAAAAAAGTGCCATTATTAGGCCCAACATACCATTAGTTATAAATCCAGGGCCAAGAGAGCAAGCACCAAAGTATAAAGAAGTTAGAAGTGTACTGTAAATTTTAATGAATATCTAATTCTCTTTTAAATGTGGCTGGGACGCCTGCTGTCAGCTGGGGATGTTCTGCATTGCCCTGCATTGCTGTAAGCACCTCAGAGCCCACCTGGCTGACAGGAGGAGCAAGGGAAAAGGGAGACTGCATGATGCAGTTTTCATTTGATTGTGGCAGCAAAGCTATTTAAGGGCTTTCTCTGAATATCTAAACACCTGTAGCTCCCATTGAAATTAATAGAACACTTGACATTGATGCCTGTTCTTCTCCTTTTCTTTCCATCCACCAGCCTGGCTCATATCCTTTCTGTGCCACAAGGATGAAGAGAGTCCTAGTCTAGTCTCACCAGCACAGTATATGCAGAATAACTGGCCAAGCCACGATCCTGGAGGAACATTTTTAATGTTACATCTCCCTTTTGCTACATGCCTTTCCCAACTGAGCGGCTGCTTCACACCCGGGGAAGCAGGGTTTGTGTTTAGAGCACGTCTGCGAATTGCAATTGTTGACTGGATCAAGCTGTCACTGTGTCACTTAAATGTTACAATCTCTCAAGCTGTCACGATGACTTTTAAATTGAAGCAAAGGTGATGGCTTCCTTCTCACATCAACAACCGCGCCATTTCTAGAGCTGTGCATTCTGGTGCTCTGCCATCTGCCTTCTGGTTTGAGGATTTCTATCCCCCTAACCTCTTTCCTGGGCTTATTTGCATCTCATCTGCCTGGCTGCTGTGAGGGCACAGTTAGATCAGGACACACAGCTCCGTGCTTTCAGTCGGTCAGGTGTTTCCAGCCAAGAACGTAACTTTTCATAGTAATTTGCTGTCATTTGCATAGGATTTTCTCCCTTCCACGGAAAAGTGTACTCCTGTAATCTGATCTAAAAGGGCTCCTGAAGGAATTACTTAACTATTTCTCTAGAAGTATGTAATAAATTTCCCGGGAGGACTGGTGCTCTTCTGTGTGGCAGAGGAGTGAGAAAGTATTTAGTGAGATTTCCCAAGAGATGAGCCTGGATGTGTCTTTTCTGTAGACATATCTGCTGTTATTGCTCATTGCAGGGACATGCTGCAGTGAACAGAAGCAGCTTTGACTTTGCTGGGGTTCTGCCACTTCAGAAAGGGCTTTCTTTTCTGGAAGAGCTGATCTCACTAATGCTTGTTTTAGGTCCAAACACTTGGGTACCTCTGCTCTGGGTTGGGTTACTGAGATGTTCTTACGTAGGTGGAGTGAGCTGCCCTCCTGCAATCCCCCCACCAACACACACAGAGCTTTTAATCTCAGAAGCGAAGGCAAGGGCACAGCCATTTGTGTTCATGTCCAGTTGTAAATGCTGGGAAGTCTTTTTGTGAGCTGTGTTTTGGCATTTACGAAGCAACAAGTCTGATGCATGTGTTCATGTGACGGGCAATGGAGAATTCATTGCACTTCTGGGGAATCCATCAAAAGTTATTCATCTCATGCTAATCACTTCAGATCCTACGTGGACTGGAGAAATACACACCAGGAGCCTGATGGACCTGAGGTTACAGTGTGCACTCCCGCTCCTGGTCTGGTTGTCGTGTTTGGTATTCTCAGATGAAGCATTGGTAGGTGAGGAGGTGGTGACTTGGAGTAAGGACAGGTGAAGTGCCTGAGCTGCTGTGGCAGCTGAGCACTTACATGCTGGTGGTTTTGCTCATAGTTGCTGGGATTTTGGGTAGGAGGAAAAGAAAATAAAATCTTGAATGCTATGGGAAATTTGGTCTTTGGCATCTGAGTAGGAAAATGTATGGCATTCAGCATCCACAGGGAACTTGGTGCTCAATCAGGAAAGAACTAGAGGAACTGAAAGTACGACCTTTTGTCCAGTTTAAGGCATGGATGTCACTGTCTCTTAGCTCATTGAGGCTAGCATTTTCCAGGGGATGTCCTTTCCCAGGCTAAGCTGGGGGATGAGTAGGCTGCTGATTTTGCAGAGATGGGTGAATGCGGGAAACCCCAAAGCCCCACTTCAGCCATCCCCGCAAAGGAACAGGTCACCTCCATTTCTGATTTAGCAATGTTGTGGTTGAATTTCTCCCTGGCCTTTGGACTGCCCAGTCTCAGGTCACCTCCAGTTTTGGCATAGCAGGAGGTGGTGTGGAAATGCTCCCCCCTGGCAGGGGTGGGCAGTGAGTAGACTCACCATTGCAATCAGCTCTTGGTAACTCCATGATATAATTAATGCTGCCTGGTCAGGGAGCAACCGCTTCTCTGAAGCCCTTTGCAGGATCTTTGGAGTCTGCCTGTGTGGTGTTTCTGTCTGTGTGTCCCTCTGCCATTCGGGGTTGGTGGAATGACTAAGTAGTGCTGACGACATTGGTTGTTGGCCTATATTAATTATTTCAGCGGGTTCTATTTACTTGCGTGTTCCCTATGGGAATGCTGTGCATACAGATCACAGCAGCACTTAATTTTATTGCAGTGAGTGGCTGAGGTTGGGGAAGGGGGAGGGGAGAGAAAGGGTCGTGTATGCGTCAGCCCTGTCAGGCTTTTTTTTCTGTTTCATTTGTGCTGAGGTTTTTATTATCATTAAGCCGATTGTATCTGTGGCACAAAGGGCTGAGTTACCTCGGTAACCACACTAGCTGGGATGGTAATCCATTTATAGCATCACTACTCAGGTCTGATTAAATTAGCATGCTGATGACGTAAATGCTTGGCTGGGTGATGCTGATGAGGCTGCTCCTAATAGGAACTCTCACCCTTACATTTATTCTCATTTATTTCATGAGACCCCTGCAGGAAATGTACAGAAATAAGGCTACAGATGATTGACTCTTGTTTTCAGAACAACTTGTGCTGCTAGCAACAGACAGAGCTTGATCTGAATGCAGACGGCAGCCTGCACATTTCGCCTTGTTTCCTCCCGCTGCAGAATTCCCCACACAGCCCTGCCGAGGCAGAGCCCTGCTCTCGAGCCCTGCTTGCCATCTGCCACAGCAGCAGTGGGAGCAGCTCCTCTGTCTGATGGGTTATTTCCAGACACCGCCACAAAAGAAATAAAAAGGTAATAATAAAAGAAAAGGAACACCCTGGTTCTCTACTCCCTCTTGCGAGATTCCTGCAAACACAGACATCCTTTTACTCACTTGAAACAAGCCAGTTATTTATGTCTGAATTTTCAGCATCGAACAATACCATTCAGTGCTCACATTTAATACCATGAGGATCAAATGCTTTCAGCATCTTCTGTCCAGCCCCTTGAGGGAAAACACTGACAACTGCATGATCACTTCGCTGTGCCTGTTGTTTGATGAAGTGGTGAGAACAAGAGGACTGAGAGTTGCTGAAACTCCTGGTTTCCCTTCCCAGCTCTGCCTCTGATTTACTGGATAGGGAGTCTTTGGGGCAAGCGGCTTCCTAGCAGGCCTTTTGGGGCTCCCAGGACTTCAGTTTTTCATCTATGAAAAGAGAATTAAAAAGGATGCTTTTACTTTTTTTTTTCCTTTTCGCAAGAAACATGGGAGTGATTAAGTGTGTTTAAGTTCCAAAAGTATTTGGAGATCCTCAGGTGGAAACTCTGAGGTTCTGAACAATTTACCATTTTAATTGTCAGATTTGATTTATCCAGTCAGCATACAAGGATTTAAAAGGAATTTTTGAACAAAAGCAGTTTTGGGATGGAGGACTAAAAATGCAATAAATTTTAAGTAGCAATAAATAGTTTGGCATTTGCCCTGGAGTATGAGCAGATGTGGCTGAACAGAAACCACTGGAGCTACACCTGCTTTGAGTCGAATTTGGACATGGAAATCTGTTATTTGTGAAATAAAGAGCATGGTTTTGAGACACAAATGCACATGGGCCAGTGTTCTCATTTTCTGGGCCTGCAAATTCTCATCTAGAGCTCACAGGGTTTCTTCTTGGGAACACTGGGGTAAAGGTATGGTGTTTGTGTGCTTGGGAGCCCTCTTCCTATGCCTCTGCCAGCTCTGGTTGCTCTCTTTGAGGAGTACCCAGCGCTCAGAGGACCTGGGCCAAAATTCCAAGCCATTGCTCTATAAAAATGGGAGGCACTGAATTTGTCAGCGGCAGCGTTTCGCCTGCCTGGCAGCCAGCTGAGCCAGAGCATCCCAACAACACTGCTCTGTTTGCTCAATGCTCTCTGTGCAGTGATAGGGAGCAGCTGAGCTGAGGATGCTCCTGCCCATTCCTTGGTTTGTGTGGGACACATGTGCTCCAGCTGTGGCCCTGCCAGGACCACACTGAGATGTCGGCTCTGCTCCCCAGCCTCCTGCCAGAGCAGGTGCGCTTTGTTAATGAAGGTATTTCGAAGAGTTTTATTCTGCCTCTGGCTCAGTTCAAAGCATCCTGGTGTCAAGAAGTACCTGGGATGCCTTACCCTGGAGCTTTCCTTTGAATTTAAATTTTAATGGCTAATTCCATTAATTTACTATTTTCATTGTAAAAAATTTAAAAGCCATCAGTGTGTTCAGGAGGGGCTGTGGTGCTCCTTGGCTGGACTCTGCTTCCTGCAGAGGTGATGGGCAAGAGCAACATTTTCCTGCTGTATTTACTGGATAACTTTCACCTCCTGGTAGAGTGAGCTGCTCTGAGGGACACGGACTCGTGGTGACCCACTCAGCACATGAGGTGATGGAAGCTCTTAAAAGAAATGTCCGTCACCAGCAAGGGGACTCCAGACTGTACTGGGGCTTAGGAAGTCATGCCTTTCCTCCTCAGGTCCATAGAATCTCTTCTCAATAAGGAAATAATGATCCCTCTCTTAATTACCAGACTTTGTTTAATTAATCTGTGTGCTGGGGTTGACAAGAGGGTATGGAGGGGAGAAGGCTGTCTCTGTTCCAGGAGCATTCACAAGCTGACTGGCAATATTTCGTCATCAAGACTATGCCTGTTTGTTTCAGGGGCATCACAAGAGCCTAGCTGAGGTCTGAGCTCCTCTTTTTCAGCTTTTTTTTTTTTCTCCCAAAAGATTTATCCAAATTAAGAGTCATATTTTGGTGTGAAGGGTCTGCCCCGACTTGGTTTGCTGAAGGAGAAGTTACTCTGAGTCTAACGAGCTCGAGTCAGACAAGGACCACAGGGCAGGAGGGGAAGTCCCATTAAAATTCCCCTCCCTTCCCCACGGGTTTCTGCAATTTTTGGCATGAATGCATTGCCTTAGAGTGCCTGGAAATTTTCATTATAGGTGAGCAAAATTTCAACTCATTTGTCTACCAAATTAGAGCAAAGCAGGAGATGAACAGTAATAAAATTCCTCTTTGTTGCAACAGACCCATTCTTGCTCATTTGGAGAAAAAGCAAAGCCTCTCATGTTTGCATGTGTTTGGATTTTTGATGCTGCTCGAGCCTGGTCCCTGTCTTCTCTGAAGTTCTTGGGATATTTGTATTTTATTTCAATGAGAGAGGAATCCATTGGCAGAATTTAGTTTAGCAAACACCATGGAGATTTTTTTGGGGGGGGGGGGAAGCTAGAATTGGGTTTTTTGTTCTTCTGAAGGAAGGTTTGCTGCTTATTATCTCACAAGCTTTTATCTGGTGCTGAGTCATGGAAGTGAGAGAATGTGTAGGCGTCTTAGCATAAGAGAGAGTAATTCTGTCATTTACATTTACAGACAGTTATGCTTTCCAGAAAACTTTTTTTTGTGGGTTGCAAAAGTGATTAATCTGCTGTTGAAGCTGTCAAAGGAGGTTTTCTGTTTAAGAATTTTTTGAAAGGGAGAAAAATCTGTTTCTACTTATAGGAAATAATAAGGTAGAAATTGAAATGAAAAAAAAAAGCATACTGAAAGAACAGACAAGAAAATGTTCCCTTTCCTAATTATATTTTTCCTTTTTCTTTTTATGTATCTATCCATCTGTCTATCAGCCTATATATCTATTTGTCTGTCTCGTGGAAAAGTCATGTGCACTTTGATACAAAGCTAAATATAGTAGAATTATGGCCAAGTTCAGCATTATCAATTCCAGCTGTTAAAAATATCATGGGATCAGTTCAAAATCATTTTTGTTTTCTCTTTAAAGAAAACTTAATTTCTTCTTAGTTTTCCATCAGGCTGTTTAGTTTTTGTGTTTTAAGCTTTTTCTGCACTCTTGAAAACTTCTTTTTTTTAAATGAAGTCCAGAGTCCTCAAATAAATATTTCTTTGCAGTAGGAGTAGAATAAACTATTTCACTATTGCTTTTCTTTTCCTTCATTCCTTTTTCTAATATTTTTTTCTTTTCCATAATTTTCTTTTTTTTTTAATTGCTATTAGGTTTTTCTTTTATTATTAAAAAAAAGGAATTAACTATAGCTGAAACAGGACATATTCTCAGTGGTGAGAACTGTAGTGCTGTTGGAAGGCTAAAGAGAGTTTACCAGTTTCAACCAAATTTGTATATACCATCAGTATCCGCGGCATGATTAGCTGTGAATCTTGTTTCTTGTACTCATTCCTAAGGACAAACTAATCACAAACTATTTAGCCTGGAAATTTAGGAGTTTTTTTCTAACCAACTGGGCAGTGATGTTTTCAATGGATCTTCTGGAAGAGTAGGGGTGGGAGTATAAAAACTTGTTCTACCTTCAGCATAGTTGATGCCATAATGAAGAGGATGGTATGCCCAGCAAAACTCTCCGTGTCCCACCTAGCTGAAGCCCTCAGCCCAACCCCAAATGGACTTTTGACAAGGGCGTATAGTGACAGGGCAAGGGATAATGGCTTTTAACTGAAAGAGGGCAGCTTTAAATTAGATATAATGAAGAAATTCTTCCCTGTGAGGGTGGTTGAGGCACTGGCAGAGGTCGCCCAGAGGAAATGTGGGTGTCCCATCCCTGGAAATGTTCAAGCCCAGGCTGGATGGGGCTTTGAGCAACCTGGTCTAGTGGAAAGTGCCTTGCCCATGGCAGGAGGTTTGGAACTAGATGAATTTTAAGGTCCTGTCCAAACCAAGGCTGTCTATGATCATATGATAAATGCCACATCTGCTGCTTGCTTTAGTTAAAAGGGTGGTTTTCAGCATCTGCCTTGTCCCTGCTCTGGTTTAAGTGTCTGCTGTCCTCATCCCCCATTTCTCACAGCTGCCCTCTCTCCCTCCCCAGTCACAGTAGCTTCAACCACGGTCCTTTGACCTTCAGCAAGAAATTATTTGTGCCATGTAAGAGGAATATTGATTTTTACATCACATGGCCCACGAGGTATCAGAAATCACTCTTTTTCCTGTAAGTGTGGCTTATCTCTAGCTTTTAAGAAAAAATGAGCTTTGGGCCCTATGAGATTTCCTGTTCAGGGTGAATGGGTTCTGCATTTAGATCTTTTCACTGGAAAGCTGTATGCTGCAGCTGGACTTCTAAATTAAAGAGGGGAGGGAATTAACCTGGCTTAACCTAAGTTTTGACAATTCCATTGAGAGGCCAGTGACTCATTTAGAGAATTCATCGAGTCCACAAGGGTTAGAATGATACTTCTGAAAGCTTATAGAGTGTCATTGCTTTGTGTTTGAACAATTGGGTCCTGCAGTGAATTCTTGTGGGTTGTTATGGAAAAAAGAGTTGTTGATGACTTGTGATGCCAGGATGCTTGCTCTGTGCATAATTTTTTTTCTTAAAATGCAAATACATCACAATCCACAAAAGAAAAAAAAAAGGATGCGTTTCAAACTAGAAATGAAATATGATTTAAGCCCATGGTAAATTCAGATCTAGACCTGAATTCTCCCCACTCTCCTTGAGTTCAGGTCTGGCACTTAATTTGACCTGTGACAAATAAGAATGAAAGCCATGAAACTCCATTTTGGATCCAAAATTCCTTGCAGTTTTTGGGCGTCCACTGCTGAGTTTTGGAGAGTGTTGATCCCTTGTTAGAACATTGTTGAAGCCAAGTTGCTCAGAAGGACTAAATTAATACTCCCTAGTCCCAAAGTTTTTAGCATTTAGTACTCCTGCCCCAGGGCTAGAAAGTCACTGTTTCAAATCCTAAAGTTAAAAATGTCAAAATCAGTTAGACTATAAATCCCAGTAGCCATCAGTATGCATTTATACATCTACCGCAAGGAAAGAAGTGAGGAGAGAGGGAGGATATGTCTGTTTGTTTTGAATTAGCACACTTGGGTTTAATTCCTAACGCAAAAGGGCTTGTGGCTGGGTGCACGGGTCAGGGTGCACAGCTGGCCTGGAACTGGGCTGGCCCTGCTGCTGCTGCGATGTGCTGAGCTGAGTCCTTGGAGGTGCTGAGGCTTAGTCCAATGCAGGCTATATTTAACCTCGATTATAAATTTCATTGCTCAGGTTGCAGCAGTATGAATTGCCAAGATCTCTAGCACGTTGAGTTTTGAACAAAGCTAGGCGATTATTACCTGGAGGAGGTTAGATTTGTAGGATTCATTACCGTTTGCATAGAAACCTCTGCTGTGTTCCCAGTGGGGAGGAAAACCCTCTGAATTCAGAGGCATTAGTGGGCCATATCCAGATCTGCAAGAGCCAGCATCTCTGGAGTAAATCTGCTGAAGTCAATAGGGCTGGCACCAGTGTCACTGGGATCAGAATCTGGCTTGATATAAGGCACTTCTAAAAAATGTACTTCAGGCAGCAAGGGGTATTGGAGAATATTTTAATTCTCAGCTGTGACTGCGATAACCCAATCAGCAAGACATGGAGCAAATGTCTTGGGATGTTATTTTGGTCTAAGAGCAGTGTAAGTGAAGAAAATTATAAATCATAACTTAATCGGGCTCATTAGGTTGTTGTTGATGAAGTGAAGCAACTTTGTTGGTTTTTTTTTTGGTGAAACTTGCTGAGCTGAAAGAAGTGTGGCATAGGAGAAAGCCTGGTATTAAACTAGGATGTAGGACTTAGCTGTATCAAAAAAAAGTTTGACATTTTTGGACTCAGTATATAACCTAGTCAGCAATATCAGTCATTGAAAACACAGCTCTTGCATTCCGGATAAGAATGAAGAGAAGAGGTTTTTTTGTTCTTTGATTTTTTGTGGGTTTTTAATGTTAAAGCTTACAATGGCTGTTTGTGGTTTTGTTTCCTCGAGGCATATTTAGGAAAACTGGATTAATTTATAATGCCATTTACAACAGAACGAAGCCTAGTGAGGCAGTGGATTTGACATTGCTTTGCACAGGCTTTTTAGAGCTGATACTGTTATGATTCTAAATTTTTATCAATGTTTCTTTTGAGTAAATGTTTTACCATACATTTAATGTAATTATATGTTCTCTATGAAAAGAGGAAAATAACGCAGAAACAGTGAGTTAATACTTTAATTTAAAAATAAGCTATCTTTCTATATTGTTTTATACTCAAGTATTCCGTGGTACAGATGGCTTTTTTGCTTATGCTATAAATTAATGCTCTCTCATTTGCTTTTTCTCACTGGTTACAGTACTGCCCTGGTGTTTTGACTAGAATTGTTGCAGGGGCTAAATTCTATGTGTCTTGGTGTATGTATTTGTGTACCTAGAGAATAATTTTAAAAGCTAGAGCAGGTGAAAGGAAACCTTTTCCAATCAGATTTCTCAACATTGTGCTTGGAGTCTGTGATATTGTGGAAAGACTAAGGTATTTTGGGCAGTGGTGATAACCCAGGCAGACGAATAAATGAGGGAACGTTCCACTCCACTTCCCAGAAGGAGCCATCTGGGAAAACAGTTAAATTTGACCTGTTGTTGGAGCTCATCAGCCTTTTGGAAAGGTGTACATTGAACCTAATAGGGAAATAACCTCTCTGTCACATCTGCCTGTCTTTTATGGGTTTTTTTTGGTTAAGCTCTTATTTTTTTGGTGAGGCTGTATAGTTTCTCTCTGCTGCTAACCACTCAAGTTATTAACTGGAATCATTTTGTAGCCCACTAAAAATACTGGCGGATGACAGTGGGTTCTGGACCTCAAGTGAACCATAAGAAAGCAGATGTTGTATGAACACAGAATTTTTTGCTGATGCTTCTGCTCTTCTGTACTGCTATTTGCACAGGCTTTAAAACGTGGGGAAAAGAAGAATAAAACACATGGTTTTCGCAGGAAATAGAGACAATACTAACATTCAGAAATGTTTATGCCCTCTGGTAGGATAATGTTTTAAATCTGGTTTAATAGAGTTTTGGAATTGGAAAAGATAAATAGGTTATAAATGCAAGCAATGAAGCAAATAAATGGAATCGTAAACAAATAACAAGTAACACAAAGTAAACCAAGTAGTGTCTGAGTGCGTATGTATTTCATATTATTTTATGTGTGCATATGCACACTCTTTTAGTGTTCTCTAAAATTAATAAAGGAGGAAAGCCTGTATACTCTATAAACACTCTAAAACTCCTTTGAAATTTAGTAGGAAATGAGAAGATTTTGTAGACATATTGGACTGTTGTTTAGATCCATTGTTCCACATACAATAGAAAATGATAACTTTTCCATGTAAATTTTAGAAGACTTCTCTGGAAGACTTCATGTACACATAATTTTGTCCTATCCCTCACAGGTGCAGACCTCTTGTCCTCCCTCATGCATCTTCCATTATACCTTCTTAATCCTTTTTTTATAATCATGATGCACATCCGTGGATAGCAGCATAATCTGTATAACCTCAAACCTGCCCATATTTATCATGCACAGGAACTTCTTTTCCATTATATATAGCAAGTTATAAAAGGAAGGAAAAAAACGTTTTAAAATCTGTGGATGGTGTAATTATGATACTTTGAGTTTCACTAGATTAGTAATAGCAAAAGTCATAAAAATGCTTTGCTTACCCAAAGTTCTTATTTATAGGGAGGTGGGGGCTTCCCCCTTATCACGGCACGGCAATATTTTGCCTAAATTAAGCAAGGGAATTTGTTCAGCCCATTAAAAGGGCCCAGTTTGGTGAATGGAAATGCTTTGGACATTCCTGTGTTGCCTTAGCAAAGGTACTCTTTACGGAGCTCAGTTTCACTGTTCCATGCACACAGTGACTTGTCTTCACATGGTACCATGCAATTCTTTTTGTGGTCTTTGGTTTGGGGATTGTACTCAGTAGTTCTGTATTTTGGTCACTCAGTAGTTCTGCTTTTTGGTGTGACCAAAGGGCTATGGTGCATGTGCCACTGATTAAGCCAGTGCAGGGGGTTGCCACTGCATGTTCCTGAAGTCCAGGTGGGTGCAAATTTGTCATTTTAGTGATGAGAGTGGGAAATCACAAAAATACTCCAAGATGAATTCAGAAAATATTTAACTTGTCCTGACTGTCATCTTCTGTAGCTTCTTGACAAAGTATTTCTCATGCTGATATTTGATGTTCTTGTGCATGAAGTTGCTATTGCATTTGAAGTAGTCAAATGGAATTGCTTAAATAGAGAAGTTTTAATCACAACTAACCTTTTCAATGAATTAAGCTAAAATTATGGCCCTTGACTGTCCACCAGCCTTGAAAGTATTTAGGTCAATTGTTTGCACATCTTTTGAAGCTGATCTCTCACAGAGTCCTTCTCATAAATACCAGATGATCAGTCATAAGAAAAGGAAAAGCAAATAAAAAAGCTCATAGTAGTCATCCTAGCGATAATATTAGGTAAACAAATAAAAAAGTAAATATGAAACTAAGGAGGAAATTCTTCCTTGGCATAAAAGTGTTGCGTTTTGGAGACCAAAACTTTCAGATGTGTGGAATTAATGGAGTGTTGCGAAGTGGAAACCCAGGATGCCTAAAACACTTGACACCCATACTGAAACCAAGGTGTATGTCTGTAACTGCACTCATCAGTTGTGGAAGGCTGTTTTCCATGATAAAATATTGGAAGTCAACTGTTACCACCTTTTCTTTTGTGCATCATCTTCTCCTGTGGTTTCAAGCTGGGCCATGACAAGGAGTATAAAAGAGGTTATGAAGCAGAAACATTAACAACTATGTTGACTCCTTTTCCATCCATGGTAGCAGCTGAAAAACAGATCAAAGCTCAGAAGTGGTTGTGCTCTTGTAACACTTTATGGGATTCTTAAGGTATTCTCTTCATTTGAGAACCAGGGATGAACACTTTATTAGATTTCTCCTCTTCTTCTTTTGGTATAATGCCTAGGAGCAGTCTGTTTGAGTACCTTGATAGCTGCTGGTGATCAAGCCAACAAACTGAATCCCACATCTGTGAAGTATGAATGTGGTTGCTGATCCATGCACAGCCCATATATCCGTGACACTTGCTTGTCAGCTGCAACCTAGAAATGAGAGAATGATGAAACTCTAAAGAAAAACTTCATCTGATTACAAACGTGTTTTGGCTGAGAGGTTTAAGGTTTGGCCCAAACTTCAAAACTTTGGACTGGATTCTAAGGACATTTTGACACTTAAATCTGTGTGAGCAACTGAGCTGTGTGCATGACATAGCAGCAGTGCAAAGTTGCAGAGACGTGTCCTCAGTGTGCTTGAATTGTCTGGACGTTATAAAGAAGGCCAGAGAATGCTGTATATTGAAAATGCATCAGATATGCTAAATGGGAGCACTGCATCTGCCCAAGATCTCTGGACATTAAGCAACCAAGCTGGAGCTCTACCAGGACTCCAGGCATCTGCAAGTCCCAAATGAAAGGCCAGATTTCTCTCTTTCACCCAGATGTTATTTCAGACAGAAAAAGAGGATACATTCAGGGGAATGTGGCCTTACATTATCACTAGCAAGGCAGCTTGTTCAAATACAGAATTTGAAGTCAGCAGGAGTTAGATGTGTCTGCATGTCAGGAAACCCCCTAAAATGCCAGTTCATATTTTCAGGTACCTAAAGGCCCAGGTTTTTGAAGCAGAGTATTTGATTTTTCTTAAGGGTTATCCTTCCCAAATTGAGGGGAAGGTGAGATTTGCTACCTCAGGCAGGAGGGAGGCTCAGCCCAGCTGCTGCTCCTGGCAAAGCAGCAGCTCCAGTTCTAGTGGGAGTCACTGTTCAGCACGGAGGTGGAAAAGGAGGTGGGAAAGGGTGTCCCACTTGTGTCACCCCCCTTCAGACACTAGAAGTACACTTGCAGCACAGCCTTTTGGTCATGCATTGGCTACGTGGCATGGCAGGATCCTGGCAGATCATCTGAGCTGCTGGCACTCCCTTTGGTGTGCTGCACTAGCTGAGCTTGAGTGGCAGTGCACTTAATGCAGGGGAAAGGAATCTGTGCTTCTTACAGTCACATCAAAATTACCTGCTTATTGTGGAATTTGTCTCCACTAACTTGTGCTGTCTAAATATTCAGTGACTTGTCTTGCCTGTTTTTATGCTTCTTTTACAGTCAGTGGAGTGAAGTCGATTCCCCCAGTGGATGATTCATCTCCCCTGTTTTAGGCTTCAATATTATAACAGGATAAATGACCCCGTGGAGGTACATTTCAGAGTGAGAGAGAGCTTAAAGCACCTCCAGCTAGCCAAGGTGAATGCCCATCACTGATGTTAGGAGAAGCCAAGTTAATTTTACACCCTTCACTGCCTTTCTCGCCCAGGTCTCCATCTGCCACCACTACTGATTGATACTTAAAAAATTTCAGATGGCACATCCTGAGCTGACCCTGTGTTTCAATCCAGCTTGTGTAGGTGGATCATGCAACTGAGTTAGGAAGAAAGATGCTGCACTGGCCCATTGAACTGGCAGCCCCCTGAGAACGCTGCATCCTGGGTTCAGCCCACACTTAGTTGCCAGGTTTCTGCCTTTCGAGGAAGAAGGGTTGTTTCATTCCTATCCTGGAGTAATTTGTGACTGAAATGCCTGAAAAAGGCAGCCCCAGCTAGAGCTGTGGTTCTCAACCTCTGCTCTGCAAACCCTGGGGTCTGTGGATCACTCCTAAGATAACTAAGAAGAATTCAATGAAAGGTAACTTAAAACCCCATGTTTATTGTCAATATATTAGCTTTCTCCATAAAGGAGCTTATGTCTTCTGAAAAACGTTTGGGGGCTGCTGGGCATAAAGGTTGAAATCCACTGAGCTAGAGTAATGTATCTTTATATGTGATAATTTGAGAGCTAAAGGGCTAAAGCTATTCAACCATACCTTAATGAAAAATGCCTGGAGAATTGAATAGAATGTGATAAACTTTTTGTTGGCATTTTTGATCCAGTCTGTGAAACTTGAGTAAGTGAAGGGATCCTGTAAAAGTTACTCTACAAATGCACAAAATAAAAGGACAATGAAGTCCTTTTCATAAGGATTCCAGCTGATTATATAGGATCATGCTTCTGCTGTAGACTGTGGTTATTCTGTACTCTTTTTAAAGTTTAACCCCAACAAATGGTATAGAATTATAGGTTAATTTCTGTAGAACAACAGGTTTCATCCCTAGTACCTATGTGATAACTTTTTAGTTGTAGATATACATTGAATTTAATTTAAGATCTATGTAAATAATTTCTACAGAATGAAGAATCACTGATAACTCAGGATTTCAGGTTTCCCCACGAGGGTAGCTTTGATTCCAGATACCCAGCTTTGACTCTCAGACCTCTTGCGCAGCATGGGTTTATCACAATACCATAGAGTTCTCCTGTGATCTTGATACAAGAAGCTCCTGCAAATGCTTATAAACTTTCTCTGAAGACAGGGCAGAAGTTGCCAAGCAAAATTATTCCCCCCATGGTTACACATGCTAACTTTTTCTAGTAGAAGTGTTTTGGGGGTTTTTTCCTCCCACATTGATTGAGTTTTACTTGATTTTGTCAGTATTAGTTCACCTTTATTTGAACTGCTGGGTAATTCATTTGTAGAAGAGGCAGTACATTTAGGTACTTCCATCTGTGTTTAAACAAGGCTCTTGTGCTTTCCCATTAAAAAAAAAGATTTTGTATTATAATGCTTGTGGTAGATGAGGTTCTGAATTTAACTCCTTCCTACTCTAGTTTCTCTTAACAACTCTGTTATCAACACCTGGGGTTTCTAGTTTACTCTCTTTGCAAATAGGAATTTGCAAGAAGGGGTTGATGGTAAGTAGCGTGGTTCTAATTTGCACTTGTGAAGTGTGTCAGACAGTTTCATCAGGGCATGGCGAGCAGAGGAAAGCCTGTCTTCCTCTGAAAACAGCCCTTAGAGGATGTCAGAGAGCGTGTTTGGCTGCGATAGTCACATGCAAATGCAGTATGGTTTTGAAATGAGCTGTCCAGGAGCTGCTGGAGAAAGGGATGCCTGTACTCCTCTGAATCCTCTCTTTGCCTTTTTCCATTTTCTTTTTCCTATTTCCATTTGTTTTCATGATTCTGGGCTGTCACTTCAGTGTCCTTTTGGATGAGTCTACTTTGTTGTGCAGGTAGAAATTCTGTGGATTCACTTGGATGAAACATTTGTGATAGTCATCTGTTTTGCTAGGACTGTACCCAGTGATGTAGATCGGCCTTACCAGCTTTCTGTTCATTACTCCATCTACCTGGCATCTTTATAGCCTCATCCATCCCTCCTGTCCTCCTAGTGCCTTCCAGCCATCTGTTGAAATTTCTCTTCCCAGTGGTATCTGTGTACCCTTTTCTCATCCTTCCACACATTCCTGTCCTCAGAGCAGGAATCTTGTCCATAGTTCATGTGCGTTTAAAAAAGGTTTTTCTTAATCCATTAGTAATCTAGAGGTTTAAGCCTGAGGTGATATTTGAGTGCATGGTTGGACTGTGGCCACCCTTCTCTCTCCCAGGCAAAAGGGCAGAGGATTTATGGTGGTACTTCACCTGTGCCCTTGCTCAAGAGCTACAGCCGATTTGTGTCCCCCTAAATCATCAGTGCTTCGGTAGTGGTAAACTCCCTCTAACCTGTCCCATTTCTCTACTACACCTCCCCCCCACTAAAACCCACCTTTCATCACACACTTGCCCAGAGCCCTCAGAGGAATTCAGAATGAGTCACACAGGGCGCCTCTGGGGACTCCTACTGATGCAAACTTCCTCCTCCTCAAGGCAGCCTGTGGTTTGATGCCACAGTGCAGCTGGTACTTGTTAGCTCAAGCCTTCACTGTGAAGTTGATGGCAAAGCTTGGCCTCTGGCCCAGGCACCCCCAACTTGGCACCTTCCTTCACTGGGTTCTGATGCAGGAGGGGACACTCCCAGCTCCTCCTCTTTGTAGTGTCAAACACAGGAGCTATTCGGTGCCAGTCAGTAGACTGTGAGGGTTGTTTTTTTTTTGGAGAAACGGTTTATCATTCATTCTTAGGATGTATTCCAGTCCAGGCATGACACTGGCATCAGCACATTAAGTGAAATGTTATGTGGATGTTTATATGTAAGATTAAAGTCCCCCAGTTCTTGGGATAGGATAGACTCTCATCCTAAGAGCTTTAGTTGAGGTCTGTCATCACCTGCTTCCAGAGTCTGCATTCAGAAATACATAATGTGATGAATAGGGCTCATTTATGTTGTTTTGGTTTGGTCTTTTCCTCTCTCTCTGCTAGGCCATTGTCTTTATAACATTATCTACCTTCTCCCTCTTCACATGGAAAACAAAAATGCTTTTCTGGTGGTAATTACACAATGCTGCATCGTAGACCTTTCATCCCATTACCGTAAGTGGACAAACTACTGTCATTTACAAGAATGGAATAAGTGAGGAAATGGGAAAGTTTCTGACGCTCCCAGGCATAAATGCCACCCTGACATCGGAGAACAATTCTGACAGAAAACAAATTTTCTTGCTAGCAACAAGTGCTGGTGTAGTTCTGCTCTGATGCAGGGATGGAGAAATATCTGCTTGTCTTCAGGTGTTTCAGAAATAGAGGAATAGAGCAATATTAATGGAGGGCTGCAGACCCTTAACCTGTCTCTGCCATTGCAGTTCAACTGAGACACGCTTCAGCTCTTCCTTGCTCTCAGTTTCAAAATCTCCTCAATCTGTCCATGTGCTGCCTTGTCATGGAACTGTTAGCAAGGTCGGGATGTGAATACATTTAGATATTTTTCCTTCAGCAGAAGTTTTCTGCCTTATTATTCCCTACCTCTGCATACACACCTTTTACATCTCTCAGAACAGATTGATGCTCTTATTTGCTTGGCTTCTCTTGATGATTTATAGTGTTTCCTCGTGGGAGGTTTGCTGTCATGGGAGGTTTGCCCTGAAGGTGTGATTGCAGGAATAAGGTCTTTACCACTGCATCAGCAAAAAAGTATTTGCACATCACCAGGGAAGAGCTACCGGTTGGGTGGTAGAGCTTCCTTATCCCTTTGGTAGACTTGCTTGTGGTCTGTGGACTAGAAGTTGAGTGGCTTGCGCTTATCTTGCTTCTCTTCGTTTGAGGTGGTTGCCAAATGCTGGGGGACAGTGTCCTACTTTCTCCCACCTTCTGTGGAAGGTGAGTTTGGACCTCTTGGAACTCAGAGACATGGGTGGTTGAAGTTCCCCTCCAGCCACTGCCCTGGGTGGTTTGGCAGCAATTGATTGTCGCCACCTGCTGACCAGGCAGAGGATTTCTCTGGGCCGGGTACAGCCCTGTGTGGGGTGTCCAGAAGAGCCCCCACCCCGCTCTCCCTGGCAAGAGAGTGATGGGGCAGTAGGTAGAGGTCAGGGTGCCAGCATAAAGCAGGAACACTGAGGATAAATACGAGGTTGGTCATTTAGAGAAAGGTGGCACATGCCTTAGAGCGAACATAACCATGGGTGAGAGCTGAGCTGGTCTGACTTTGGGCTGCTGTGAACTTGTAGGTTATCAAGCAGATCATGGATGACATCAAGCCTGATGCAGGAAGTTTGGATGAGATATAACCTCGTGTAACTGTAGTGTGAGGTGCAGTCAAACTGCATGTCTTCGCTTTAGTGCATCTCTCTATAGAAATGCGTAAAATTCAGGTACTCTTTCAGAATAAAGGAAAATAAAGAGACAAGAAACTTTACCTAATGCTAAACTCCAGAAGTTTAAGTTTCCTCTTCTTTGATTTAGTGAAAAAACTTAAAGAGCGTTCTTCAGTGTTTTTAAGAAACTATTTTACATTATTAGCTCTTTAACGAAGATGTTAAAGAACACTGATGTTTTTGAACATTTAAATGCAAGGAAAGCCAGACAAACAAGAACATTAGACTGAAGGATGTATGGTTAGGTCAGCATCACTGCAACAAAATGTCATTCCGTGGCCAAATTGCAGGAAACTGCAGCATTTGCTGTGATCCTCTTCCCTGGCTGCCCCAGCACTGCTGTGCCTGGGGCACTGGTGCAGGGTTACATGACTGCCATGATGGGAGCTGACTTCTGAAGCTCTTGGGAATCCTACCCACCTTTCTACCCTTTAATGAAGCATGTGTAACATTTATCTTCTCTGGGGTCACTCCAGGTTTTCAACCAGCACATCCAGGGTAGGGACACCTCCATGTTTTGCTTTGATTTAAGTTGATTCTTACAGTTTGGGACCTACTTTTAGGCCATCCCACCCTTCCGCCTCCTGCACAATTAAAGGTACTCCTGTATTTGGGCAGAACCCTGCAAGTGCTCTAGAGACCCAAGGAATTTCGTGTCTCCATAGAGACTATAATCTCATTTTCTATCTTTTTCAAAACACTCTCATTTTCACAGGAATGTCTAGGGTTTCCCCTAATTATTCTCCAGTGAGTCTCCCTTTTTTTTTTTAATGTATCGTTTGTTTGTTTGTTTGTTTGGAGACGGAGGAGAAAACTCCAAGGAGAGGTGAAATGCCACGCACGGCAGTTCTGCTCGGCTGCCACGGTGCTGTCCCTGTTCTGTCAGAGCAGGGTTAGGTTGCTATTACCATTTTATAATGCATGGTCTCGGGTGCATTCCTGCTTTCCTAAGCAGTTTGAGTTGCTGCACAGATGTTACTGTAAATCCCTGTTTCCACCTAACCCCTCACTGCTTGATCTGGCGCCTGAGTGGCCTCTCCTGCTGACGCTGTGTCTCTCTCTCCTTGCTCCCCAGGTCTCTGGGACCTCGAGCAGCTCTGCCGCCACCACCCCATCCGTGTCCACCCCTGTTACTGGCCACAAGCGGATGATCATCCCCAACCAGCCTCCGCTGACTGCCACCAAGAAGTCCACTGCCAAGGGCCCGGGGCAGCCGGCGCCCATCCCGGTCACTCCTGTGGGCACCCTGAAGCCGCAGCCGGTGCCGGCCTCCTACACCACGGCCTCCACGCCCAGCCGCCCGGCCTTCAACATCCAGGTGAGGACGGCGCAGCCCAGCCCGCACTACCAGCCGCCCGGCCCGCAGCCCGCACACTATGGCAGCCTGGGGCCTGGCCAGCCCTATGCGGCCCCGCCGTCCCGCCAGCCCGCCGCCCCGCAGTACGGAGCGCCACAGCCCCACGGGCCCGACTATGGCTATGCTCCACCGCCCGGCCGGCCTGCAGAGCCCGCCTATGGATATGCACCTCCTCAGGGCCGCTACCAGGACCCCTACTATGGGGGGTATGGGGGAAGGAATGGCTCCGAAGCGCCCTATGTGCCACAGAGCTCCTGGAAGCCTGAGCCAGCATATCCTGCTAGTAATGCCATGGGCCAGGCTCCTCCTGGGCTCTACCAGCCACCAGGCACTAAGAAGACCTATATCACCGACCCGGTGCTGGCCTCGCAGCCGCCCACCCTGCAGCAGAAGGTAGGAGATGTGGGTGCTTAACCCTCAGGGAACTGGAGAGCCGCACGGCTGAACATGGCCTGGGACCCTCCCTGAAAGGTGTTGGGAAGATGGTGCCACTGAGGATGTGGGGCAGGTTTCCCTCTGTATGGCTTTTTAAAAGCTGGAAATAGGGAAGTCTCATCTGCTTTGAAAAGAGGCTTTGTGGGGGCTTAGAAAAGCCATCAGCCTTGAATGGTCAGCCAGTGTCATGTGTGGAGGTATGGTGTCACCTCACAGGCAGGAGGGAGGCTTTGTCCCTGTGACATGCCATTGCCCAAGGTGTGCCCTGGCCATGCCTCTGTACAGCATCGCTGCACTGAGGTCTTCCCTTCTGGGCCCTCACAAGATGAAGTGAGGGGTTGGGTGAGAGCTTCTCCTCCATGTGCTTGTGGACAACCCTGGTTCAACTCGTAATCCTCCCTCTCCTGAGACAGATGGGAGGTACACGAGAGGCTGGTTTTGATTGTGGTTCAGAGTGATTGTGGAGGTTGTCCTCTGGTGTGTCACTGTTCAAAGATCACTTATCACTGAAACCACATGGAAATGAGTTCCCACAGAGCTCAGCTCTGGTTTTCTTCTCCAGTGATGTTACACTGGGTGCCCTCCATCCACTTCAACCAATGCCCAGACCTCATAAAAGTGAAGTCAAGTTGAAGTAGAAAGTTAAACTGGTCTGTCTGGTTTCTCTGCCCAAGCTGACCCTGTCTGGCTTTTGTCACTTCTGCTGGTGGAAGTCTTTAATGTGGCTCTGGGGGCACAGAGGCACTGTAGCTCTGCAGGGCCCTTGTGCATGACAAGCCGAGGCTCCACCGAAGAGTGAGGCAGGGAGACAGGGACACTATCGCTGCCCAGGCCCACCCTGGCATGTCTGAGCACATCCTGCTCTTGAGCTTGTGGGTGCTGACAGGGAAAGGGGAAAAAGCTTCTGATACATACCAGAAACCCCGTTCTTTTGTGATTTCCTTCTCTAACAGCACACAGTCAGTCTTCCTTGAATTCCAGGTTTCCTGACAGTGCGAACTCTTGAAGGCAAAGATGTTCCTTGAGGCAGTTTAGAGAGGGCAAGAAATTACACAAGTCCTTGAAATATTATCTACTAGCAGCTAAGAAACTGCTTTTTATCTGTTCTTCCCCTTCCTTACCAAGAAGCTTAGGACTAGGGAGAGAAACAGCAAACTCTTAGCTCTGCAGGTACTTGGTATAGCACTTAAACTGAAAAGTCGCAAAAAGACACAAAATTTGCACATAACCTTAACTGGTGTAAATTGTTGTGGTTCCAGTGGAGTCACTGAGGAAATGCTGAGGTACAGCAGATCCATATTTAGACTTTTATAGATACAAGTAGGCTTATATATATAAAAAATTTAAAAACTGTAGTTCAGTCAGCATCTCTATGGAAACGCAAATCATCTTGAACCACAAACAGCACAAGCCTGTTAGTCTCATTTGCATTACAAAGCTGGAGGGACAGTTTAATTTAGCTCAAGTTTGGGGTTTCATGTCTGCATGTATATATTTTTATATATATGTTTGTGTGTGTACACGTGTCATTTGCAAATACACATGCAGAAATACTTCATGAATACCTCTATAAAAAATAATTTCAGTTCTTCTGCAGAACAGACTGTTATTTACTTGGTGATAAATCCCTCCAGAAACTTTCTTTCTCATCCAACCTGCTAAATAATTGTGTTGTTACCTATTTCACTTTTTGGCTTACAAATATTCTGTAACATATTGGTGGCAGACTCTGCTCAATTGTTGCTTTGTAACAGGTATAGTTTAATTGGCAAAGAATTGAAGGTAGTCTGAGAGTCTTAACATGAAATGCTCAGTAATAAAACACTGCATGCTTTGCATTGAAGCAGTGTTGTCCAGTCTTACTGCATGCTGTTCTCTTCCTCTGCAGACTAACTAATTCATAAAATCAACTTTTGGAATTATTTTATTTAAAAGGAAAAAAAAAAGGAAGGCTGTATTAGAGCCAGATATCTGATAGGAAGAACTGTCACTGTAATTTGACTTGGCTGCAGTATGAATGGTAACTTATTTTCCTGAACATAACTGGCTTTGGCATTTTTTTGTGCTTTGCCTTTTCAAGGTCAGTTTGAGGCCTTTCAGTTAAGGAAATAGATTTGGGAATCCAGGGTAAGAAGCAGGCATTAGTGCATATCCCATAAAATGCAAGACGACCTTTAGGAATTTCATTTCTTGCAAGTGAATGATTTTAAAATATAAACCAATTTCTAAATGTATTCAAAACAGTGCATTCTTAATCTTGAATGCATTTTGTGTGCAACATATTAAGAATATTGCAACAAATCCATCTCAGATTAAAAGTTCATAGTTCTTGATTCTAATATGATCCATCACTTTGAGAGGTAAAATTTTTCATTTAATTTGTTACGGGTTTTTAATGGGTCAAAAAAAAAAAAAGGGGTATATTTGGCATTCTGGCTAGGAAGAGGTTCATGGCACTGTGGCTCAGTGGTTTTTGCTGTGTACTAATCATGTTGAAGTCGCTGCTGATCCAAAATAAATCTGGATTGGTATGGGAACAGCAAATAATCTGTACTGGTTCTTAAAGCCTGCTGAGAACAATGAGTTTTACTCACTCACAACTCTGCATTGCATTCTGTCCTTGGGCCAGTTATGGAGTGAGAATCATGCATGTGAAACCTCTAGGCATTTTAGTCGTTCACAGCACCCCATCTAGCATTAGTGCCCAAGTCCTAGTTAGGAAATGATCTGGTGGAGTGCATGTCCTCATTTAAACCTCAATGTGCTTCAAGGGCCGAAAAACCTCAGGAGCATTCTCCTCTGGATGATAAGTGGTGGGGATTTCTGTAGAAGCAGCAGCAGAGCTCTCATGAGACCATCACAGAAGCATGTGACATGATCAGCTACTCCTGTGCTTTTTGCCAGTGGTGCTGTGCTTACTCAGACCAAGTCAAGATCTGTAGCCTCTCTTTTAACTTCTCCCCTCCCAAAGGCCAGAGTGCACAAGGTCAGGGTGGCTCATTAGGTGTGCTGATTTCTGGCACCAAGATGTCCACAGTGAACAAATGACAAAGCACGTTTCTGTCATGGAGAGTTACTGACACTTTGCCCTGTGGCCAAAGCAGGGTTGATAAAACTCCTACCACCAACCAGCTTAGCTCTCATCAAACGTTTCTGTGCTGGACTGGTTAAGACACCAAATACCTTCGTTGAGCTCTCCTATCTCAAAATAAATCTAGGTCCTTTTACTGGTTTTGGTCACATTTGAGTGTTCTTGAGACACTATTACATGTATCCCAGGTGGATTTGTGAACCTTTCAGGAACCTCATGTATCTCCTGGTGTATTTGAGGGGTGGCCACTGGAAGGTCTGTTCTTCCTAGATCTCAAGTCCCAGCTATTCTCCATCATCTACTCATAGGCTTGGGGAACCACATTCCTTCCTAAAGGAACCTGCACATTTTCAACATCCAGACTGGGTACCACTGAAGTAATTTGAGAGAGCTTGTGGTTTTGGTCCAGAATGGGGGAAATCTATAAAAAAACATTGACCTCTTGAGAATGATTTGCCAGTTTGGTGAGAACAGAAGTGTCTTGTAGCTCTGATTTAGTACAGCATCCAAATCCATGCTTCTTTGCTGCAGATTTTCTAGAAGGAGAAAGGGAGCAGTGTCCCTGCAGTAACTGTGTCTGTTCTCCCTGACATGGCACAAGTGCACGAGTTCCCTAACCTGGTCAGCCCACACCAGCCACAGGTCCCACTGTCCCCATTCACACATAAAGAGTCGTTAGTGCATATGAAGCATGGCCTCCTCTTTAGATGACCCTCCAGTGTTATGCACCTTTCAAGGTGAGCACCATGAAAAGTGGAGAGACAGCTGGAAATCAGGAGGTAAAATTAATGAGGCAGCTTATGTTTTTGACGTGGTTCAGGTCGTGGTGACCACTCGTGATTAGCAGACCTCGGCCACCACATCATTTCCGCACTGCTAGAGGTAGTTTCTTTGCTGCCTGCTGCACCCAGCACCTACACGGTCTCATGAAGCTTGCAGTGCCCAAAAAGGTCTATGATAGCTTGCTGTTTTCTCATTTTACACAGCTTTAGTCAGTTTTTCCACTGATTTAATACCTGTGATGGAGACATTCACTTGGAAGTTTCATTGCCTCAGAAACATATGCTTACTGGTGTCCTTTGCTATGACTGATGCATTTCTCTTGTACTGGTTTAATAATTTTTACAATCTGCCATCACTCACATAAAGTGGATACCTCCAGCACCTGTGTTTGAACTGAGACTAATTCACTTGCTGTTTGCTGTTAATCTAGCGACTAGAAATTTTTTGTTCTCTGCAGATGAATAAATGCAGTCTGCCAGATTCCCTCCTGCAGTCACAGGGATATATTCTTTCTAAGTGTTGCATTTGACTTGGTGGAGAAAGGTAGGCAGCCTGTATACTGCTTCTCACCCAAAATTTTTTGTCTCCACCCAAGTGTCATCTTCACAGAAGTCAAGTGTCAAAAATTTCTACTGGATGGGATTTGGAGACAGAGTAAAATGATGGTTGGAGTTGGTTTTCTGTCAGTGTGGGACAGTGGCTTCTGTTAGTTTAATACGCTAAAATAAAGCTAAACAAAGTAGAATTAAAAAGGCTTATATGAAATACTCTACTTTGGCATTTAATGCATGAAAAAAGACTGAAAGCTAATGTAAAATGAAATAGAAGGTGAAATTCTGAAATTCAGAGTTAAATTTGCAAGTTCAGTGTGACATTTCAAAATTTCCAGATGAATATGTAGTTCCTTTCTACCCTGAGAATAGCAACAAATGTCAAAATGTTGACATTCTTCACAAAACAGTAATTCAGAGTTCTAACCAGCACTAGCTGTATATCAGCTGCTGACTCTGTCATTGCTTCTGGGTGGATTAAATTAAATGCTATTGCTTCTGTTAAAATGAGGAGGAGGGGAAGAAGGCAGTGGTGTCTAACAATGAGAAGCTCAGAGTTAGGACTTGGTAGCACTCTGTGGCATTGAGAATGGATGTTTTCCTCTTCAAGGTATTATAAATCTCTGCATCAAAATCTTTGTGGTTTTTTTCAGGTGATAAGGTGCTGGCAAGAGGTAGAAAGAGGGTTTCTCAGAACAGTGTGCTTACCCTTACTGCAGGAACCCAACACAGTCTGGTTTATGCTCTAAACTTTTGAAAGAGTCCAATTCTTGGCTTGAAGTGTGTTTAACATTTTCATTTGAGAACTTTTCTCTTTGTGCTTTGTATTATATTTTTATTATTTAAGCACTCCATATACTAGCAGGAACCAGCTGATGACAGAGCAATTAATCAGATTTTTCTCTTAGGAATCATATATTTTCCTGAAATAATGAAACAAAGAGTTACCAAACAATTACCTTGAAGTTAAAGGTAAGAGGGAGCCTGCAGCTACGACAATAAGTCAGGTCACTATATACTGAGAAACCAACTTAAATTTACAGCTTCAGGATGCAGCTTTTGCAGCTTTAGCCTTTATTTAACCACAATGGGTTAGTAATATAAGAGGAATAATTGAGAAAGAGGCTTTTGGCATAATACCTGGATGTTCTTTCTTGCTCCTTCTTAAAATAAGCTGAGGACAATGCCTCTACACATGATAAGGCATGGGGCAACCTTGGAGTTAAAGTGCTCTGTTTCTGTGCTGGTTAACTCTTGATAACCAAGTGCCTACCATGAGAGATACTGCCAGACCATGTTACAGTCTAACGCATAAGAATTTTGGATCTGAGGTCATTTTTATGCAGTGACTGTATACTTAGGAAACATGTGATGGGGAGGCTCTCCAATTTTCAAGCAGTGGTGCTCGCCTGAACCCTGGGGCCGGCTGAGCTCAGATCCCTAAGGGACGGCCTGGTCTGTAGCGTGATGAGAATGGTTGGCCTTGCTGCTGGTTTAAAGCTTTCAGTACAGAAAACAGCACCCATAAAAGTGAGTCCCACTTAATTAATTCGCAGGCATACTCTGGCTGCTGCATGTCGTTGTGATGGTGCTGCTGATTACTGGAGGAGCTGTTTCCTTCCGTTTTTCAAATACACTCAAGTCCAACTATACTGTAATTCTTTCAAAGCCAAGGCACCAGAGTGTATGGGGAAGCTGTTCTTCTGTCAGATAACCTCTGTGTCATTGTCAAGTTTATTGCAGTGAAGCTAGGACATGAATGAGTAAGGAAACTTGCCCAAGCTTATGCACCAATTGATTAAGAGAGCTGGAGAGAACAAGGAGGCATGGAGCAGCTTGGTGTGTCTCTTTTGTTTGAGATGAGAAGGTCTCTGGCTGGCCTGTTGGTGTGAAACTCTTTAGGCTTATGACTGGTAATACCACTGTTAAGAGAAGTCACTGTGCTCACAACATACTGATGCTTTGGGTGATGTGATATTTTGTGCATGTCATTTGGAATGGGTCGTCCTACGTTTGGGTGGTTTTCCCACTGAACTCTGTGAGGCATATTTGTGGTCTTAATCCAGTCCCTAATGGCACATGTGCATATATAATAGTAATGGTTCATTACTGAAGGGTCACTTGGTGTAGGGAGCTGTGTGCAGTTTAAAAGCCGACTCATTTCTCTGTGGATAGGCCTGGTTTGCACAACTAGATTCTTGAGCCTAGTGCTTCTTTGAGCAGGCAAGTTAGAAAATGGTCATGGTGCATAATGAGCAGTGCCAGCCATGTAGGATCCCACCTAAAATAGGTATTCAGTTATAAAGAGTAGAAAGTAGTCTGCACTGACTGCTGATGTAATATTTTTTATCCAAGGGTAATAGTATGAAACAGTTGCTAATATATGGTTACATTTACTGATCATAAATGATCTAGTACTAAACTAACTTAGGTGTCCACATAATGGGCTTCCTGTTAGGATTTACCTCTGAATAACTATAAAGAAACAGAATATAGTAAGTTTAATAGCAGCCTTTGGGGGAAAAAGAAGTTAAAAAAAAAAGAGGTTTCCTATCACAAGCTGAAAGAACTCCTGCAAGGCAAACAGAATCTGCAATTACACTGACAGTTTTGTTCTTAAATGAAAATAATAGTGAATTATAAAGCTGTAAAATTGTTTTCACAACAATATTTTGTTTTTATAACTCATACTATTTCACTTAGTAGCTGCCTGGCTCCAGAGCGAGTTACATAACATGATATTATGAATATGATGCCTCAACTTTTTGTCTAGGGAATTAATTTAAGGGCTCTAAACTTTCCAGTCACATTTTCTTCTTTGTTCCAGATGCAGTGTATTCTCTCTGTTGGAAAAAATATCAGATGAACTACATCTTGCTTGTAGCAGAGTAATATTCATATGCCTCTTTATCCACACTAATAGGGCAGTGACTTATTTTCACATGGATCCTCAAAATAGTCCAGATTGAAACGGGCCGTCTGAAGTCAGCTACACAAAATAAATTAGAAGAGTGGAGCTGCTGTGTGTTAGCTGATCAATGTGGCATTAGCAAGGATTTTCCACGGTGTGGTTTAGCACCAGTACAGACAGATGAATTAGTATTACTGTCAGTATCACTCATTCTCCCAATTAAATTTTTTTCTAAACAAATAAACAAAATTTCCTTAAATGAATCGGCAGTAACTTAACCTGACGTATTAGGATTACTTTAGTCATCAGTAAAATGGAACCACACCTGAGCTATAATACCACAGATTAGCTGTCATAATTTTCCTCCCATTATTGCCTAGTTAGACTCTGCTTTACCAACACCTGAAGGATATTTTCTTCAGGGGTTTCCTCCAGCTTTTTGAAAGCTGCTTGCTCGTTAAATGAATCACGTTCTTTTCTGTTGTTATTGTGAAGGAGTTTAAAGAGAAAACTCATGCCTCTTTTAGGGAGAAAAATTACCGAAGTGGACAAGGAAGCTCCTGCTGTGTATATGGCACTGATGTATTCCTTCTAAGCTGTTACCTGGTGGGTTTTATTTTGCAATCCAAGTTGGTCAAGAGGAGAAATCTCCATGAGGAAGTGCCCTGCAACGTTTGTATATTGTAAACCTCCATTTCAAGAGTGTCTTGCAGACTTAAAAGTCCCAGATGACAATTATATTTCTGTGATCTGATGATCAGCATCAGAAAGGTGCCCTACATCTCCTTCTCCAGCCAGTGTTAGAAGGCCGCTTTTCTGTTCCTTTTGCTGCATCCAAGTCCTTTCTCCCTCCTATTAAGCAACACTTACTTGTGACCTCTCTTCCCTGAGGCTGCATCCCAAAACATGCATGAATTCTTGCGTGACTTCATTTGAATACTTCAGTTAAAACTTTCTCTTGAACCCCTTTCCTTAACTGTGTTTCCCATAATCTAGATTTTTCATGTCTTCTACGTGTTTCCACATGACTTTCCCTGAGGGTTCTTGTCCTCCAAGGCTTAAGCTTAGAATTGGGCCTTTTGCTGCTGTAGAATTTCCAGATCACTGAGCAAGTGATGGATGAGTCTTTCTAGTAGATTTTTCAGTACAGAGAAACAATGCAGTTGTATTGCAGGCAGACATGGCCCTGTTGGTAACAGAGGGTGTGGGGAGTGCATGAGCTTCTGTTTGTTTCTTTGTGAGGTTGCTCTCCAATAAATATGTCCAAATACAGTTTTCAAATCTGAATTTAGCTTCTCACCCACCTTTCTCTACCATTTCATCATGAGGTCACCTTCTGCTGAATAAATACAGTACAGCAATTAAAACCTTATTGTAATTAAAAGAAATTCAGCATAAATTTAAACAGCATGAAGATAAGAAAGGTAAAAGGATAAAGACAACTGGAAGCTCAGTTCTGTGTGACCTGCTTTTGAATAAACAACATTATATTCCGCAGTCAATTATCCAAAAAGTACAATGTGTTCTGTTGCCAAAAAAAGGTTGTCAGATAGAAGTGGTTAGTCAAAAGGACACATGCACTGGAGTGAACATTAGTCTATTGTACTCAGTATAATATTATACAAACAGAGCTGGTTTGTTACTGGCTTTTTTTTTTCCTTGCCTTTTTTTTTTTCTTTTTAAATTTTGACCACAGATGAGATTATGCAGCTTTTTAATATTATTTTATGAACATCTAATTGCAGGCTTCAGCAAGAGGTGCAGATATTGCTAGGGAAATCAAATAAGGTATGCTCTGTGCAGCCCAATAATAAGGCTTCCAATACAAAAGTGGAAAAACAAGTCATTAGTTACAACCATCGAACGGAAGAGGTCTAATGGGAGCCACAGGATAAACATTCCATTTTATTATGTCTTCGTTATATGTTTTGCAAGAATCTGTGGTTATAAATTAAAATTGCTTTTTGCAGCAGTGGCTGTAAAAAGTTCAAAATCTGTGAATGTACCTATTATTTTTATTTATATCACAGCAGGCTGCTAGCAAAATTAACTTCTTTCCCCTCCTTTTCGTTAGTTAAAAGATGGAAAATGCATACAAATGCGTATCTGCAAGCAGTGCTCAAAAATGCCCTCCTTTTAAAAAAAAAAAAAATCAAGATGGCATCAATTTGAAGTGGGAGAAAAAAGAGGGAGGAAACCCAGACATCTCAGATAAAATTAACTTCTTCAGCATTACGCAAGTTGGTAGGTCTGGTGTTTGTTTAGAAATTTAAATTAATGCTAGTGAAAGCATTCAGACTGTACTTTGACAGATGAGACGGGGTTTTACTTGAGACCATGTCGCTGACAAAGCAGAAGACTTTCCAGGGCTCTTCTCCAGTTGAACTGGCAGTCTTGGAGACCCTGATTACCAGAAAAAAAGAAGCAGTGTTAGAACAGGATCTTCCCATGCTGTCTCCTGCCCTCTGAGCAGACAGGAGACATGCTGCTGTGTGAGGGAATGCGTTCAACCTCTGACTCTGCCCCAGGCTCTTTTCTGAACTTTCCAGCAAAACAATTAATTTGTTTGTGTTTTAATTCAGCTTTTGGAAGTCACTGCCCCAAGGTAACAGCCAGGGCAAGAGATTTGTGGAATGGAGGTTTGTGGTGGTTGGAAACATCTGTTTCTTCTTTCAAAAAGGATACAAAGACATGCAGTCTGAAACCCACGTCACCCTCATCAGCCCTTCTGCTTCCATTTAGGAGTTAATCATTGACTGTGGGACCATAGACAGCTTTCTCCTGTGGAGGACAGGCTATCCCAGGCTGGAGATCAGTGGCTTTCACCTTGCAAATCCTAAGTGTCAGCAAATTAATTCTGAGCTGTACTTCCCCTGATCTATGAAAGCCTGTTGTCAGAAGCTTAAATTCATTATGTGGGGGCCTGCACATCCAAGGGAGAATATAAAAATGTATGCAAATTAAAAAAGCAAAAGAACACTGCCCTAGGGACTTCTTTACTCTTTCACATTAGCATTCCCCATGGGACATTGAGGAAGCAAGCCACGGTGGTCTCTCTTGGGCTGGGAATTCCTACTGTGTAGGCAGAGTTGAGGTTCACAGGCATCTTTCTCCAGGGACTAGTCAGAAAGTGCCTTCAGTCAAGGACCACGGCACATCTCTAGGATGGATCAGATTAAAAAATGATACATGTTTTTGAGTCTCCATGGTGCTGCTGTTGCTGCTCCCTGGTTATCACCATTATAATTCTACAAGTGTTGCTTAATAATTGTTCTAAATACTAGATAATGCCAAGAAGTCAATACCATGGGACCTAATTGCTTTTCTGTCATTGGGAAATTTAAAAAAAAGCCAGACATGTTTTGAAGCAGAGACCTAAATTTTTCTATACAAGCTGAGTTCCTGCAAACTTTGCCTCCCACTGTGAAGCCTGTTGCTGAGAAATTATTTTATTTCCCAGTTTAGATGTTGGACAGTGACTCAATATGCCCTGGAAATACTATCGTTCTAGCAATTTTCTCATGTGGTAGCTCAGCTTAATGTCGGAGAAATGGGTAGTTATAAGTCCAGACGCTGTAAGGTTGACTTGGGTTCTAAAAATAAATGTTTGGTTAACTTTTAGTCGTCAACAATTTTCTACTGCCACACACGTTAGAAAATGGAATAAGTGCCCTCATGCAATTCCAAGATCCCTCTGTGGTCAACAGAAGCATCTACGGAAGATTAAATATGATGGTAATACAGATAAATTCTGTAGCCATTCGCACCATATGGTTTGTACTCTCTTCTATATAGAACTTTGGGATCAGAAGAGTTAACTGTTTAATAAGGAGAAAAAGTGATTAAGTGTGGGTCTAGATAGACCTTACTAGCATGCCTGATTTCTCAAATGTCTCCTTTCTGGCTCTAGACTTTGTAGTTTAACCTTTTTTCTTCTTAGCTTCCTCTGTAAAACAGGTATAATGTTTGCTTCCTGTATCACAGAGAGGGTTTTGAGACTTGATTGTCTGCAAATTAATTTTAAAGTCTATAAATGCAAAGTAGTATTCCTATTTTCTGTGTGAAAGACAATGGAAATCATGTGCAGAGCCTCTCTCAGCAGGCACAGTGGTTATTTGAAATGAAGGATATTTCTGCACCTTTGTATGGAAATGAGGAGAAGACCTCTCTTAAATCTGTGGCTATTAAAATCAGTTAACTTTTAACGTTTATGTAGTGTTTTATATTATCAGAGCTCTCTTATGAATCTCAACTAAATTCTTCACAAAGCCTCTGAATGTGTATGGCAATATCAGGCTTTTATGATCATTTCCCCATACTCACAGAGGGAGAAAGTAACCCAGCCAGGCTCACATGGGTACCAGCTCCATGGCTTTCTCCTCCGTTGGTGACAGACAGATAGCAAGGACCTGTGCCAGGCAGATAAAAAGGCTGTCTCAGAGGTGGAGAATGAGCTAATTAATCAAGTCATATGGTTTTACGAATGAGTTAGCTTTAGGACAGTGAGGTATATACATGCTAGCCTTGAGGATCAGTGCAGAGTTCTGACCTTGTCTGGATCAAGGGCTTTGGTGGGATTTAGAGTGAATGTGGCCCTCTGTCTCATCTGCTGTGCATGCACTTAGAGCAAGAATACACAGTGCCTCCCCATGGCACATGTCCCTGTTTTATTTTGTTGCCCACTGTGGGGAAAGGCCAGTGAGATCAGGCATGATTACTGGCATCTTGGGCTTTTCTGTTACTGAAGCATCTGTATGTTTTAAGGGAACCAGATGCAAAGAATGTGGGAAATGTGGAAGAGGATAAATGTTGTTGCCCAGTGTTCAGAATTGTTCAACCAGCTTCCTTTGGTGTTCAATCTGGGATGGTTCATTAGACATTTGGTGGCCACGTTATGCCCCATTTGGTTTTAGAAGGCTGTAAAACAAACTCATTTATGACAGGAACTGTTTTGCAGCTGGAGTCAGGCTACATCTGTACAGTAATTCCAGCGGTTGCTGGAACAAGACGAGAAACCAGGAATGGAAACAAGCAAACATCCAAAAAAGCTGCAACAGATATGACACCACATATATGAAACCCATATGCATAATTCATATAGCAAAATATTTGAGCAATGAGTTTGATCTATCCTATGAAGGCACACTGAGTTGTAATGTACAGGTTACCATTTTGTAGTATGTATATTGAACCAGAGTGATGTCAGTTTAGCTGTATTGACTTTGGAGCAACTCCGTTGATTTAGTAACATCCGGGAGTATAGATCAGAAGCTGACATAGTATTTGTCATCTGAGGTTCTCAAGGAACAATTAGGAGACTGAGTAAATCATAGAGTAGCCTCTTCTATTCTCTATTCTATTCTTATATTCTTCTATTCTATTACTTCCTGCCTGCCTAAAACAATTATACATTGAACCTATTTCTGATGCTAGAGTGACTTTATGGTTAGCTCTTAGGGAATTGACGCCTTATACCTGCTGGTATGTAGGAGAGCTTGGTCTGCTGTTTACTAGCCTTAACATTTTTTGATACTTTCTTTCATGAGACATTGCTTCTGAGGAAGCAGAGATTTTACTTCCCATATTAAAAGATATCCATGTATGAGTTCTTGTAAGTAAGAAGGAATAGGAATGCTGTAACAGAACACCTCAAGTAAATGACAACTTGCAGTGGATACAGATCCATTTCGGGGGGGGTTCCTATGGCTTTCAGAGTGGTCTGTGACTGACTGGGGTTGTTTCTGAACAGACACCACCAGTGATGTGAGACTCATCAGAAAGGACTGTTGACAGGATAGGTAGAGGGCAAGGGTAGTTATCAGAATGGGTTGGTTGTAAACACGCATCCTCACAGATATGAAGCTGAAAGAATGTTGAAAACTTGGGCTGTTTTTACAGATATGTGTTTCCTAGTAAGCTTTCTTTCCAAGCCCTCTACTCCTAATTTTTCCTGTAAGGATTTCTCTGAATCTTGCATCCTGTTTTTCCTAGAGAGATATTTTTGCCTGCTCCTCTTACGTGCTCTGCACAAGTGGCAGCCGTTCACTCTCCTCAGTGATGAATATATACAAGGTTCAGTATACAGCGTCCAGTGCATTGTGATGACAGTGAGCAAGGCAGCTGCACTGAGCTTTTGCTGATGAGAGTTTATTGCTCATGGTTTCGTATCAGCTCGTATCTGCCTCAGCTGTCCTGCAGATGCCTTTCTTCTCCAATACTGATTTTGCACTTGATTTGCAGGACACTGCAATTCCTCAGCAAAGGTGTGTGACTTTCCTCAGACCTGTGTGATTGCCACTGGCTGGATTTAGATTGGCAGGAGCCCAAGAGACTTGAGTGCTGGGAGAACCATGAGGACTCATAAATCATGGGACTACAAGAATGAATATAAAAACCTACCTGAGAAAAAGAAGCAACTTGGCAATTGCTGGCGTACATTTAATCTGAGGTTTGCTGTGGGATATTAACAAAGATGCATGCACATGTATGTAGGCAAATATCAGCTGGGTAAAATATCAGCATTTCTAGAGCTCTAGCTGTGTTCTTAGTGTTGGCTGATCATCCATGATCTCTGCTGTTTTGTGCCTCCTATCCATGATGTTTGAATTGCTAAAGCTGAGGACTGCAACTTACGGCCTTCAGCTGAACATGTGCAATGAGTTATTTTCAACCAAAATATGATAATTTAAGTGGACTAATGTCAGACTAATGGCTTGGTTTGCCAGCTTGGACCCTGTATTACCTTCCTTTGCCCTGGGGGTTACTGTGGATGACCTGTTCCACACCAATTTCCCCCATCAACCTGTTTGCCCAGGCGTGTGTGATTCAGGTGGCTCAGTCTCCTTTCATAGGAACTCTGGTGGGGTCACTAAATCTGCCTGCAAGGGAATAAGTCTGGAGACTACTGTGTACAATCAGTGAAGGACCCTAAGAATTTCTCTGAATAGGCAGCATTTATCATACAGATGTGAAAACCAAACTTTGGGTTAATTAACATGCCCAAATCCAAAGTGAAAGTGGTGTTGAAGAGGGGAAGTGAACCCAGAGGTTTTGGCATGCAGTGGTCTGTGCTTCCCCTGAAAAGGGGAAGTTGTAGTGGCACCTGTAAGGTCTGAGGGGTTTGTGTAAGGCCATCCAAACCGCCAAATCCAAGTTTCAATGAGTCTCTCAGTTTTCCTTTGTTCCTGCTTCGCTGGAAGAGAAGCTCTGAGGGAAAGGGCCTGTCTGGGTGTCCTCCTCGGAGCTGCTGGGCACCACTGCTAAGCCTAGGCCAGGAGCTGAAGTCAGGATGTCTTTCAAGTGATGCTACAGAATGACATTGCCTCCCTGGCCGGGACGCACAGGCACAGGGCAGTGAGCAGAGCAAACATGGGTGGGTTTGAGTGTGTGTGTGTTTGTACATCAGAGCACAGCTGCCTTGTCTTCTTGCTTCAGAGCACAAGGGAAAGGGGACAGCCAGCGGTCACAGCTGCCTTTAGTAAAATGTTATCTCAATTAATCCTTTGGTTGTCTTGTTTATTAAGAGATAGCACTGTCCACACAGCATGTAAGTTTATCCCCTACCTTGTCTGAGTCCAAAGGCTACGACAGCCTGACAACACAGCAAGCCCAAAATTCCTCCAGTGGATGACACTGACAGAGCAAACCTCAAGAAAAGCTTTCAGTGTAGCTGAAGGCATAGTCAGTCCTGCTTGTTTGATCTCTCTCTGCTTTCACTCTATTGCCACCACAACACACATTAGTACTTGCTGATTCATGAACGCACCCTCTCACTCTACATCCCTCTTGTATCTTCTGACAAACAAGAAGGAATTTGTACAACTTCTGTTGGAAGCACTGAGCACCTTGCAGAGCTGACCTTCAGCGTTTCCTTCCCTTATTGTTCTTGTTTCAACATGAACAGGTTTTAACCTAAAGGTGACGGGTCATGACCAGGGACAAGTTTCCATTGTATTTAATACTCTGTTGATCCAGCAGTATTTGTCTTGGCTATTTTTTTGTAGCAGTGAATTATAGAAGTTAATTGCTCTTTCTTTTCCTGTGTCCTCAGCCTCCGGATCAGTAGCACCAGTAGTCCTTCTCTTTTGTTGTTGTTTTTTTCCCCAAACCATGATGTTAGAATTACCAGCCTCTGCAGTCATGTCTCGTGGAAGGCCATTTCATGTATCCATTTCTCTCCTTACCAGTGGCATTTTCAAATCTGCTGATGCCATATATACAGATCAGCCTCTTGAGAGAGACCTGCTAGTTTTCCCACCAGTGCATGAGCTGTTTTGGTCCCAGTCTTGATTTAGAAAGTTTTCTGTTGTCATTCAGTGTCTGAGGAGCTGCTGGCTTACTTGAGCACCTTTGTTCACTTGTGGTGGGACGCTGGCACCTGTTGAGCTGGGACCATTGATCTGTGTGTATTTGACGTATCGTTTGCTTTTGTCACGCCATATGTCTTCTAATTACACTGTCCTGGATGGATGCCAGCAGGAAAAGGACAAGACATACAGCACAATATGCAATGGCATGAAGAGATTTTACTGGTGTGTGAGGAAAGATTTTATCCTGCCCTTTTAGCAAATGTTTTGATATTCACAGGAAAGTGAATATCAAAGTGCTGTCCTTGTTCTCAGCGAGCTGGGGCCCGGCTCCAAGCAGTTTGGAATAGCCCTCTCAGCCTTTCACGTGAAACTCTGCATGCTGTGAACACATGGCTGTTTTCACATAGGTCCTGCCTCCATAGGAGTGGTGTCCTTGATGCCAAATCACCTTTGAGCCACAGAGCACTTACTGATCCCGCAAAAAGCTCTCTGACCGACTGAGACAAATTCACCTTTGAAAATGCAACTAGTGCAATGTGATGACTCAGAAACATCAAGGGATTTTTTTATTTGTTTGTTTTGAACCACAGATGGTTCTGTTTGAGGTGTACCTAGGGTCAAGCTGCAAACTATAGAGCCAAATTTTGACTGTGCTGACTGTTTGGAGCTTAGCTCGTTATAGGAAAGCCAGTTCTTAACTGGGATACATAATCAGATTTGAATTTCACCTCAGAGCCAAGAACTGATCTGTAACTTCTACAGTTCTGCATTTTCTGTTAAGTATGTCTTTTATAGTCAGTGTAACACTGCCACAAGACTGGTAAACAAGCAAATCCCAAAAGTAAACACAGTAAAATAGGAAAGCTACGGACAGGATTTACGTCATCAAAGTTTCCCTAAATATTTTCAACGATTATCGTTTGTTGTCATCATCTTTTTTGTTTGTTTGCTTTTTGTTTTTCTTAATTGACTTTGTACGGATTTCTTTTAGTGTGAACTACACACCATGTTTTACTGGTATTGTATGTCAGGGAAAAAGGTGCATCTGATTTGGAGGGAAATCTTGTTCAGCCTTGAAGATAAAGCAAGATTAGCGTGGTAGGTGAAAATCAGGTTTGTTTTCATCCTTTGTTTTAGCATGAATATAGTATTTATGTGGGAAGAGTTGATGCTCATTTCTAGTGCAAAACAAGTTGTTGATCCTCCTAAACTGAGTGAAAGTAGCTGACAATCCCAGGGAGAAGTAAAGAAGGATTTTTTTGGGGCATGTCCCATCTCAGGCTGGGGAATGTAACTTTTGCTTTTGGTATCTTTACATGTAATGTTGCCAAAATTTCTAGCATGCTCATAGTGCTCTGTCTTCATTGCTGCTCTGCTTTTTTTGACTTGTAATCATCTCAGCTTCATTAATAACAACTAACCCCTTTCATCACTCTCTCTCTCTGTTTATTTAGAGATTGACCTTTTGAGTGTTTGCACTAACAGTTTCTCTTTGTGAATTGTTCAGCCACAGAAAATAAGTTCCAAGAAAGGGAATGTTATTTTTCTCTTGCATACTTGCAGCATTCAGAATATGTGCCTATGCACCTGCTTTTCAAAAGAAGCACACCCAGCTGCTCTTGCCTACTTTGGGGTGCCCAGAGCTGAGGAAATGATGCCCTATAACTAATGTTAACGACTGTCATTTGGCCTGGAGGGTGGCATTAGGATGTATTGACAGCAGTGATCACAAGGGGGTCAAGTACTTTGTTTTGCATCCCCTTTGAAAAGTCTCTTCTCTCGGATGCATTACTGAAACAGTTTCTCCAGAGATATACACATATGAACAGCCTTTGCTACCGTTCGTAGGGCTGGCTATAAGACAGATCCTGCAGAACCTGCAGCATTTAGAAGGACAAGGAAAATACCATCTCTTTATTTCCTTACAGCACCTAAGATGCAAATAAAAGGCAGATCTTGCATATGTAAGAGCTTGCACATTTCCAGCTTTCTCTGATCCTTGGCTCCAGGCAGAAATGAAGTGTACATGTGTTAACAGGACAGCAAGGCCTTGGTCCAGCAATCATCCTAGAGGTGAATATGTTGTCCTCTGAACCACTGATAAATTTTCCTGTATGAAGAGAAGGCAGAAAGTTTCAGCAGGAAAAAGTAGTAACTGACCAAAGCAGAGGAGCAAGCACTGCAAAAGCGCAGAAGCCCTGTTTGCTCCAGAGCAAATCAAAGCGGAATGGAAGACCTAGAGAAAGCAGGACGCTAAGGAATGATGTCTACCACAAACAAAAGCAGCTTTGGAATGGTTATGGACTTCATGATCTTGGAGGTCTTTTCCAACCCGGTTGATTCTATGATTCTATGATTGCATAGGACAGTGCTTAGGAACCCCAGTGCTCAGAATTTAGGCTAGAGTGACTCCGAATGCTTTTGACAGAGCTCTAACCTGCCTCTCTTCTGCTAAGTGTGAGAGAAACAAGAAACCACTGGGAAATGACTGCAAATCTTGTCAAAAGCTTGGAGAAATCTTCCTGACTTTTACTTTACCATACTTGACATTGTTATTCCTAAATCTGTTACAGTACAAAACACAGCACATGTGCAAGCTGCTGAGTTGCTGTTTAATGAAGCGTAGTTTCCTATGGCCTGCGAGACAGTTTTTAGAGACATGAGGTTTGCACTTCGGTTTGGCTACTAGAGCCGAGCCCTGAGCTCGAGAGACTGCAGTAGTCTCAAGTGAGGGACAGTCCTTCTGTTGTTTCTGCACCTCATTTAGCAACCCTGTTGAATTATCTAAGACTAACCAGATGAAAGCCATGGTCAGATTTCACCCCTTCAGCCCCAGGAAGAGCTATGAGAAGTTAGTTCTTTGTGGTATGTGGTGTCACCATTCAACTGCACTGTCACCTGCACTGTTGTAACCACACAGTGCAGGAAAAAGCAATGCATTAAAATGAAAAAATATTCTGCTCCCATCCCAGTCATTTCAGGCCCAAAGCCTTGTCTGGCCATGTCCTCTGGTGCATAACAACTTTCACTGGCTGTGGGCTCTGGCATCTACCTCACAATCATGTTTCTCAACAGTCAGTTGATTAAGAGCCATATTTTGTTTAAATCCTATAGGATTTGTAACTGGCCAGGTTGCTTATGCTGAAATATGTGAGTTCTCTGCATTGCAGGGCCCTGTGGTCTATCTGCAAGAGTCAGTAACCTCCTGGGTGTCACTTGACCAATCCCTGAGCCTTGACATGTCCAGGCTATTCTTCAGCCGGTAGCTCATGCTGGTGCTGATGCCTGTTTCCCAGTATATCTAGGTTAGCCTGCAAGGTTGTTGTTCATTTTATTCCTTCTCCTTAATTCTGAGATTGTCCAAATGTCACTGTTTAAGCCCAAACCAGCACACCAAAGCATTCTGTCTTTGGTCTTGATTACAGTAGTTTTGGCTTTGCTCACTGCATCTATACAGAATTTTCCATCCTGGTTATCTGGCTGTAGCTTGCACACCCAGGATCCATTATTTATTCACTTGTCTGCAGCTTCATTTGCTTCTTTGCTGTGATCCTCACACTTCTCCATTTTATCACCGTCTCTGTTCAGATGTCTGGGTGGACTGTCATGACTGGAACTAGGGTTACTGCTGGTTGGCCCTAGGTATTTATGTTCAGGCTCACACATCCACCACCCACTTTTGTCCATGGTGAGAATCCATCACTCCCTCCATGCCACTGCTGTTCTGCAGTGACGGCCATGCTCATAGAGTTTGGTGCAAACCTGAGCAAATTAAGCAGAAAGATTCACACCCAGTGGATTTCTTTGGGTTTCAGGTCATGTTATGGGGACGGACTGAAGCATTTAACACCCAATATGCCACTTGTGTGATGAAAGCAAAATTTTCACAGTGCGGTCAGCACCCTAACTCTTCTCCATCACAGGACAACAGCCCTATAATGCAGCATTCAAGCTGGGCAGCCTCTGCCCTCCTTGCTTTTTGGTGGCATTACAGAAAGGGTGCCTTGGAGGTGGCAGTTCTGGTAGACCAGCTCTGTGGATCTGTGACCTTTGTTAGGGACAGGGCGTTGTTTCCTACTTGTGTTCTGCAGCAGTGGGGAGCATGTAACAAATGAGGTGATGCTGACCAACAGTTGTACGGAACAGGATGAGGACTCAGTGACTGTGTGGAAAGGAGCATGGAGAGGAATAAGGAAAATCCTACTGAGAGTGGAATCTAACTAATAGGTCCCTGCAGCTGTCTCCCCTTTCTGGCTACACTTTCCCTCTTCATTTCCAGCATGGAGAGCAGCAGGGAATGCTAAGTCTTTCCTGCTGGCAGAGAGGAGCAGTTTGGATGTCTCTCTGCCAAAAATGTACAAGCCGCATGCCTTGGTGTCACCCAAGATACCTCAGTTCATTGAATCTTAGAAATGTAAAGGCTGGGAGGGATGGAGACTCTCTCTTCCCATTCCCATCACCAAAGCAGGATTGAGTATATCTCTGAGAGCAGCTCCCAGACACTTCTCCTGGCAAAGGCCACTTCTGGTTGAGAGTCCTGGTGTTCCTACCAAATACCTGCTGGCTCCTGACCTGAATTCCTTCTGATGTGGTGCCTTGAGGATGCCCAGGCTTAGCCAGGCCTGACAAGATGTTTCCTCCATGCCAAGTTTGGTGTTAATAGAGATGCAGGCCTGGCATGGAGGTGGTGAGCAGATGGGCTTTTAGTAGACTTGGGCAGGTTTGAAACCTGAGATGCCTTGTCTTCTTTGTTCCCCAAAAGAGAGAAATCTTCAGTTTTGTTGCCAAATCATGACTTTTTTTTTCCTACAATATAAAAGCAAGGCCTCAAACCCCAGTTTTGCAAACACAAGTTAGCAGCTGATCTTTCTCATTAGAAATAACTGTGCAGTGAGAGTGTGATACTGCAGCTGTAACACATTGATCACTCTTCTTTTTCTTTCCTTTGAGGCCAGCTTTTTTTTCTTTCTGGCACCCAGAATTAGATGTATACATCTCTATTTGGCTACTAAAGAAGCAGCCCAAGGTATAATTTTCCATAGCACAATGCATTTGACTTCAGCAGGGGCTGAAGGGATGCAGCAGTTCAAAAAAGGTGACCTCTCATTTAGTGTTTACAGATGCATTTCAAAGCTTGACTTCAGGCATGTGAATTTGAAAATGTTTGACCTGAAGTCCTTTTTCCCTTTTGGTTTACTGCCAACTCTTATCTGGTCTTTACTGTAGCAGGTCACCACATTATCCCTTAGCAGCAGCTATCAGTAAGTGTCAATTCCCAGCAAATGAATTCAGCAACCTGACAATATTTTTTTTTTATGATGGCTATTTAAAAGATGACAAAAATCATAAATCTTCCAGGCTTGTCATTGAGAGTTTTTATTGAGTTTGTTGATGAAACAACTTCACAGCTCAGCTGAAGAGGAACTGCAGGGTTTGAAGAAGCAAAAGGCTTTTGATAGTGTGCAGTAGTCCAAGAAATTGAAGATAAAAACCAACTTGCTGGCAGTTTTTCCTATTACTTCTTCCTAGTCAGAGCATGAGCTTCTCTTCAAAGCCCCGGGAGAGGCTGAGCATTTTCCAGTCCCTCTGGAAAATCCCTCTACATGGCCAACCACCATGTAGAGCAAGGGGATGTTTTTAACCCTGGACGTTAGAGAAGGGGAATTAAGACCTGGAGGGCGGTGGTTGAGGTGAGCATGACCTCCCTGAGGGCAGCAGCGTTTCCTTCTCTCCTTCACATCTTGCAGTGGAAAGTTCCATTGCAATATTGTTGTTTTACAGTTAAAAGTTGTATTTGCTGAGGAAAGTTTGAATCTTGTGGACATTTTGATAACAGCCAATAAACTTTCCTCTATAAATCAGTTTGGTGAACTCCCTGGTTGACATTTGCATTCTCACCCTCTATGCAGGCCAGTGGCTCTCACTGACACTTTATTTTGCAGTCAACGAACTGACTGGCAGAGTTTATGGAGTAACTGCAATACTTATGCAACAAGTAGGAAGGTTTATGGCTTTCTATAGAAGGAAGATACAATTGTAACAAGTAATATAACTGCTTTAGCAACCACCCTGATGCCACATTGGTCCATAAAATTCCCAATTGGATTGAATAGTGTTTAAAAAGTGTGTCTCTGTTTAACAGAGAGGAATGGATTTTAGTTGGTTTTTTAGTTGTTGGAATTATTTTAGGTATCGTTCTCTATTTCTTGAAAAGCAGGGATTTGCTTGTTCTCCAAGCTTCATCAGACTGCTGTTTCTGAGAAGTGTGGCACAGTGGTTCTGTGATTGCATGTTTATCATTCAAAGTTAAGTTAAATGTAATATTAATAGCTTTTGTTATAACAATAGTTATCTGGTGTATCTTGTTCCACTGTTCATTCAGTGGAACACTCACTCTTGCATTACCCCTCAAAAAAGCCGATTCTCCAGAGCTAAAATCAGACTGTGAGGTAAATCTGATAGTAGGTTGAGCTGGTCTCTGAAGAGAAATTACGGTTTGAAAACCTGGCCTTGGCTAAACTCCCACTGACTCTGGCTGAGCCAAAATTTCACCAATGATATAGTAAGCACCAGTCTTTTTTCCTTATGTGAAATTGAGTCACGTCAAAGGCCCTTTAACAGTCCTTGTATTTTTCAATCTTCCTGCAAATTACATTCTCATACTTGACCAGAGCTCCCATAAAACATGCATGCACTTAGTCAAAAAACTAGCACCACCAAGTTGTGTTATGTCTTAGTACAGAGGACACAGCTATCCTTGCCTTTTTCCCATGCTATTTCAGAGGATCACAGCTCCAGTGGCTGAATGCTCTTGTCCTCTGAGATGAGTTTAGGAATGCAGGCCCAAGATGGAATTTCCTGAATTACGCACAAAGACGAGTGACTCCATCTTCTAAAGGCTGTTCTTGTAGCACTTTCAGTTTGCTTCATTGAGCTGCCCAGATTCATGACCTAGATGCTTCATAGGTGGCTGTGTGTTTATATAGCTATGCTATCTGTGTGTATATTGTACATATTATACGTATGTATACTATATACCTGGGGTTATGTTTTTGAAAAATCTTGGTTTTGTTCTCTCAGTAACTTCCTTCTGCTGGTACCCAAAGCAGAGCCTGGAGAGGATATGTTAAAAAGACTGAGACTGAAGGAGTGGAAATGGGATATTGCAAGTATGCCCAAGGGAAAGAAGTAACAGTAATATAAGTTTAGTGCAAAGAATTTAAAAACGTTGACCTCTGGTGCATCAGGCTTAGGCCTTACTACATTTGAAAGTGGTTTTGGTATTGCCAGTTCCTCAGTTGGATTTATTTTAAACTGCCAAGCAAAACTACAAAGCCTTTTCTATGTAATTGCTAGAGGGTCTCTGAAAACTAATTTCCACAGCAGAGTGCAGTGAACTATGACACTTGGCTTGAGTATTGCAGTAGGTTGCTGTCCTGTATGTGGAACAGCACAGAGCAGCACAGTGCAGACTGCTCGCCTGTGCTGGCTATCAGCCACGATAACAACAGTGTGTTCTGCAAATCTCTCTCCAGTCATGCATATTTTAAAATGCTATTTAAATAACTGAAGGCTTAATGCTAAACTTCCAAACTTTTAATGTTGTTTACACAACATACAAATCAGACCTATTTTGACAAGCCCAGAACCTTTGTGAGGTGCTGTTACGAGCTTGTTCTGTAACAGCACTGGGCTTTCAGGAATTGCAATAAATAAATTCATGACATTAAAGGCCCTGTGGTGAACTTCAACCAGGGCAGTGGATCCACTGAAGGCTGTCTGCCTGCTGCAGAACACCACTCCATCTTCTCTGATGAATCATACCAAGTTGTGTGTGATATTAATAAATATGAGCTAGAGAGCAAAAAGGGTGTTATCTAAATGTAATGAACTCCTGAACTGACTGGAGAACGTGACATGCTGACAAGGTGTCATCGACTACAAAGCAAGACAGACCCCCTCACCTCTGAAGCCCAGCGATAGGTATCACAAAGCCACTTTTATCTGAACCATTATCTGTGGAGCCAACTGTGAGTGGTTGCCCCATTAACATTTCATGCGCAAAGAGACGAAGCTGCAAATGCTTAAAAGTCTGCCAGTGGCTAAACTGCAAAGCTTTTATATTTTCTTTAATTGAAGACTTAGCACACAGGCATGTGTGCACACGTAATCTGCAGCCTGGAGATTTCAAGCTGTTAGGTAAATGAAAGATTTCAATGACAACTTTTTGGGTTTTGTCACTGGATACTGTTAGCCCTTAGTAAATTAGGAATAAATACTTGCAAAGAGAGTTTCATTTTTCTTTAGCACTATTTTCTGGTGGCAGCTGGACAGATAATGCAGCCACTAAGTGGAACTTCTTTATAAAGAAGTGCAAGTACAAGCTCTTCTGAGGCTTGCAGGCAAACCCCTACAGCTTCATAGCAGTAGTCAGCAGTATTTCAAGCAGTGAGAAGATAATGGTCACTCTGAAATGTAAGAAATGGATTTGGATGGTGGATTTCAAAACTAAGCACTGTTCTAACAATTGTGACCATCTGATTGCAGCAATCATGCTGAAGGGACACCTGTGTCATAGTCACACTTGAAGCCTTTGTGCATCACTCTGGTTGTAAAAAAATGGTTTTAAAGCAGGGGTTAACTAATCTGCACCTGCCTGCTGCAGGAATTGCTAAAAGAGGTGTAGAGTGCATGTGAACCGGGCATCTTGTGGACAGAAGACTGCTGCTTTCACTTTATGGGCACTTACAGACCTTTTCCCTCTTGTAGTTCAGTGAATGTGGTTGTCTCTAATAGTCTTCTGCCCACCTTGAAAACAGTGTACTGCTGAGATTGCAACAGGGTGTTCAGTAATTTTTTAAAAGTCTAATTCCTCGATTTGTTATGTCAGGCAGCAAGATGTGTCAGTCTTCAGGAAATGTTGGTTTAGGTTTCTGATGTGATTTAAGGTACTGTGAACTGCTAATTAACTTATTTTTTAGTCTGTCCTCCCCTTTTGTGAGCCCAGATGTTCTGCTTAATCCCGAAGAAGGGGAAAGTGAACCTGACCAGTGTGTCTGTAGGTGAGACTTGCAAAAAAGGTAATGCAAACTGCAAAAATTGAGAGAAGTCTGAGAAGTCAGACATGTCTTTGGTCTTTCTCAAGCATTCTTTCAACATGGACAAGTCTTTAAATGCATGTCTTTTCTAAAATGCCCTGTTTCCCTTTCCCTCTCCGTAGTGGCACTTGCTTGCCACTTCTGTCCACTCAGCCTGAGCTGAGCTGCAGCTATGGAGCTCAACTGGTTTGTGAATAATAACAGGAACAAAACCTGATAAAGGAAGAGATGAGAGGATGCAGCCAGAGGAGCCCCGTGGTTCACATTCTGCTGCTGCTGCCACAGCTCTTTCAGCATTGGACAGAGCTCTGCGGGGCTTCCAGAGGTGTGCAGTCTTGGGCTGTCCTTCCTGAACTCCAAAGGTTTTGCCACATTAGTGGCATCAGCGAAAGGCCATAAGAAACTCAGTACCTTCCTTGGGCCAAAGCTTTCATGGAATTTGGTTTTGGCTACGTGGGGATTGCGTGTGCTCCTTTGATGGTATTTCTGATTACCTAGTGGAAACTTAAATATTCACTTACAGTATAAAAATAATACTGCCCATCTGTTTAACTAGTCTTGGTCTGTCTTGTAACAGTTCACTAACCATCTGTTACTGTGGTGTAGAGATAGACATTGTGAATCCACTTGACTGTATGGATTTCAGACTTGAGTTTATTTTTGGTTGCTGGTACATATGGACCATGTTCTGTTACTCTCCATGTGTTTGTTCACAAGGACTTCTCAGCACAAATTTCCCTGGGAGGGGTGTTTCAGAATGGGGGAAGAAGGGCAGAAAAAGCAATTAATTTTCTACTTCAACAATCATAAATAGTTTCTAATTTAGATCCCATCTCACTCTCTTTTCCCCCAGCAAGCTGTGTGGATGGGTGAAGCAACCAGGGGAGAGTAGCAACCCAGATGTGAGCTTTCTGATTAATGAAGTCACTGTCAGGCATGCATAGTAAAAATCAGACAAAATGAATCATTTCAGAGTTCTCATACTAGTGTTTCTCCTCTCTCATCTTTTTCACATGGTTAAAGGCAGGGTGTTGAGGCACACCCTCCGTGCCTCAGTGCTCCTTAGTCTCCATATCCAACAGGTAGTGTAAATTAGAATTGGCTGGATGCATTTGCAGGACTTGCTTGTGAGACATGCTCTTGTTTTTATAAGTGATGCTGTTGGTTTCATTAGTGATGCTTTTAGTAGCCCAAGTCAGAGTAGTCTCTGCACCAGGCAAAGATTAGGGAAAAGTGTCTTCTTTCCAGGAGCAAGCAACATTGTGAAAGGCAGCTGGTGTTTTGTTGGGCTTCTTCATGCTGCAGATCACCATTTGTTGCCACATCTGTGGTATGTGGTTGTTTTATTGACCCTTATTGAGTTCAGTCTTAGTGAAATACATTGGAAGAAAGTTTTCCTTAAGATCATAATGTTGTTCCTTGTGGACAGCTTCCCAGCAGGGGCTTCATGGTTCAACAGAGCTGGAAGCGTGCTGTATGCCCGAACTGGCTTTTCTTCCTGCTTCTATTTTACAACATAGTAAAAATTCATGTCTGTAGTACTCCTGCCTTTGGGTGGCATGAGGTGGAAGTGAAACTTCCTCTGCCTAACCAGGTATGAGCCAGGCAGCTGCTATGTGATTAAGTTATATGTTGACACAGTCTCCATTCCTTTGATGGAAGAGTTTTAGAATGGCTGTGAAGGTGACGCAGGAACGTTCCAGGCATTGGTCTGTACTTGTTCCTATAGCTCATGAACAGCAGCATTCATTCAGGCATCACCTAGCACTCCAAAAGACTCAAGTTCAGCTCTAGATCAGTTATAAGCCATCACAACTCTTCTTGTCAGGAAATCCTTCTAGCACACGCAAATGCTATGGGGAAAAATACAGCCACAGTAAACATTGCACTGGGCAGTGCAACATGAATATGTAGATGGAGCAGTGTCTCAGCAAATGGCAGTTTCCAGATTAAGGAAGCACTTCAGGATCCCACCAGGATTCACAGTATTACTAGTTAGTGAGCAAATGGAGTGGGCTCCTATGCAACATGGAGAAGCAATGAAATTCCTCTCATTGGGAACCAATAGCACTTCTCTGTGTGTGACCAAACAGGATTATGGTTCTGCATTAGTTATCAGCTAATTACTCCCTTGTTTTTAGACAAGGCCTACTTTATAATAATGAGGTGAAAGGATTTCTTGCACATATTACTTACCAAAGCTTTGTTAACACCTCACCACCTTTAATCTCTCACCATTCTTACTTGTATTTAGTAATCTATCTGAATTAGCAGTGGTGTGACCCATTCTCCACTGAGGCCAGACTGCCAGCTTATAGAAATTACTGAAATGAGGCGCCAAAGTAATGTAAGGACAAATGCCTCCCCTTACAGATTGGCATGAACACTGGAGGCAGCATTTGAGCGTAATATTGACTAATTATTTAACCATGAGTGGCAGCTTTGAACATTGTGTTCTTTTTGCTTCGCTTCCCGCATTTACTGTGAATCCTAATTACGAAGGGAACAAGTATTTCTTCTCAGGTCGCTGAGAACAGAGCAGCCAGCTTTGGGAAAGTGCATGGGATGCAAAGTGGAGGCAGCCGTGAACTGTACATCATCTAGTTCTCATACTAGAGCTAGTACTAGCATGCTAGCACCTAGTACTCATTGAGCAGAGAGAGCAGGTGTTGGCAGGCATCTGATCTGAAAATTCAAAAGCTGCTGATAGGAGAAAAAATAGATAGTGGACTAAAAATGCATAGTTTGAAATGAGGCATTCAGCAACATGATTTTTTCCCCTCTCTTCGCAGAAGGCTTTTTAATGATGATTCTTTCTGTGATGTTAACAAGAAGTGTCCCCAGTTGAATGCTTTTCAGTAGGGTCGTGTGTATCAAGAGATATGACCCCTAAAAGAGGAATGTAAGCTTTGGCATTTGCTTTGTGTGCAAAGTATCTCTGCCACAGATGGAAACTTCTGTATATGTACAGCAAATAGCTGGATCCCCTCAATGATAGGAGACAACATTTAGTTGCTTGAGAAGGCAGATGATCATCTTATTCTTTCTCTTGCAACTGTCTCTTGGTTTCTTAAGCCATGAGGTGAAAAATACTCCCAAAGAGCTGAACCTCTAAACATGGCAGTAAGGTGGGAATTAATGTTTGGGTGCTGTACTGAAATTTGTGTTACACTGAGCAATTAGACATACAGAGTTTGATCCTATTTGTTCTGCAGCCCCTAGAGAAAAGGACTGTCACTTCAAGTGTGTTTGTGTACAGGCAAGTCAGACTCAGGACACAGACCTCGGTGGAGACTTTTGTCCAATAGTCGCAATAGACTAACCTTTCTAAGCTCTGAGTGTAGGCTTGACTTCTCAGCTTTTACTTGAAAAGTATGTCACTGGCATGGCCTCGTGTCTTGCCTCCATCCCTTGGAGAAAGCCTGTCTTCACTGTTGGGTTTGTCAGGTTCAGAGAACATGGTTTTAGCTCAGCCCAGAGATGAGCTGTGAAGTTTGAATCTGTGCATACTCTCTGGCCATGTGCATATGGCTGGGCTCTCCAAGGGCACCTGTCTGCCGCAGCTCGCTGTGCAGCTGCCAGCTCAGCCTCTCTATGGCTTGTTGGTTTTCTCTTCTATAAGCAAAAAGTCACCTGGAAGACTTTGCTTGGCCCTCAGGCTCATTCAGAGTTGTGGGAGGCAGCTGGAAGACAGCAAGTACCTCAGTAGTGGAGCAAAGCGTGCTGGATTGCTAACCATACTGCAGCCTCCCCCCAGCAACCCTGCCTGCACACACCTATGCTTTTGTGGCAGATTGGCACAGTAGTTGTGGCAGGCTAAGGACATCATCGGCTAAAAGATCACATTGCTACTGCCTTGAGGTGCATTCTTGGAGGCTGGAGTCATGTGCGGTATAAATATATCCTCTTACTCTTTCATCTGGAGTCAGATGATGCCAGGCTATTATATTAAATGCTGTGGTGCAGTATGTACTCTATGGATGACTTTGTGAATGATACTTTTTTCCACAATAAATTAGTTGGAAATCCCCTACCTCCAGACCAGGATGTTAATACCAGTCATAGCCCTTGCTTCCTTTCCATTAAGCTTGATTAAGTCAGCTATGGTTGCTACTTGCTGATTTTCCTCTGCGAGAAATCTACTGGCTGTCTTTTCTGGAAGCACCTAATGGGTGATTTTAACTACAGAGTTTATTGAGATATGCCAAGACCAAGATGTCAAGGTTGGCCTTGAGCATTTGTCTCTGTACTACTAGAAAATTTATTTCTGATGTAAAGTGATTGCCAAAAGCCCATTAGATAACTTGATGTCCTCTGTTCTTGGTGATTTCCAAAGTCTGCTACAAGGCTCTGATTCCAAAATGCACTTTTAATAAACCTGCTGTTGCTTTGTTTGCTTTAATTTAAGGTACCATTTCTGCAAACACTTTTTGCCCTTGATACTGAGTTGGTTGTGCATATTAATTAAGGGCCATTAGCACAGCAAGTGCAGGGCAGTGCAAAATGTGACTGAGCACATGTGCTCTGCTGCAGTCTGCAGTGTTCCGTGTGTACCATTTTTTGATGAGATTTGAAAAATTACAGGTGAAAACATACCCTCCCTTTATTAGCCACTATTATTAGAGCCATATGGCTTGAACTGAGGAATAAAGTGCGCCTGACATGTATCAGGCTAGCATGTTTCTGCAGGCAAATATAATTTTTGAATTGTAGATTGGAAGGAAATTGGAAGTGAGCTAGTAGTGTTCACACAATTGCTTTAGAAAACGCTGGCTCTAATTCTCATTTTTAAGGTCATGCTACAGGGTCTCTGGAGGATGACACAGTGGTGCAGGGCAACGTCTCTGTAGGAATGCTGATGTACTGGCCTGCACTTGCATTCAGCTTTCTGTATTCCCTCATAAAATGAGAAGCATCCTTGTTTGTGTAGAGGTTAGCACGTGATACATAACATGAGTCCGTGGAAGGTATTTGCATATTGGTGTATTGCTGCTGTGCTGCTGAGTGAAGTTCAAGATAAGACCTTGACCATCCTTGAGTGGCTTGTCATGAGATAAGAAAGCATGGTGTCACACTGTGCAAGAGGCTCTGTTTTTAGGAAGAAATATAAATCCTTCTATCTAAAAGCAGTCTAATTACAAATTACCTGGAGTGAAGAAGAAATTAGTATTTTGACATACTATTTAGTATTTTATTGTTTTACGCTTCTTGAATTTTTTTTACCACTTCGTCGTCAGGTGATAGTCCCTCTCAAAGACAGGACACTGCAGTGGGTAGAAACTACAGATCTGGTCTGCACTGGGGATTACGTGAGTTTCTCCTTGTCCAAAGGGTGTTGTGGTTACAAGCCCTGTGGACATCCAAGATTTATGGTGTGCTATTACTAGGAAAGTGAAATGCTTCTTCCTCTGTCTCCAGAATTAAAGTATCTAATAGGTCCTCAAACACATACTTTATTTTATTCCTTCTTGGGATAAGGAGGTTTATTAAGCAGTCTCTCAAAATCACTTCCAAATCTCTTCTCCTTTGTTATTTCTTAGTTATACAGGCCTTTTAGGTGTCTCCTCTCTGCTGCTTTTAGGGTTTGATTAAGTCCTTGTTGGTACTGAAGGACATTTGACCAGGCCAGAAGCCTCAGGGTGTGAGTACAGATCTGGGGAACCAGGCACTGCTCTGCTCTCACACTGTCTCCTTGTGCAGACAGGGATTCCAGCATTAGGCAGCATCCTGGGGTGAATGACATCCCTCTTCCTGTTGTCGTATCTCACCCAGCTGCCATCAAGGGAGAGCCTCATTGATCCAACAGCAGCCACCACCAGCCTAGCATCAACTCATAGCTAAAAATAACACAGGGTGGAAAAAAACACCTAACATCTAAATATAAATCTCTAATGCCTCAGTAGGGAGCATTGCATTTCCTAATCATTCAGTCAAATTGTTCAAAGATTGATTAGTACTGGAAAGCCTTGTTTTTCTACCTAGGTCACTGATCTTTCCATACCCTAGCTCTTTCTTAAGAAGGCAAGAGTTTCCCTTTCCTTCCCTCACAGTTTTCTGGTAGCCCTTCCCTTGCTTGTGTGCCCTTTCTCATAAACCCCCCTGCCTGCTGGAGTGGTGGGAGCACCATGCGGTGCCCAGACACGTTCACAGAGCTGTGCTGGCTCCTGCAACTGCCTCCCAAAGAGCAGCATGTTAGGGCTAGAGGAGGGGTCCAGAGGGCACAGCGTGACACTCAGGGCATCATGGCTTGTCGTCTGCAAACTGGCATGATTCTCACAAAGTCAGCCTGTTGAGTTGTACCACTTGGGCTTGCCACCCACCCTTAACTGTGGCACAGGTTGAATGAAATAACACACAGACATGGAGAAAATGGCAAGAGTGAATTCTTTTCCCAACTCGTCAGCTGTCTGCCTTTGAAAATCAAATGCTAGAGAGATTTCTTTCCTCGGGAACACATGCCAAGCAATCGTGTTCCATTGTTGCTGGCAGATTTGTTTTTGCACACTTCAGACAGGAAGAACGGCACTCTCAGGGCAAAGACGCTGGCACAGCTCAAGCGAGGTGGGAAGAGGGGAAAGAGCCAGAGAGTGGCAGGGAAATCTGCAGTGTCTTTGCAACGTTCCCTAGCAACCTGTGCCCCCAGAGCCACTTCCAGTGGCTCCTCTTCATCAGTGCAGCTGCATGGGCTGTGTGAGCCTTGCTGTGGTCTGACTTGTGCTATTTTGGGTTTAAAAACGAAGCGTGTGATTGCAGTGCTGTCATGGGCATAAGGGCTTTGGATTACTCTCTTGCACAGATGGGAGCAATTCACAAGGAGGGTTGGGGAAGTGACTTTCTCTTCTTGCTTGAATATTGTCTGATACCAGCTCGTAAATACTGTCTTGTGACTTAAAGACTTTGCGATGAGTAGATTAGATAGCTCCCCTACCATTTGTTTTTCCCGTAAGATGGTATTACAGGGAGAGATTGAGTCGATGTTTCTGGAGTAACTTCTTTCCTTTCATGCACTGCAGACAACACCTGGGTCTTTGCACAACTGACACGTGGAACTTTTTGCTGTCTGGGGCACCTTTGATAATTTTCTGAATGCTTCTTTGCCTGCCATTCCATGCTCCTGGCCAGACTTCCTGCATCCTGTCTAGCTTATGGAAGGTTTTAATAGAGATTCGGCACCAAGTGGCAGATGGGCATTCCTGAGGACCAGGACAAAAGAAGCCGGCTATTTGTCTAACACAAATATTTATAGTCCATACAGTGGGTGCTCTGAATGTGCTGCCTCTTGCACCTGGAATCAAAGCTGGAGATACAACATCTTGGAGATAGTAAAAGCAGGGCAGGGCCTGCTTAGGACCCAGCTTCTTTGCCTTACCATTCCTGAATCAAGTCTCTTTGATTTAGCACCTGGAACCATCAAGTAACTTAACACTGCACATGAGCTTCCTTTCCTGTAAGCAACTTCAGCTCTGAAGATGATCCATAGGGCTTTCAGCTGGCTTTGCTCAGCTCTGTTGCAGAATATGTCACAACTGCTATCACAATCACAGAAGCATAAACAATAAAGCTGGAACAGACTTGAAGATCTCTCTGCTGCTCAGAGACAGGATCAACTCTGCCTAAGCTACTCTTCACAAATATTTGTTTGTTCCTACTCTGAAAAGCCTCAGTGATGGAAATCACAGACTCTCCCCAGGCAATCTCTTCCAGCGTTTTCTGGCCTCATTGTTTCTCCTCCTCCGGATTGCAAACCCTCTAAAGTGTGTGAGTGATTTTCAGATGAGAGTCCTACACAAGATAGGGGCCTGAGCCCCTTATTTAAAAGTCTACAGCTATTTCAGAGGGGCAGAAAGGGAGCTTAGAGAGCAGAATACATAGTTTGGAGGGAAAGAAGAGAAAGGGGTCTGTAAAGTGTTTGATGTTCACAACTTTTTTGTAGATTTTGAAATTTGCATGGCTCTTAGGAACAAGGGTAGGTGAGAAGGGAGGTAGAGGAGTCACGCTTTCTTTGAAGGTCATTTTCAAGAGGGAGCCAACTCCTCAGAAGGAGAAAGGAGAGAGGAGGCCCTGGAAAAAAATGTTATCTTGAGTTGGGAGTTGGTAACACAACCGCATGAAAGCCAAGCTGATATAGGTCCCATAGCTGGGGACAGAAACTTTTAACTAAGCCCTAGAGTGTCACCTGCAAGGAAGCAGGTTTCAATCACCCATATCCCCAGAGAGTGGGGTCTTTGTCTGCAGTCTTCACTTTTGGTCTGGCAGTCTGGGAGTCAGTTTTCTCCCTGTGTCATATGTTCATGTGAAAGACAAATGCATATGAGGACTCAGGGGGCTACAGTTAGTCTGGGCCAAGCTTGGACAGCCTTGTTGACTCAAATAGTGCCTCTCGACCAGCCAGTGTACACCTGAGTACGTTGCTCACTTTGGCATGCTGAGCTAGATCCTCCACTGCTGTGTAAATCAGCGAGTTCCCTGGAGCGACTCTGATTGGCACCATCTGAATGTTTAACCCATCCTTTTCAAGTAAATTCTGCAGCAGAGTTATATATATATATATCTTTGTTTTCCCCTTCAGCCTTTGCTCAGTCAACCTGCGAGCTGCTTAATCATTAAAAAACAGAAGGAGGCTGCTGCTGCTGTGGTTGAACAGGACACGAAAACGGTTCATGGACAAAGTGATTTTTTTAATATATCAAAATGGTCCATGTGCAATGTTATGTCCAGCCACAGTCCTCAGCCTCCTCAGTTCTAATTGCACATGCCACCATCTCTTCCAATTGGCTCTATTCTTCGTGAAGTGCTGCTCAACCAATTAGCGAGATAAGCTCAACTCTAGCCCAAGATGTATGTGGACAGCCTTCTTATCTGCATCTCTGTACATGGAGGAATGTTTTGACAACTAAACATGGATCTTGTTGAGCTGTCAGTTCTGCTAACTCTCCCAAGTATCCCTTATTTATTGAGCCATCAGGCTCTTCCGGACCTCCTCAGAGTGAGTCCCAGCCTCACACAAAAGATGGCATAGAAATACAGCTCAAGCGTGGCCTTCTGAGCAGGGCGAGTTTCTTCAAGCATTTGATGCTTTGAACAGTGTAGGTCATTAGGTTTGTATGTTAGTTCAGTGGCTGTGCCCTCAGGATGGCAGCAGCCTTAGAGGCTGCAGTTGGGGAAATTTAGATTCCCTTCCTTAGTGTACAGCCTGGTTTGGCTGCCAAGATCCCGGGGCTTTTCGAGAGGCTGATGGGAAAGCAGAGGATGAGTGAAAGCAGTAGAATAGCTCTGAATCCAGGGAATCCCATATTCCCTTCTGGCTCCAGCACCAAGCAGGGAATTTCTTCTCCCTGCTCTTTATTCCATAGGTACTTCTGCAGCACACGTCACAAGCCCCAACACAAGCACCTATGCACTTAATATATTGATCATCCTGGCCACAGAGTAGTTTTCCATTTGGCTGGAAAGCGTGCCTGTGACGGACATGGGATCACACAGTACATGTGGCAGGAGAAGTGGAAGGGAGGAGCATGTGACACTGAAACCCAATATAACCCTTCCATATGGGAATCAAGTGAGACTGAGGGTGTAGTGCTGTGCCCTGGGTGCCTACCCTCTCTGATGTCCCACCAAGCGCACACACACACACACGTATCTGGAAGCATCTGACCAATCCCATAGATTGAAACTGCTGGGTTTGGTTAGCACTTGATAGTTCTTGGACAAGGGAAGTGCTTCAGTAAAGTCATCTGATGCTGACACCTCTCATTTTCTCTTGCTTTTCTGCTTGCTCTCTGCTCCGAGGATACCATTAGTCCATCTTTCCATTTCATACAGCTCCTTTGCACACTAGTGTTCCCTAAGCCACTCTCCTTCATGCAGTGGGTGCACCTAGCTCTCTTTCCATAGAGTCTTGCCACCTCTGGAAGTTCCTAGTCAGGCTGCACTTTCTTCTTCCTCTCCATTTCATCCCATCCTCTCTTTTGATGCTGGGCTTTGGCTTAAATCACTGCATGTGGCCTTCTGACTGGTCTTCCTTTCTTCCTACCAGCATTTTTCTCTTGCCTTTTTAGTTCTGCCCTTTTTAATTGTTATATTTGTGTTGGTAAGGGCTAATTTCTCTTTTCCCTAGCTCTCTCCCCTGATTGCCAGAGCCCTCATCCCAGATTTGACCTTGACTCTCTGCTCCTGTGGCTCTTCTCTGCCCAGGGCCATCTCCTGCCCAATGCACGAGCAGGATTCAAAGCATCCGCAACAGGAATAGCACAGCAAACTCAGGTCTTCACTCCTATTCCAGCAGGTTGCAAGAAAGTTGAGACCCATGATGAAACTTCCTGCAGCATTTTTCAATAGCCCATAATCCCTGCTTCTTTGCCTTCCTGCCACAATTTGGCCACCAGATGGGACATGCTGGGTCTTCAGCCTGTAGTTCTCTCTGAGGGAACATCATTCCTCATCTTTGGCTGCCCTTTTCTCAGCTCCCACCTCCCTTGTGTTTTGTGGGAAATTCCTGAGCAGGGACAGTGTTTCAAGGGAGACTTGGAGCTTTTATTTGAGTAATACTTAACTGCCCTGGACTCTATTACAGGAGAATTATGACTTTGTTCAGAAATTTCTACTGCTGTGAGCCAAATGAGAGATCATTTTCATAAGTACATTGGGTGGAATAAATGATAATCTAGATGACGGGCATTTACCCTGGCCTTTTTCCTTCAAGTGCAGTATAGAATTTGGCACTGCTTTCTTCTGAAAATATTATTTCTGATTATCTTAAGGTAATTGATAGTGAAACATGTACAAGCAGCAGTGCTTAGGCTATCAAGATGACATTTGCTGGGGGCTGCAGCCCTTCATTCTCAACTCCTTCTTTTCTTGTGCATTACTCCCTCTGCTCCTGATGGCACTGTTTAATTTCACCACCTTTTTCCATCCTGCCAGTGTGTCCTATCCTCTGCCTGACGTTGCTCAGCATCACAGTAGCACCTGCAAGGACAGCTAATGCCTTGTGGGTGTGGCTGCACCGTGAGCTTGCTGTCGTAACCTTTCTAGACTCTAACGTGAGTGAGTAGCATTAGGTCTGCAAGCATTAGATTTGCAACCCTCTGGTGAGAGGGTTCTCTAAGTTTTTAAACACCAGTCATGATGAACTCCAGTCTGGTAATTTTGTGAAGAGGCCATTGTCCTTTGCTTGGGCTGGAGACAGCAGAGAGGCCAAGCTTGCTGTTAGAAGTGGCACATGTGGTCTGCTCAACACTGATAGTCTGGGTAATTTCTTCTCATGAATTAAATAACACGTTTGCAAATGGTACTTGATATGGTGTTAGATGGCTGAGCTGAGATTTAGGCGACCTACGGATACCTACAGAAGGGTCTTGATGAGGAGAATTAATTGTTTTAAATGTAGTAAAGCTTCAGTCTCTTAAAGGTGAATAAAGCAATTCAGCAACAAAACCATCCATATAGATGGTATAAAATATAAAGATGCTCTAATTGAGGCAGAGATGAGATGAACTCTGATCTTTACTGCCTACAGATTGTCTTGAGCTATGTCAGTACCCTTTTAATACTCTTCTCTACAGTCTCACCACGAGACCTGGAGGTGCAAGCAAATGAGCTCTTCCTCTGACTTTGACAAGGAGCAATCTTCTCATTGTTATTTGCAGATTCTCTTTTCTGTTGCATCACTGGAAAAGGTGTCACTTTGAAAATTTTTTGCCACCCTTGAAGCACATCTCAGCTAAGGGGCGAGCACAGTAGATGACCTGGGCAGAATCCAGATGTCTGGACTATCTCTTAAATTTCTGCCTCATTTTCCCTGACTCAGTCACTGAAAGTCAAATGAAGGATCCTACTGAGTGCTTACACTCTCTGATGGGTTCAGAGGTCCCCATCTTCTTTCCAATGGAACTTGTCCCCATTTGGTTAGGAAGGGTTGGAATCCTCCGGTAACTACTTCAAGAAACATGGCCTGTGCAAAGTTAAAAGAAAAACAGCAAAGCTCTTAGAGCGAAAGCATCTGCACATGAGGAAAAGAGAACAGGTAATTCTGGGATCAGAACATAAGTAAAATGGAGAAATCTTCCAGTTGTGAAATAAGTAGTAGTGTCTTAGTCCAACAGGAATTTGATTTGATTTGCCATATTATTGATTTGTCTAATATTATTCTTACACTTTTATTTTTAGAAGACCACTGAGGGGCATGTTGGGAGACCAGTATTTGTTTTGAAAATGTTATAATCTTAACAGACAAAATGTAGGCACATGTGAGTGAAAGGAGGCACAATTTTGGCTACTAAAGGTAATTAATAATAGTCATAATTTGTACTCATTCAGTGTCTTTCATTCAAGGATCTCAAAGCATTTTGTAATCAAGAGTTCATTGAGACTCTCAAACTCTCTTGAGACAGCCAAGCATTATGAACACCATTTATAACAGCAGGGTGCAGGATCAGACTGGTTAAGAATATTGCTGAGGATAAAGCTCAGGAATCCATCCCTCCAATGCTATGGATGTTGAACCAAGCACCCACTCCAGTCTGAGAAGCTTTTTTTTTTTACTGTAATTTATATATTTGATCTTTTAATGTTAAGCAAAATATGTAGTCTTCATTTAAGTCACTGATGTCCTGGGAAGTGTAATGGCCCGTGTCACAGTTGACTAAAAGTGAGACTAGAGATAGTGGGTTAAACACATTTGGTTAACCATTTGTTTGCTGTTATAGTTTTCACATGAAAAAAGCTTATATTAAAACCTGTCTTGGTGATGGAAAGTGATGTGATTTTAGGTTTCTTTGTGTATTAAAACAGAAACACAATTTGCATATTTTAAGTATCATTTCTAGCATATTCAGGCATCTGGCAAGAAAGCTATATTTAAACTGTTAATACAGTATGAATGCAAGTTTCACATGCAAAATTAGTACCACTAAAATGGTGAGATTTATTTTTCTTTTGAAACAAGTGATGCCCCAGCAGTTCTGTTTTTGTTACCTGATAAGGCACTGCAGCTGGGGCAGCCTATTTTTTCACTGAGCGACGAACCTGAACTGCAGGGCAGGTGTTGCTCATTGCAGAAGCGGCCGGTCCAACCCCCAGCTCCACATGGTGAATGGTGGTGAGATCCTTGGGCGCTGCGGTCGCTGTACCGGAGGTGTGTGTGAGCCCATCCTGCGGTGTCGCTTTTCATTGTCTGTGAAAACAGTTGAGCTCTGCCTTTGTGAAGTGCTTTGCATATGAAAAACTTAAGGAAGGGCAAAGCTCGATTATTTCCTTGGATTTTTAAGGGCGTTTCTGGAAGGGCAGGCTTTGGAAGGAAGGCACTTCTTTCAGTTGTTTCATTGTGGCAATGAATCGTCTGGGCGAGTTGTGTGCTGTGTCAGCAAACACATCTCTTTTCATCAGTATGAATATTGGAGTGTTCCCATTTTTATTAGGTTTGCCCCTGTGCTTGTCCTCCAAGATGGGAGTATGGCTCAGTTGATGGGGAGACCATGAGCCCTGCTTTGGAGTGCCAGTCGTTGTAATCGGAGTCCCCCACAGCTTGATGTCTTTCAGTAGTGCTGCCTCAAGGTCAGTACAGGTCTTGAGGCTCATCACCTGCCCAGGTAAGAAGCCCTAGATGGCACCTGTGTGCCCCGAGATGTACAGCCAAGACAACAAGAAGCGAATTCAAACCCGTGTGCAGCACAACCCTGTGGAGCTTGGGACCAAGGCTCTGAGACTGTCATCTCATGTGGATGCTTATGGCTCCTACTCTGAAATGCAGATTTTGACCTGTTGATAGCAGTAAATATGATGCTTAGTTAATTAATGCTTTGAAGGCCATCCTGGAAGCCTACAGTATTGCAACAGAAAGGAGAGGAGTTAATAAGCAGCCTATAGGGTCTTTACTGCTGGTGATGATACATGGGAGTAAGAGAGTGCTTGACTCTGAGCTCAGAGAGATGTGGCAAGGCAAGCAGCTTAGAGAAGAATAAAGCCTTCAATCTTGAAACAATAGACAAGGAACATAGAACCCCCTGATGTAATTTTATAAAGCAGACTAAGCTCTTCCAGCCAAAACCATAGGGCTAAAATGATGCAATCTCTTTATTTGCATGTACATGTAATGGTGATGCCTCATTCTCCCACTCAGTAGTACCATCCAGCTTGTGCCTTGAGTTCCTGGCTTTTTTTAAAAGTGCCTAAAATGTCTGTTACCAAAATAAGTGAGGTTAACGGAAAAACACCCAGCTCCCCTTTTCATATGAGATAAGCCTTGACAAGTAAAGCATATTTGTGTAGTGATAGGGTCAAGAGGCCCCAGGCAAGATCAGGCACTGCTGAATTTGTTTCTGTGTATACATTTAAGCACCAATGGGACATTAAAATGTAGTATTTTATATCTGTTCTTAAGTGAAATATAGCTTAAAATCTGCTGTTTTCTGAGATAACATGTAAAAAATTTATTACTTGAAGATCTGTTTGTTTTGCTTTTTCTAATGAGAAGTAGACAATGTTGCTCCATAAAAATGTAGCTCATCTGTTGTTAACCCTGAATATATAAACAGTCCACAATGTCCAGCAGAAACAATGATTTGCCATTATGCCAGTGGAAGGTGTCATTTTACAGTCATGCTCAGCGCAGAAGCAAGAAGCAGATAGCACTGTTTACAGATTATCCGGCTTTTATAATACCTAGCAAAAATAACCAGCCCTTCCAGATTCGAAACATTAGTGAGAACATGAAGAATAGCAAGAAAAGCTACTTTGTTTGCATATAATAGCATAAAACAATCCAAGGACAAAACAGTCATGTTCATTTGTTACCATGCTTGATGATTAATAAAACACTCTGTGTAGTCGCTGGCGTTACAGAAGCTTGGAGGGCTCTGCAGGCACTGATTAATTAAGAGAGAAGTATTGTTAAACGCATTTTACAGAGTAATTAGGATATAGGTATGGTGATCCTGTTGAATTCAATATCAATACACAAAGATTTCAGTTTCATGACTGTAAGCTAAAAGTTCTGCTCTGGTGAGTCAAAATAGACATCTGTATGAGCAGCCTGATTTTCAGAAGGCTGGAAAACTTCTCAACTCTTTAGCGATTTTGCTATCTGGCTCTATTGTCTTGCTTTTAAAACTATCAACAAGACACCTCCCCTTCCCACCTGTCTGCATCCCAGTTTCACAGTGTAAGAAAGAAGAGGCAATTGTGCAAAATTGCAGACTGTGAAGTTAAAACAGAGGAAAATATTTTTATTGTTGTTATTACTCAAATTCTGTGTAGCTTAATGTCACAAGAGATCACTGAAACTAAGAGCTTAGCAGGATTAGGATAGGACAGTCAGTGTGCTTAGATAGCTAAGTAAGGATACAGTTACAATAATGAAGTTTAAAAATAAAGAAAAATATCCTCTAGAGCTTTGAAGCAGTTACAAAACCATCCTATTTCAAAGCAAGGCAGTGTTTAACAATTGAGGGCTGTGCTGCCAGAACTGTGTGTGCTGGATTGCTGGTTTGCTGTGGGAAGTGATGGCAGGGCAGGTGGGCAGCAAGGCAACCAGTTGCTTGTCCCGTTCTGGCGTGTCCCAGGGGAGCCTTCTCTCCTGCCAGCCCAAAGACTTGTGATTTTGAGCTGCTGGTATGGGCCAGAAGGCACTGGCTGTCAGTGGAAATCTCATCATGCAGGGCAGCTTCCTCAAAGGATCTTTGTGAGTTATTCTCCAACCAGGAGTAAACCAAGGAACGTGCATGTTGAAGGGATTTCAGGCAGAATTGTCTTTTCAGGAATCTGTATGTACTCTGGCAGCTGTAACCTTTCAGTGGGAAAAAAAATCAAGAATTAAAATATTTTTTTCTATTGCATCTCCTCTGTAAGAGTTGGCCTTAATTATAAACTGAAATACAGCTGTAGGGAATCTTGATATTTATTTGGGAGTGCAACTCATGAAAGACATGGCACCATGCTGGATTTCTTGCTCTGAAAGTTTGCAATTGTTTTGGACAGTCAATAATTTAAATGAAAAAGTGTGGTCTTTGTCAGACCATTGAATAAAAAACATGCTGTGATGCTATTTAACTATTCATTTAACTAATGATCAGTTTTGGTGCATGAAGTGAAGGGAAAGGTCCAACTTTATGCAGTTGAACAAGGAGAAAAAAAATTAAAGGAAAAGTCACTATCAGTAAAAGATGTTTCTGGCTGCCTTTCAATTCCAAATTGGGCTAATTCTACCTTCTGTAAAGAAGATAATTTCAGTGTTTCTGTAATTGGGAACACATAATTGAAGTTATTTTCTCTCAGAGACAAGAAGCTTCTTCTACAGTATTTGCAAATGGACAAGAAAAATGACCATCTCCAGTGTTTTCTGGAGTGATGGTGCGTTCATCAAAGCATCATCTTCAGTTGTCTTCACATATTTTGCACTGTAGCTTTTACCCCTCTGGGTAAATATTTTTATGTGGATGGGGAAGGTTCTCATTGGCAAATGCTCTGGGCAGCCCTTACAGCAGAGGCAGCTGATTACCAGTGAGGCCTGGAGTAGAAAACATGTGCCGGGGAAGCACTGAAACAAGTATCAACTTTGTGTACCAAAATAATTATACAGTGATTCCACGCGACTGCTTCTTTTGACCTGGCTTTTTAGGAACTGAACTTTAATGAGGAAGATGAGCCAGATGTTGTTGTAGTGCTTTGATAGTGGCACAGGCGATTAGCTCACTTCCTTTGTAGCATGAAGATATTTTCTGCCACAGTTTTTAACCCTGGGAGTGCTGGCCCTTAACATCCAGTTAACCTTGCATTCAGGACAGTGTTTATTCAGGAATGCTTTTGCATCTGCACATGCAACTGCAGTCCTCTTCTCTTTCTGAGGTTGCTCCTGCAGTCTTCTTCTCGTCCCTGAGGTTTCTTGGTATTTGATGGCAGTAGCAGAGAATGGACTCAGGTGCTTGTGCTTCCAAAGCATAGTCCCTCCTGCCAGCTTTTTGTTGACCAAGGCCCTTTTCCATTTTCCTTGGTCAGTTTATCATCCCTGATGTTTCTGTGATTAGCCAGACAGAGTGGTGCTCACGGAATTTGTGAGGCCATGTTGCAATTCAGTATAGACACCATCTTTGTGTGTAGCTAAGGAAGTAGATATTTGCGTGCATTGAGGCATCACGGAGAAAAGAACACACGAAGGTAACTGTGGTAGATAAGGCAGCAAATTGTATTTCTAGACAGCCTTGATCATTGTACAGATCAGGAGAAAATAGAGGAAGTTTAATATAAACAATAACACCACAACTCTGTTTTGTGAGGAAAGCCAGTGTTATATTTTTACCCTGACCTAACAAAGGAGGAGGAAGGAAACCGTTTTGCTGAAACAAGCATTTTAGATTGGACTAAAGATACACTTTTCTCTCTATGTTTGTGTGTGTGCATGTCCCAGCAAACTCAACAGCACGTTCGTGTGCATGAAATGCATTTTCCTGGAGGCACGTAGTCAGCATGTGCTGTGCAAGGAGGAAAAAGATGTGCCTAGCACTGCTTAAATGCTGGTCAAAAAGGCATAGCATTTTAGTCAAAATAAGTTAAAGTGTCTTGTAACATTGTGGTTGGTATTTGTTATTTTTGCTGACATTGAGTACTGGATAAGAAATCTGCCTGGTTTGGAAATGTGCAATGTAGATAAAATACGAGAGTGGTGTATTTATTGTGTGTGTGAGGCAACGTGGCCTCCAAAACCAGAGAAAGCAAATGGGGGAAATAAGGGGATGAGGGCCATCGTCAGCTTGGGGCTGTACTGTCTTCTCCATGCAAAGTCTAGGAAAGGAGTCTCTGCTGATGGGATGGTAATGGTCATTCTTTTCTGCATGGAAACTGAAACAGGTGCAATACCTGGAATAATACTTTGAGAAGCTCAGTTGGCAGATAGATTTCTCAGGCTAATAAGTTCTTGGCTGCGCTTGCTGTGATAAACTATATGTTCAGGCGAGATTCATGATCAGCTCTTAGGAACAAGAGAGCAAAGGGAAAAAGTATCTTGTTCCAAGATTAAATGCTTTACATTTGATACCTTTAATTGGCTTACTAATAAACTTTTTTTTTTTTTAGGTTATGCTATTTATTATTTCTAAGGAAGCAATTGTAAACTAGACTTCTAAAAACAGCCACAAAGCACTGGCAAAGGGAGTCTGAGTGTTCTGGGTCAAATACCCAGCTCTGAAATGTCTAGTCATGTGAATGGCCTTATCTCCACCAAAATTATGTATCCCACAGAGATGGCACTTACATGACTTAGAAACACAATTCCTGTGCACCATACTGCCTGCCTCCCCACATGAAAAAGTAAGTTTTGGTAACCCAAACTTATCAGCATGGTTGCATTTGTACAGCGAAGTTTACTGCTCTGTGTGTGGACATTCAGGATTTTCAGATGTTCAACAGCTTCCTCAGAACAACTTCTAGGCAACTAGAATTCCTAGAGAAATCCTTAAATATTGTTCATTAAAAAAACAAATCATAAGCTAAAAAAGGAAACATCTATGGGAAAACCTGAATGTATGGTAGGTCCAATCCATATTCTTGGTCAGGGAGTCTGCATGTATGGCAAACAGACCTCACACAACCTTTCATGAAAATTCATCCAGCCTGGGGCTTATTCCAGGTACATTTTTTTTCCCAGGGGACTGTGTCACCCCTCTCCCTTGTGCACTTCTGCTATTCCACTACAGAGCAGTTGTTGGGCAGGCAGCAGGTGCAACTTCTGCATCGTGTGTGCACAGCAAATCCAGCCCTTCCAGGGAGCGCAGGCATTTGCTCATGGGCGCAGTGCCTATGAGGAAGATCGGGCCAACAAGTGAGGAGGGTGATGGTGTACAGCTTAGCATGGACCTGGAAAATAAGTATGGCTAGGAACATGCAACTGTTTGGTTTCTGGGAGTGGATGATTGAAGTATTATTGCTAAGCGCCGTTCTGAGACCTTCTCTACATTGATTGATGTCTTGTTTGAAATCTCCTTCTTGCCTGAAAGAAATAAAGTGTGAAAGCATTTAGTTAGTTCTCTTGCTGCTCAGTGTTTTAAACCTGCTGTTCTTTGCTGAACATCACTGGCTCAATAAAGATTCATCGTGTCAAGTGTAGTCCCTGTAAGCCAGACAGAAGTGGCCAGTGTATTGTTTCTCCAGTGATTTTACATTTTCTTGCCATGTAAGTAGGTATGGAGCATTGAAAAATGCTTTCTTGTTTCATATCAAAGGTCCAATCTGTGATGAAGGCAGCAATTAATCAATGAAATCACTTGCTTTACTGAAATGCTGTGTTTCATAAATAAGTTAGATTTCATATGCAAGTCTTTCAAGAAAGCAGGGCACACAAGGCAAGCTGGTGTCAGCATTTTTTAATCCTGAAATGACCGAGTTTCTTATTATGGACACTAAACTTATCTTCTTCTAAGAAACTTCTAGGTATAAGACTAATTCTGTGCTTCTCAAAATATGCCCATACTTCTAGTGTTTTCCAGGGAGAAGAGGCTCTGAAACAAACTGCAAATACTGTATGCAGCTGTTAGCATATGAAGGCCAAGAGAACTCAGTTTCTATGTTCATACTAAAACATTTATATCCCTAATACTAAAAATCTGTGGACCAGCTCCTGATCTCACTAATGTTAGCAGCAGGATTTGTGTCAAAACAAACAAGAAGAGAATATAACTAGCAGCTTTGAATTATCTGTTCCTGTCCATATACTCCACCACTGTAGGAATGATTGTTCTAGTATCTTTTATGTTGAATTGTTAAGTGATGGAAGCTTTTACGAAGTCCAAACTTAAATACTTCCAAAGCCTTTTTAGTGTTGGAAAGCGTTTGTATCAAGTTATCCTTGAAATAATTTTCTCCTTTATTTATTATTATGTGCTACCCAGTAGACACCTAATTATGAGGCAGAGAGTACTTCTCATTCTAGGGGGATATATAGCACTTCACTGGATGTTTTTCAGAGTTTGTTTTCATTACATTAAGTGAGGTGTTTACTTGCTTGAATCCCTTGGGGTTTAAAAAAAACAAAAACAAGACAAAGAATGAAGTTCAACACTGAACAGCCAATAGACCCTCTTACTGTGTGTGAATGCTCTTATATCACATCACAGACTGTCCTTTTTTTCCAGAGTGGATATCCAAGCTCTGGACCTGCATCAAGCACTCCTGCCTTCAGGCCTGAGGATGAGCTGGAACATCTGACCAAGAAAATGCTATATGACATGGAGAATCCTCCCTCTGATGACTACTTTGGTGAGCCATGTCACAAATGTCCATAACCCTCTTCCATATTTACCAGGTGCAGTAGCGGGGAGGCCTGACAGCTGCACTGGTAACGTAGTGACACTTGTATTGATGGATGTGCTTTCCACGCTTGGGCTGGAAGTGTCATCAGCCATAGGAATTCCTCTGTAATTTCAGCATAAATCTCATGCTCACTCACTGTATGTTTGTAATCTTTCTGGTTTTAAAGTTGAATTTTTCAGTGTCTGGTTCATTTTCACACTATCTGTCCCCAGCTTCTTGGCTACCTGTCTGAACTCAGGTGTGGTGTGCTGTCTTGCCTGCCTGCCCCATCACTCCCTTCTCATTGCAGCTGCAAAAAAGGTAGAAGTGTATATGTATTCTGCTTCTAAGGCATGGATTTTCATTTTCTGTGTGCTGGCACAGATAAAAAGGAAATCCATTTTGAGTCAATCAAGGTGGTTGTACATGGGGACCTGTTCACTCATAACCATATTGTCTCCCTTGCCCACAAAAAGATAATTGTCTGATTTCCTTCTTGAGTGGTGTAGAACGGCCCTGTAGGTGTAGATTGTATATCTTGCCTTTATATGAAACATAGGTGATATGGGGTCTGAACTCTGCTTTAAAGTCAAGAGTCTTGGGCACATTTGATGCATTTGCCTGTATGTTTAGTTTCTTACAGGCTTGGGTAATAGTGTGGTTAGGAAACAAACTGCTGCAGTTTGTAAAATTAAATACTGAGACAAGCCATTCATTCTGTGTTCTTTATCTTCCTTTATTTCATCATTTCTTAAAAATTTGATTTAGATTGCTCCCTAGCTCTATTTGCTATAGAGTTTGGGTGGACCAAAACATTTCTGGCTTAAAGAAACTTTTGTGGTCTGGTTTAATCCAAAAGCAGGTGGGACTAAGTTTTAACTAATAAACGAGGATCTTGCAGTGGCAAGAATCTGGTAGCATGAGCAGGTTAAGATGTTCTTATCCAACAAGCCTTGGCCTTGTAGATAGAGTTGATATCAGTCCCCATTGTCCATCAGTACCTTCTACCTTCTGTGGTCTCCACCCTCACAACCAAAATGTCTTCTCTGTCAACACTGGTAGTCATCAGAGTTGATGACCATCACTGATCTGAGGTGTGAGCAGGAATGACTGAGTACAGAATAGCCAGAGAGCATTTTCTATGTTGGTGCCTTTGACTTCATCTCTGCCTGTAGCCATTTGGGTTCACTCTCTGATGTTCTAAACATGAAGGAACAACCAAATAAACATAACATTTAGCCATTAACTGGTCAGGAGAAACTTCTTTCCTTCTCCCTTCAGGCAAATGGCTGAAGCCCTGAAGCATGAGATTTGATTATAGTAATTTTCTTAATGCAGAACTGTGTGGCAGGAGTTTGTTGATGGACCAGAGCCCATCCAGTTTTCCTTTTAGCCCAAGAAGGTAGGCAGATGAACAAAGAACTTGGAGATGCAGAGGCTTCAAGGTCAGAAATGACCTTGCCATTATACTGCCTAATATCTTACTCGCAGTTTGTCCCAGAAACATGATTGAATCATAACTTTAAAAAAAATAAAAATCTAATCTTATCTTAAAGACTTCGAGCAATGGTGAGTCAACCACCTACCCAGATAAGCTGTGCTAGTGATTAATTTTCCTCACAGCTCAGAAATTGCTTCCTGAAGTGAAGCTTTAGTTTTGTTCAGCACTTGTATTTATGAAGCTGAAAAGCTCAGATTTTGCAGACTAATACTGTATGTCTAAGATGGCTCTGCTCTGTTTGAGAGGGTGGTACATCAAAGTTTCTTTATCCAAAAGGGATGCATAGCTCAAACCGTTGGAACATAAAGTCTCTCAGTGTGAGGTCATCAATTTGGCTATCAGATGGGAGGTCAGAACAATGCCATGCCAATAGCTCTTAATTCAGCAGGAGACAACCAAATGGAAAGGAGGCTTCAGATCATTCACAAGTTTTGCCAGTGTTTAAGTGGCGGCATGATCAAAGACGGAATAATCATTCATAATGCAAGGTGGAAGATGAAAATCAAACGATGTTAGTCCTACTTTGGGCAGGTGATGTGTAATTACCGACTGCACCTGATTGCTTTTCTGACTGCACTGAGTGTATGCTACTGAAGCTCATCTCTGATGCAGTGTCCAACCTTGCCATTCCTGATGTGCAGAAGAATCATGTGTTGGGCTGATCATCTCCTCAGCTTTCTAAGCATGCTATTCCCCACATCTATCTAATAAGATACATAAAGCTGGACCACAACTGCTTTTTATGGTTGGATACCATCAAAGTGCCCTCACGTGCCTAGGTTTGCTCCAGCCCAAGCTCGTCCCTGGGGGAAGATGATCTCTGGAGTCACAGTGGATGAAGCCCTTTGATGTGGCAGTGCAGGCCAGGAGTTTTGTACTAATTCTGGCTATGTCAGAACTAAATACCCATTTCTACTTGAGCTGTCAGCCAGTGCCTTTGAGTGACTTCGTGCTCATGTGGAAAGAACAGATTAAGTGTGGGAGGAAAAAAAGAGTCTTTCAACTTTGGTTAACTGTCTCAAACAATATCTCTGCCCTTGTGCTTTATTTGTTTAGCATGGTAGTGTGGACTGTACAGGATTCATATGGCACATTGATCAAATAATCAGAAAAAGGACAAATGGGCAGAGACATTGACTCTGATTTGCATTAAATATCTTATGCCCGAGGTCTAAATGCCATGGTAATTGTAGCATACCAGATAGCTGTCAGCTAATCACTTTTATTAGTTTGAATTTAGAAAACTGGATTTCAGCATATTAAAAGTTGGTTAAGTGCAGATAGGTTTTGAATTGAGGAATCTAATTAACCTTGCTAGAAAGCTGCAAGGAGTTATATTAAGTCATAAAAATAATTTGTTGGAATAATTACATTTGAACTGTCAGGCTGCAGAAAGGTCATTTTACTTGGCCCATCAGCACTCTGGAATCTTTTTCGTAACCATTTTCCTTCTGCAATTTCCCTTGCTGTGTCTCTGGTTTTCAATCAAGCCATCTTGATTCTGGAGTCAGCAGAATCTGCCCAGCAGTGGGCAGAGTGGAGGTTCCTTGGGAGGGAAGAGGACTAGGAGTCACTGAAGTTGTCTCTTTGCCCTGGAAATGCTGGCTGGTACTGCTGGCAGACCAAGCGAGCTGAGCTCAGGAGCAGGACAGCCAGCGCTTCCATCCAGTCTGTGCTCACTGCACCTCTCTGCAGCTTCCCTGGGTGGAAGTTACTGAAGGTGGTTTCAGGGTTGGGGAAACTGTTCTAGGTAAGTATTGCTCACACGAGCACACACAGCTGGCAGCATGGCATGGATCACACTCACTGCCTTCCCGGGGGGCCGGGGCGCGTGGTGGGAGCCAGAAGCAGCATGCGGGAGACACACTTAGGAGCAACAAGATCACAGTTGACAGCTGTGTGTTGCCCAGGCTTGTCACAGCAGCATAATCCAGCCACTGGGAAATACTCTAGCTGCCATTGGCAAGGCAGTGCTTAAGCATGGAGGTATCATCACTAAGCATAATAATAAAAAAAATCACTGTACATTTTTAGGAGTTAAACATGCATGTTGGGTATTCTACCTAACCTGATTTTGTTAAGGCCAGACTACTATAATAAGTCTAAGCACCCAATCCTTGATGTATGTCCCCTCCTACGCTCCTGTAGGTTCTGGAGTGACTTATGGAGTGACTTCTCCTGGGAAGTCCTTGGCAGATCAGCAGATTGAAGTCTTTTAAGTCTAAGCTGCTCTTCCTTCTTTACTGCTGATTCAGTTGCTGATCTGTGGTAGTTGGCTGTCTTTAATCAAATCTCTTTTTATTAGAAAGGATTCCCAAATGTGTTATGCACTCTGCAGTAGGGATAGTTTCTCTCTATCACAGCCCTCCCTGTTGATAAATGCGCTGTTGTAGACAGGCATGTCTGATTTGTTTGAAAAAAATAATACTTTGTGGAGTGGAAATTGGTTAAGGTTGAGAGAGGAGAAATGGATACTTACAGGAGATTAGAATGAAACTATCAGAATTGTTTGTTGGCCGCCATGGGAAATTACAGCCCTTGATTTTGCATTTAAAAAACCCCTGACGAAATACACACACACAAAGATCACAAATGTTCTGGACCACTGTTTCAAGTCTCATAGAAAGAAATTACTTCTGGCAGCTTATCAGTCTCTATCACCATGTAGACAGTGCTGATTAAGACTGGAAAAGTGCCATCGGGGCCCCTCATCTCCTGTTGCCTTCTGGACTATGTCCCAGCTGAGTCACTCCTCACAGCAGAGTTTCCCTGGCTGGTGGGAAGAAACTCTCACTGGTTTTTACCATAGCTCGGAGCTACCAAAGGAACTACCAGTTTTATGTACTGGATAATATAGCAGTCTCCTTTTGCAGTTCCAGTGTGCTGTAGGAATGCACATGGGGAGAAGAGAGACGCTAAAATGGTCCTGTTGGAAATACCCAGTTTGTGCAGTAAAGGGACCTTGATTTATCCCAGAGATGATAATTCAGGATATGTAGCTTTCTTATGCGTGTTTTCTGTATCCCCAGACTTTGACAAGGGGAGAGATGGTACAGTGTTGGGCTGAGGAGCAAGGCCAACAAGCAAAATGCTTGACTTCCTTTTCTCCTCCTCATCCTGACCTCTTGTGAGACCTGTGGCAGATCATTTTACCTCTCTAAACTTAATTTTTTTGCTTTTCACCCAGCTTTCAGGAGGTGATTAACAGCAGCAACTGTATGAGTGCCTCCCATGGAGAAGCCTTTATCTCCAATGGTTCTTTGAGATGCCATGTCTGTCACAGTTAAGATTAAAGAATGATACGTGGCACCATATTGAATCTGTCAGGGCTCTGTCAACTTTTCCTGTCAGTGGCTTTGTGTCTCCATCAGGCTTCCATTCATGAGCTAAAAATCCTTCACTAGGGCCAGAGACCTGGTGTTACTTCTTGGGGGGCAGGACACAGTTTAGCAGGTAGCAGTCCAAGTATGGTGTGGCACAGAGTGTGGTAGAGGCATAGAACCTTCAGATGAGGAGGAACACTAGATTGTCCAGGTACAACTTCCTTCGGTTCATGGTGCCTTTGTTTCCTTTGGCATGGCTTTGTGTGCTGAACCATTCTGGGGTCTCTAAACTGAACATGGTCTGCACTGCATTTCTGTCTTGGTCAGGCATATCTGTAGCCTCTAAGAGGCACAGGTAGCCTTTTGATTTCGTCTGAATTACCATCAGAAAAAGAAACTGAAAGTTGTCATATTTTGCCTGTACTCCTAGATCTCTTCTGAAAAGGTTATCATTAAATGAAGCATATTATTATTACTAAAGCATAATTGCATCGTAATTTTGCCATGTAATGTGATGTGTCATCGTGTCTTTTGTTTAAAGGCAGGGGTTCTGGTGCAAGATGGTGTATATCTTCATCTAAACAACATCTGGATCAGAAAATAGTAGGTTAGATTTTTCAACAACTGATGAGCCGATAGTTATTTTCTGTTATATAACCGCTCACAAAAGCAGGAGGAACGGACATATAATGGGGACCCTTTTCTCCATTGTAGTTCAAGTCATTATTTTTTATGTTCAAGCCATATTCTAGCGTTTGCACACAGGCTACAAAGGCTGGGAGCAACCTGTGCTCAGGAAGGTCATAGAGCAGCACCATCAACCTCCAGCAGCCCTCTTGTGGCCTGCCGCAAGGGGAGTCACCCTCCCTCTGCTCCCCAGAGGCTTTAATTACCTTCCTAAATGGCTTTCAGAGCCTGTTTCTTCAGTCTCACTTCTGTCAGTACTTGCCACCTCCCTCTAGCTTCCTTTCAGGGATTCCTGTGCCTGCCAGCATCCTTGCACAGCAAGTCCAGGTAGCGTTTGGAGAGAAAATTTGTAAGAATAATCTCACCTAGAGGGTAAATTTTGGCCCACAGTTCCAAAGTAAGAAGAGAGAAAAAGGAGGCCAGTGAGTGGTTGGAGAGCAAAATATGCCATATCTACATGCATTTATCTCTGGCCATGAGAAAGGCAAGTGGCTGTGAGCTGGTCTAAGTTGCTTTTCAAGCATTTGAAAGACTATAAATGGATGCAAAAGTTTGATCCTTCCTGCTGTTGATCTAATCCGCATTCTACTCTGTAGTAATTGTGGAAAAAATGTTTTGTGAAGCGAATCACCTAGGTCTTTTTCTGCCAGAGATCATAGCCGTATAAAGGCTCGAGTGCACATCTCTTAATGAAGATCCAGCAGATGTAGCGGTGGGGAATGAGGGGAAGTTGCACTTCGGTAAAATCTTGAGCACCTGGTACCCACATGTGTCAGAAGACAGGATACTTACCTTCCCTTTCGCCTCTTGTTAGCCACACAAGAGTGGTCGAGGCTTTGCATCATGAGTGTTACTGAAGCACAGTCTCTTCAGACACCAGCACTGCTTCGCAGATGGGATCTAAATCTTGCATCAAATGCAAAATTACCCTTTGTTACTGTAGGTCATAAAATCCCAGCTGGAATAGGTAGCAAGAAGCATGACTTCCTCTGTGTTTTAAGTCCCTGGTTTAGCTTGAATTGCTGGCAGTCAACCTAGACGTATTTTTACTTTTGAACAGAACTAATTTGATGCAGAAATTATTTAATGGAGAAAAAGTTTGGAATACTGAGGTAGCACTTTATTAAAGGGATTTCCATGATCACCTGTATGCTTTGAAAGAGAGATGGGTTTTAGGCTGTGAGTGGAATTAGGTTTGTCCCAAAGTCAGTAAATAAAAGCTGACAATTTCCTGCTGTCTTCTAAGAGGAGTGAAATGTGATATTGAAATATCCAGGATGTTTCTTTCGAAAGTACAGCTGTATTCTACAGGATTCTCCAACATGTTTAAAAATTAACATAGCCATGGAAAGCAAAATAATCCATGAGTGTGGTAGATATTTTTCTTGTTGTGATAGGGCCCTTAGTGTGCTAGGAACTGTACAAATGAATAGGAAACCTCAACCTCTTTCTGAAAATACTTTGAACAATGATGAGGGTATTAGCCAACCCCACAAAAATTAATAGTCCTACATGAAAACAAACCAAATCTTTCTACTTTAACTTGAGAAGCAGTTCAAAGACAACACAGCTTGTTAATGATAAAGTTACATGCCCAAAGTAAACTTTCTGTGGACTGAAATGGCTGAAGAATTGATAACAAGCCATCAAGTCTTTGGCTGCAGGTCATTAGTCTGTAGCCAACTCACATCATTAAGAAGCAAAAGTGGGACCTACCTTCTGGCTGTTTCCTGCCCCCCATGAAATGAGTTGGTTGGTCTCAGGGGGGTTCTCTGTGGGTATGTCATCACTTGACTAAAAACCATAAATTGTGGTACCTGGAGGATCCCTGCTTGGGAATCTCCTTGATGAGGCCAGGAACTGAAGACAAGCTGTTTGTCTAGGGCACATGGGATGGAAAAGGTTGGTTCTCCCTCTCCTCCTGTTAGATGTGTTTTATGGAGATGAGTGAAACCACGAATTTCCATCCAGGATATCATAAGCACTAAATTCTCATGTACAGGTATTTTAACAGGGGCATGTATGTATGTGTGCCTGTGAATGAGAATGTTTTTCAGGACTGTAGTATTAGAGAAATAATTTTCAGATGGAGCTTTGGAGTGTTTGAAGCCTCGACATTTTTTTTTTTGTCATGACTTATAGCAGAGTTGTGGAGTGAGGTACAAGCATTCAGTTTCAGAGCTGGAGTTAGAAACCCTTCCAGCCATGCAGTCCCAGAGAAATCTTTGTCCCAGTAATGTAAAAACAGTTTAGTTTCTTTTTGTTTTGAGTTAGTTATGTACATGATCTGGCATAAATGAACCTTTTTTTTTTTTTTGCTTTTTAAAACTGAAAACAACTCACCTATTGTTTGAAGCTGGATGTGCTAAATTTGCAGTTTGCTTCCATGTTATATTATGGCTCATTGTGCTGCAGTAACATCCAAGGCCTGACGGCAAGGCTGTGCTCATGCTGGACTATGTGCAAATTAAACATGGAATAGGAAACAGTATGCATCCCTCAGAGCTCTGAAACTGAAAATATGGCAAGGACCAGGAAATTATTGTTCTTAATTTACAAACGAAGGGCTGACTGGCAGAGTTTAGGTGAGTCACCCAGAGTCATGCCAAGATCCAGTAGCAATGTGGGAATTGAGCCTAGAATTCCTTCAAGTTCCATGCCTTTCCCAAAGCTGTGGCCACACTCTCTATTTTATGCAAAAATCAACCAAAACTGTGAGCCTTGTCTGATGAGAAATCGCAACCAGTCTGAAGTCTCTTCACAGCATGTAGAGCAAAAGCCCTATTTTCCAGGGTTGATAACAAGACTGTGGAAATAAGAAAGGGGAAAAAGTGCTCCAGGACCACACTAGGTGTCTTTAACTGCTGTTAATATGATGTACCCTATATGATAACTAATGTTATCACACTTCTGCATTGAGATAGTTCAAGGCTCTAAGGAAAACTGATACTTCACCATAGTAATCTGTTACTTTCCAGTCTAGCAATCACCGTTCCATGGGAGTGTAGCATTTTGGTGGCATTTGTCTCATGCTGCCTTTTTTGATAGGGTGGTTTGTCTTTTGCCAGTAGCTTTTGGGGGTATTTTGAGTGTCATTAACTCGAAATGAGTTATTTTCAGTGGGGGGAAAGGCAACATTATATCAGAGAGTGAAATGTGGTAAAAAGAAGAATTAAAGAGGACTGCTTCATTTGCTGAGTGTTCTCCAGCCTCTTCTCTTTTGATGGAAATGCATCAAAACTGTTTGGTTTTTTTCTTTTTCATAAGGAATTGCTTTGACTCAGATTCTGTGAGATGAATCATAACCCACTTTCTCATCTGAGATGTGGGAAAAAAAAAATCCAGCTCTGCTTTCAGTGTCAGCATAATCAATACAGAGTGTTTCTCAGTGGTGCAGAGGTAGGGGAGGATTAAAAGAATGAAAAGAGTCAGAAGTAGCCAAACTTTCCTGCTGGTTTTAGTAAGCTGCACTGTTTTTATGTCTCCAAATGCACCTTGCTGTTCATCATGTCATGTTAAACCTGAACACAGTTTTCACGTCTCTGGCTACAATCCAAGGTCACAACTGGTACTCAAAAGTCAGGAGACTGTCATCCCAAACTGGCAGGCAGATCACGAGAAGCCAGCCCTGGCAGACATTTGGGATGTTACCAGCAGCTGAGATTAAACCTGTTTTGATTTGTGAAACCTGCAGTTGAGATGTCACCTGCCTGGACTGTGCCAGCAGAGATGTCAGCTGAGTAGGAGAGAGTGGCGAAGCACAGTGCCTGAGCCAGCTCCATTGAGGGAAATGGAAAACTTCAATAGCTTGAGGGTCACTGTGGATGCAAACGGAGATGGGAGACCACATCTGATGCCTTGTCACCAGCTTTCATTTATGAACTTGCTCATTTGCTTTTTTTTCTTGTGTGTCTGCCAAGACACGCACAGAGATGTAGAAAAAGTTACCTCAAGAAGTGTAAGCCAAGAGCTAAACTCCTGAACAACTGTGTTCACAGCACTGGGGTCAAAAGGTGACAGTACGGGTACGTTATATGGGTTTTGACAGTTGACAAAATTTATCTCCCGATTGAGCACAGTGGTTCAGTAAAACACCCTGGCAACAGCAGACCCCTCTGTACAGAGTTTAGAGGTGTGGGTGCAACCATCCTTCACAGCCTAAGACACTGTCCACTGCTAAAGACAGACAGTTGGATGTGGGGTATGAATTATTTGCTCTCGTAGATCCTTCCAAATTACTGTCCCAGCCATGCTAAACTGTTTGTTTAAAGGTTGTGTTCAGTTAGCATCAGTGTTCAACTTGAATATTCAATTTCCTCAACAAGTTCTGGTTCCAGATGATATCTTAAGAGGTTAATAACTTACTATCTGTTCAGTGCATGTTCTGATTCTGTCTGTGCTGTCAGGGGCTGACTGGGCAGATGATATGCAGCAGTCTTTGTGAGTGCAGGTTGGAAATAGAGAAAGTTTTGGGAGGGGAGGTGTTTAGTGCTTTTGTTGTCATTTAAAATTACACTTGAAAAAAACCCCAGCTTTTAAAATGTCTCCGTTTCCTCATTATGTGTTTGCCCTGAATGACAAGTGAATTCAGAATCTGACTTCCAAAAAAAAGCTGCAGAAAGCCTGAAGCCTTTTACCTTGAATTTCCTCTTCTGTTGATGAATGGCTGGGACATGACAACACTGACTTTCCACTCTTTTTAATGAAGAGTTTGTTTGTGATTACATGAGCTAAGGAATTGTGTCTGGCTGAGCTGAAAGGAGACATTTAGAAGGGACTCTAACGTGGGTCCCTTATGCTGTGCAGAAGATTGTCATGTGCAGCCAGCTCTCCTGGACAGGAAAGTCCTAGTGATCGTCACTGCCAGCGTGGAGCTAATTCTGGTCATATGTTCTTGTTGTCATCTCCACGAGCTGGGCAGCTGCTTCTCATTGCTGCCCCATGGCTGAAATTAGTGAGAATCTTAAAATGCACATGCAAATGTGTGTGTGTGTGTATGTACACACATATATATAGTGCAGGATACTACTAGGACCCTGGATTCTGATGGCGTTCCTTTCTTTCCTATTCTCTATCTCGACATCTCACATCAACTGATCCAGCTTTCGGTGCCTATATCGTCTTGTGAAGTGTGACTATCTCCAGCATTGGCAAATATGATGTGTGTGCTTAGAGGAGAGAGGAAGGTGTGGTGGGAGGACAGAACTGGAGAGGGTGTGGCTGCAACAGTGGATATTTGAGTGGGACATTTTTAAATATTCTATCATTTATTATGCCTAAAAACATTGTCTTCTTCTAAAGATAAAATGGCAAAGCACAGGCTTCTGTGTGCCATGCTTGTGTAATACCATTAGACCACTATTGATGCTAAAGCAACCATAACCTCAGTTTCCATGCAAGACAGCAAGAAGGGGAACGGATCAAAAAATGGAGTTGCTTATGGTCAGATTTATTTCTACTGTTTTTCACAGGCAGAATTCAAAGGGTGAAGAAAGTGGAGCATGTGCACTGCAGATGTGCACAGCTGGTGCACTGCCATCTCCATGGCATCCCTCCTTCAGAAGGGCGGCTGAGGAGAGCCAGAAGGTCTGTCTTAGTTATATGGCCAGCTCCTAGTGAAAGCTTGTCATTTAAACTCTTTTGGTCTCTTTCTGCACTGCTGTCTCTAAATTGAGTGAGGATTGGAAATTTCTCTGTTCACTCATGCAGGGGAGAGACACAAACTTTCAGGTTTTGAGGGGTTAGGTGAAAAACTGCACAGGTAATGCAAGTTTCAGGAATCTCAGCAGGAGGGTCAGAGAACAGGTATTAGAAAAGAGGCCACCTCCAAACCTAGGGCAGAGGGATGTTGTTGTTCTGGGGTTACAGAACTGTGCCCTGAGCTAGTCCTGGTCATGCCTGGTCATGAGTAAAGGGCTTTGTTCATAGGCCCATTGACCTAAGTGTGGTTTGGTCTTTTAAACAAAAACAATACATCATAGAAAGCCAATTAGTCTTGGGATCTTGGTGGGTTTTCTGTTTTTTCTTTGCTCTGATTACAGCAGGGCATGTGGATGAGGAGCTGAAACTAAGCTGTTTGCAAGTCTGCCAGGCTCTGCTTCCTTCTGTTTTGTACAATTGCAAGTCTTCACACACAGTCTTGTTGCCTATTGCCTTTTGCAGCACAACTTTCTTTTATTTAAGGAGGGAAGACAAGATTACTGACCTGTGACCTTGAGTCCTTTGTAAATGACCGAAGTCCTGATCCCATTAATAACAGCTGTTAGGCAGCAAGTAGGAATGGTGTGCATCCAGCAAATGTCTGATTGCAAGAGCTGTTCTGGCCTAGGAAAATTGAAGCTGTTCAGAAGAACAAACAACATTTTACTGGATGATGTTTTGGAGCATGGTCTAATTGTGACATACAGTGGGTCACATCTCAATAGGTGTGTGTTGACTAGAAGATTCTCCAACTAGCATCAGCTTGGCTAGAGGTCTGGCTGAGTAAATATTGCCTAAACTCTCAGGAGATCATTGTGTGCAGTGGCTTCATGCTTGTGATCTGGGGACAGAGGAGAACAAAACAATATGCAGGAGAAATAACACTGTAAAATGATGTATTAATATAGTTTTCCCATGGCAATTTACTAATTCTGTGTCACTCTTAGATAGGAATATCCCATGGTAACCCTTAATACCTCAGACAGGGCTCATCTACATGAAAAGAAATTCGTAAGTCTTCAGTCTGTGGTTTACAAAATGCCAGTCTCTTTTTTCTTATGGAGAGGTTGCTTTGACTTTCTTGTGTGGCAGTACTGGAATTCAGACTTTTTTGCAGGTGTTCTAATGTTTGGACATGGATCTGAAGCCTATCTGGAGTCATCTGGCCTAGAACATGGGTTGTAGACTTCCCACAAGCTACATAATGCATTTTGTTTCATAGATGCTCATCCGTGCAGAGGCTGCAAAGGGGATGCTTAGAGCAATGGAAAACAATGAGAACTATTTCCAAAATGTTTGAAGTCTCAGTTGCATTGAGTCTCAGGTTGCTGCAGTTCTGTTTTGAAGGCTTTTGTAAGTTGTAGCCTTTCACTGGGACAAAAGTCTCCCACACTGTTTCCTATGCTGGGGTGTGAATAATAGCTTCCCTGATCTACCCATCACATCTGACTTTGTCAACATAATAAAGTTGCATCATTTTTTGTGCAAATGGAAACCAACTGACTTAAACCAGCATTAGCTTTCTGGGTTTGGTCATATAAATTCCAAAGTACATGAAGTTGACTAAGTTTACATCAGCTAAAATCAGGCTTGGGATAAACTGAGTATCTCTACATGTACCTCAGATCTAAATTTGGAGGTCTAGTGGATTTCTAATGATTCCATTATCACATGTAAACAACTCCATCAGTTTTCCCTACTGTCATACCGAAGTGCTTAATGAGGATTAGATACACCTACCATTTTCACAGTGAACTCCCAGGTATGCAGGAAACCAGTAAAGAGCCACCTGAAAGTTCAGAGCACAACCATTTGCCAACTTACTCATACAGAGGTTGCCCTCACTGGTACAGCACGTTCAGGACGTTTTTCAACACTGAGTTTTTTGGCAAACACCTACAATCCCTGCTGCTGATGGCCTTTCCTAATGCCCGCTCAAGGACGTTGGACTGGCAGAACTCATCACGAGCTCTGGATATCGGATCAGTCCTTTCCCATTGGTTCAGCCCTGTCACGAGGAGGGAAAGCTTTGGGGGTTTCAGTTTCCATGGGCACAAAATTTTCAGGTCAAGAATTCTGTGAATAATTCAGGAGACAGGGATTGGTGTCCTTCGCATGGAAGCCAATTTAAGAAGAACTTCCCATCTTAGAAGTGTGATGAGTAATACTTTGAGCACGCCTGTGTAGATGCTGGTCAACATCAGAGCCTTCCCATAGAGGGCTTAAGATTAAATGTCAGGACAGCCTGTATCATGATAAATATGGATCAGTACCCACAATTTTCATGTCTCTTACTCTTAAGTCAACAGGCCCTGGAGTCTAAACCACCATCTCAAAACAGATCAGTCTTTGGGCCACTTAAGAGCTTGGCTTTATGGTGTGAGGGTTTTTTTAACTTATAATTTTTTAAGCCTTGCTAATTTTAAATCAAAAGCTGTAGGATGTGTGAGAGTGACACATGCAATTGTGCAGATGGATTTTCCACATTCTTTCTTTAAATAAAATAATAATTGTTATAAATATGTATCTCATATTTTACACTAATTCACTTGTAACGAAGGCTAAGCAGGAAAACTTTAATATCCTTTTCCAGAAAGCTCTGAGAATGTGACTATCAGGTGAGAATAATGATCCATGGATACTTGATATCATAGTGCTCCATCATGGGCTCCAGATGAAGCATGTGCCACAGGTCATTTTGAAATTAGAGAGTTATCAGTATTACTTTCTGTCTTCCTCAGCCAGTAAAAGCGGGTCCCATGACCCAAAAGAGGAACAGAGTTATAATGATTGCTTTATTACATCAGTCTAATAAATACAGTGTCACCAGCATCAAACGATATTTTAAAAGGACTTTTGCTCTCAATACCAGTGTCACATTTTAAGGTTATGACATGTGTGGTCATCCTGAATAGGAAAAAATGTTGCATGTCCCCTGCAGGATCAGAGTGTTTCTCCATCGCAGGTTCTAAAGTTCCTTTTACTTGTCCAAGAGAGTAAACAAATATTGGACCTTGTACCTGGTTGGAAAAGTCTCTGATTTTGGGATGAAGAAGGAAAACTCTGTCCAGTAGGTTGCTTTAATGAGAAAAAAACCAGTGTTCGTTAATTCCAGCTGCTGAGAAATTTGGAGTGATGGAATTCATTGCATGGGACAGTGGGTGCTCAGCATACAGGTGTGGTGATTGCCAGTGCCTGAGGGATGTGATTTATGGCAGGGCTGCTGTCAAAAGGCAGACAGCGCATGTTTCAAAACAGCAAGGAAGCTTTGGACTGATGCCGGATTGGGAAAGGCAGGGTTTTCAGAAGACCTTAAATGAGGTGCTGGTTGAAATTTGGTGTGACATCTTCTTCTAGTGCAGCCTTTGAAAAACCTTGGAAAACCCCAGGCCTCAAACTTGTTAGGCATATGAGAGCTACCATTTGTTCAGGACTCTACCCTTTGTTGGATCCAGCCTTTCTCCACTTTTTCTTTTTTTTTTTTTTTCTTTTTATCACTTTTGGCAGGGGGGAGACAGGTTCCCTTCCTGTTTTTTGTTTTCTTGTCAGACGTTTTTCCCCCAGCAAGCATGCAGGAGACATGCCAGGTTGGTAGGCCAGAGCCAGTGGCACAACAAGCATCTCTAACTCAAAACTTTGCCATTACTCAGGCGTTTTCACCTTCACCACTGAACAGAGGCTTAGGTAAAAATCACTTTATGCCACCACCCTCCCAGTGATGCCTCAAGGCAGAGACAAGCTGCCGAATACCAGCTGGAGCACAGCCAGGCTATGGAAGAGTGAATTGAGTCATTCATGCCCAGCAGCGGATGTGATTTTTGGCTGGGCTTAAGTCTGGTGAACCCACTGATGGCGCTTGTCCTGGACTTATGAAATGGATTGGCTGGGCAGGACGACAGAAATGGTTTGAAGTGCCCTTATGGACACAGTTGGAGATGGAGAGGTAACTTTTCTTTTGGAGAGGTTACATTGTTTACTGTGTCTTTGCCTTGCACCTGACACCACTGTGTTTTTTGTCCCCCATTGCTTGGACTCCCTGAGACTATTTTCATGCTGGACGTGGCAAACCTAACTGTAGTCCTTTGTGAATGCAGTAAAAGACAAGTCATTTTTGACCTAGACGTAAAGGCTGCTGCTGTCTGTGTCAGTGTGAGTCTTAGCTGGTCCCTTCTGACTGCGCTCTCGGTTCAGCTCTTAAAAAAGCAAGATCTCAGGAGGGTCTGAGGTGTATTTGCACTGAGCAGCAGTATGAGCCTGTGGGCAGCTGGTTGCTGGTCCTCCCCACCTGGAGTAGTGGGTGGGAGAAGATGCACGAACCACTGCACAACAAACACCATCTGAGGAGACCAGCTCGTCTGGCCTCCAGATCTGCTCTGTTTTACAGCCATTGCTTGTGTACAGGGTCAAGTGCAGCAGCCCCTGAAACTACCCTTCACTGCTCTACCAGCAAATCTAATCTCCTGAGTCAGTGTGGGGGCAGGATGGGACAGCACACTCAGAGTGACACCTGTGAGGGCACCCAGGCAGGCTGGGGAGAGCTGCCCCCCCATAGCTGCTGGCTGGGGCTTCTGCCACTGGCCCTCCTAGTAATTGCAAGGTATTTTTTTGTGGCTTTCCAAAAGAGGATCCTGAAATCTGGTGCCTAGGTTGTTCCCTAGATGCCATGTATTGGTAACATCTCATAGAAAAATAAGATTTCAACATTAGTGATGTGTTCCAAGGAGAAAAGCAATTTTTGTTTTAAAAACTCCCATTTTCCTATGAAAGGTAAATAAAAGATTTTTATTTTGGAAAAAAAAAGAGCTTTCCATGTTGCTTGTTTTTTCATGTTACTATATGTGATCAGTTTGCCCTGAAGGAGAGATATGATGGCGCAGGATGGTGGAGGACTTCTTTGAAAGTATGAATTTTTTTTTGTTTTTTACAAAATCAAGTGATTTCACTCCTTAGCTGTTTGTTGGCCAGGGGTTTTGGTGGAAATCGGTGCTTTGGAAGTCTTATCCACAAACACGAATACGCTTTTAATTAAAAAAAAAAAAAAAGAAAAGAGTGTTCAGCCCAGGCTGGGAGCAGTAGGAAAGGGAAGCAGGTAGCTGGGAGTGCCCAGGACATAGCAGGGGACATGGCAACCTGTTTGCAGTGTTGGAGAGCCCGGGGGAGATGAGCTGGAGGAAGAATTGCTGTGGCTTCCAGGGACAATCCCCCGTGCCCTGTCTGAGACCGCCTGGCAAAGCTGCACTGACAGCTCTCTCCTCTGCTTCCCGAGCTGGGGCCCTTCAGCCCCAGATATACAGATACACAACTATAGTCTTTGTCATCTGGCAACTTTCATCAGCATTAAAGGAAACATTTATAAAGGAAATAGAGTACATTTTACTCTCTCACTTGCATTTCCTTGATCGATTAGCAAAGGGAGGATTAGCAAATGTTTCCTCTCTCACATTCTTTTTTTCACTCCCTTTCTTTTGTCTCCAGATGTTACCAAGGCTCTATTTCAACCCGTTCGCACATGGTAAAACACGTGCCAAAAAGTTGACACAATGTAACAACAGCAACAAAAAAATAGCAAAGCATGTTGCAAAAAAGTATCTGGGACCTTAAATACTGTAGAGCATCACTGACCCCCACTGGGCTGGCACACTCACTGCAGATCCGGACTGGTACCTCGTCGATGTGTGGGGCTCGTGGTCACACTTGTCTGTGAGTGGGGGCATCTTTCTTTTGGTCCTGTGCAAATGGTGTAGATCAAACCAGGCCTGTCTGTGTTCTTTATATCCATCGTGCATAGAGGAAAAAGGCATTGGTTGAGCTTGCTGAGAGGGGCATTGGGGCTGGATGGCAGAAAGGCTCGCTAATGGTACGGTTGGGTACTTGCTGAGATTTTGTGCCCAAGTGGTTGGTGAAATCTCTGTTGCTGAAGGTTCTTGGGAACAGGTTCAACAAGTATCTGTTAAGAATGCTGTAGAGAGCGCTGATTCTGCCTTTGAGGCAGTAAGATAGTTTCCGTGACTTCTCAGGATCCTGTTCAACTTGAATTTTTATAGCTTTCTGGGAAAATCAGGTGTGCTCCTCTCCAAACCTTTACTTTTGTGGTTGCAATAATTTAGGAAGGTATCTCCCATTGTTTTCTTCTTTATATCAGAAACAAGCTAAATTGTCTCTGTTGTCCCAGGGAGTTGAGGAGAGGATGATGTAGATGTGTAAAGGATCATTACCACACGGATGTTGAAGGAAGCAGAGGCCTTTCCTTCTGTGTAAGTAAACAGAGGACAGTAGCAAAGGCGCAAAACTCTGTGTGCTCTGTTGCTACACGGCTCAGCCAGGCTGCCAGAGAGTGATGCCGTGGTCTGTACAGGGAGCACATTCCTCCTCCTGGGGAGAGGATTCCAGCGAGACTGGTGCTGTCAGCTCCCTTTGAAATGGACAAGTTTTCATGCCGCAAGATGTTCTCACCATCAAGCCTTTTCAGAGATGGTCTTGTGGTTAAAGAAACTAGACTGGGATTGAGAAGATATGATTTCAGTTCCAGGCTCCATCATAAACTTCTTGTGTGACCCTTGGAGAGTTATTTAACCTGTGTGGATCTCAAGTTCCCTACCTGCATGTTGGGTGTCCCACCAGTCCTCTACCTTCCCTGGTGTGTTGGAAAGATTCACCATAAGGGCTAATGATAGGCTGAGACAGTAAACTTGTGAGCAGCATGGAGGAATGTTTGAAAAGGTACAGTGAAGTGTTGGCAGAGTGAGCCTGCACAGTTGCAGTGCATTTGCTGTGTGTGTGGAATGGGACCTCCGGGGCATACCGAGAATGTGTCAGGTTTGTAGCCAAGCAAAGTGAGAATATGAATTTGTATTGTGGTCAGAGGAAAGGGATGCAAACAACACAAGAGTGCAGCTACTGCACAGTGCTGTACAGTACAAGTGACAAGTAGGTCACTGCAGGGACCTGTACATCTGGAGTACAAGTGCAACACAGTTAAAGCAGAATAACCAGGACACAGTAATTAAATCACGGCCTTGGATTTAATTTATGAAGTGTTACAGGCACACACTGCAGCATGAAGCTCTGTTTACTGTGAAAGATTGTGTTTTCTGACGTCTGCTGAAGAAGAGGGAATTAAGATTGATCTGTCTCTTGTCCAAAGGCTGTGTAAGACAACTGATGCATACAGCCTGCTCCTGTCAAATGGTGATACTTCAAGCTTGCATCCTGGCACAATAAACCATTGCCAAGGGCTTCCCACTCAGTGAGAAGTCTGAGCTCAAAAGCAAAAAAGGGGTAGGTAAGAAAAGCAAAGATAAGATGAGCAAAATAACATACTTTCCTACAAAATGCCTTTGGTTTTCCCTTCGTATTATTGAAGTGCCCTGAGTGCCAAAGTGTCAGAATCACTCTGGGACAAATATGACCAATGCATCTTTCTCTAGCATGATCACAGACACATACCTCCTATGCTCTGCAGGAAGAGAATAAACCCTCCCTTGTGGATCAGAAATTCCTATTTTATTCCCTTTGGACAAATCAAAGAACCCAGGATCTGTTGAGTGCCTCAGAGTTGGGAGAAGCTCTTAACATTGAGACTTAACTTGATTAAGGTGTAGTGGCAGTTAAGGGCTGCTGTTAAACTGTTATCCTAATGGATCAATTTCTGCTCCTGTATCCCTTTAAAATGAAGTAATTGCGCCTGTCTGACATAGGTGTCCTGAGGAATCCCACGTGCTTGCGAAATGCTTGAAAATCCTTGGATAAAAGTCATTAGGAAAGAGGAGGGAGAGAGGGGAAAGTCTTCTTACACTGTTGACTTATGGTCAACGTTGTCCTCGAAATGCTGTTTTGTCATCAATATTTCTTCATTAGGAATAATGATTTTTCCACATTTACTGCCAGCTGATTCAAAGCCGTCCAAAAGCAGAATGTGTCATGAATCTCTAAAATGCATTCGCTGGCGAACTCTAAACAGAGATGATTAGAAAAATAACACAGCGGAAATACTGGGTGTCTTGAGGCTGCCAGGGGAACTTTTAGTGAGATATTTTGTTCAATATATTTATGTATTTTAAAAATGTTCTTGGTACAGTTTTGTAACGGCAACATGCTTTATTTTTTTAGTTCTTTCTTGCATAGTGTATCAGGGCTGCAGTGACAACCGGGGAATACACTTAGCTGATCAAGGGAAATTGTGTAATTGATAGACACTGAGGATATGACCTTGTGGTATATTCCCACAGTACAGTTAGGTGGGAAACAGTTTTTTCCGTCAGGCGGAGTTTTTTGAGATACCAATGTTTTTTTCCACACATTTCAGCAAATGCAGAACCTTCCTACTTTGATGCTTTTGTCAGAAAATTATGCTCTATCTCTTCTCTAGATAGAATGCATGCTTTGAATTCATTAATTTAAACCTTTTGTGGAGAGGTTTCCACAGTTTTTCTCTGCTTTCTTTACTCTTGGCATCTGTAGTTATTGCCTGAATTGCCTGTGTTAGGCACTGTACATCACACAGCAAGAGACAGCCAGTGCCCCCAATGGCTTAGTGTCTGAGCAGGTATGACAGATAAATAATGCTGTAGCCTAAAAAAGCCTAATGCAGTCTCTGAATGGGCAAACAGGAGCATCTCAGGCAAGCTGGATGGAGTTACATTACCTGTCTTTGGCTCCAGCGCGATTGCTATGAGTGCCGTAAGTATTAGTACGGCAAGTACCTATTCCATCATCCATCCAGTGGTGGATGTTTCTCTGATTGGCTCACATTCTTAATCTGATGTTTAAAAGTGACGCATGTCCCAGATAAGGTTGGACATGCAGTATCTAATTCCTCATCTCAAGATCGTGCCCAGTTTCTGGCCAAATCTTAAAACTCTTGCTGAGTAACAGCTCAGATTATGGCCTTTTCTATTCATCTTCACAGATAAAACCTGCCTCCAAGCTCCAGTGACCTTGAATCTCTGCAGTGTCTTTTTCAAAAAATGCGATTTCTCCCTGTTCATGCTTAACTAGCTGAAGAAATAACTCTCTAGCTGTAACTTAGGCCAGATCGTTCCTGCCTCTTAATTGTAGAATCATAGAATATCCTGAGTTGTAAGGGACCCACAAGGATCATTGACTCTAGCTTCTGAATGTCTCTCCTCAGTTTTCATTTCTGCATCATATCAAACAGAAGCTTCATGTCTTTACCTGTGTGACCTGTAATGACCTATTCCCACCCTTTTTTCTCTAGTATTCTCTAGTGACATACCAACTCATCCTTTCCATCTGAAGGTGTCTATGTTCAGTCTTCAAGAACTTACATTCCCTTTTGTTCTGTCTTTGTCCTTCCCTCAGAAGTATCCCATTAAACCTCCTTTAAACTCCTCCTGGGTCCTCTTTCAAATTCTCCCTTAACCTTTTCCTTTGCTGGGCTGTCTACAGATTCCTTGTCAATAATAAAACATTTAGAGTGCTGAGACCACAGTTTTCCTTGCTGACTGTTTTGTCTGATTGCTTCCTTCTATTTCCTATCTCTACCCAGTTGTTAGTGCTTGCATTAGACTGTAAACTCCTGCAGTTGGGCCCTTCTTTGAATTCTCTGTTTTTCCAATATCCAGCACAATGGGACTGTTCCAGGATATGTGGTGGTATAGGCAAAAAACATGTAATAGTAGTAATAGAATAACGAGAAGTTAGAACATGGCATCATGTGCAATATGAGCTCCTCCCCTCCCTTCCCCCTCTTCCTTCAGATTTGCAATATTTCAATTTTTTTACACAATAGAAGACAGTAAATGAGGAGGTTTCAGAATAAAGTATAGTAGCTGATGTATCCTTTCAGCTGCTGAAGTGTTTCCACGTGATCCACTCACTATGGTGGCATTTTCAGCAGGGAAACCTCTGTGGACACTTCTGTATGTCCCCTCAAGGTAAGACCAACATGTGGCAGCGGGGCAACGCTGAAAGAATGTCATGGCACAGCCAAGGTTATGAACCTCTTTCATGCAAAAATAAAGGACTCGGGTCTCCCAGGCTTGCTGCCAACATATCGCCTTCTAGTTTTGCTGAAGTGATCTTGAAAAAGGATCTAAAAAGGGCTGAAGGGGCAAAAGAAGAATGCTGAAATGACATAGTTTCATCTTCATGCAGTTTAGTGCTAATTTTGTCCTTTGTCTTTAAGCTGCCTTTTAAGTGCTGTTTGTCTCTGTGGGAAGCAAATGGGTCACGTTGTTCTGTGTTTCTACTGTAATACACTGCCTGCTATTTTTCTCTTAGATTATTTGTGTAATCTTTTTTTGTGCAATCTGTTTGTTCTTGAGTCTTGCAAACTTTGCTACTTCTTTCCCAATAAGCAGTGCAACTTGTTCTGTATTCGCTAACGGGTATTCTGCACACAACAGACTGGGTAATTTCAGCCAGTATGAAAATATTAAAATGGGGAACATGTGTGGGCACTTAATTGTGGTGAGCTCAACCACAAATACCTTCGCTGTTGGTAACTGGCAAGCAGGAAAAGCAGACCTTTGTTTTGTTTTTATCAGAACATAATGATAGATACATTGTTTTTAGTGGGGTTTTTCTGGTTTTCTAAGGAAATGAGGCTTGTGCAATCACACTGCCTGTGTGCATGTGCCTGTCTGCTTGTCAATTCCTCCCTCACCAACACTTGAAACTAATAGCCACTTTCAACTAAATTTGAGCAAGATGCAGGAGTTGGGAGAAGAGACCAGGTTTTGCAGGTCTTGTGAGTTCTGCAGAAGGTGCAGTCTCCAGCGGTCACATCACTTCAAGGCAGATCAGTTGTGTATATGCCCACTTACCTTCACATGGATCTAGTCACCTTACTGTAAGCTCACAGATTTGAATGTTTTGGCTTATTTGCTTTTACCTTTTGGGTGAGTGAGTCAGTTGGGAGAGTTGCTAGGCACAGAGCCTGTGTTTTGATTCTCACTGGAGTGGCCATGCCTCATGAAAAACATGGTTTGCTCAAGGCCACAGTGTTATAATTTGCATATAAACTTATAAAAAAGGAAGCTTTCTTTAAGCTGTCCTGTGTGATAGTTTACAGGAGTATTTCTGTCTGTGTACTTAATAGCAGAAACTGGACTTCTCATAAATGTAGACAGGTTAAGTCTGTCACTGCCTGAATGGGAATCTTCTGTGGAAAAACCCAGAAAGAGGAAGGAAAGCCTAAGGAAACCAACTTAAAGGGGTGAAGTTGGCCAAGACTTGGGTTGTGCTACTCTTTGGTTTGTATCTGACCACCAGTAATTAGTTGGGGAATGCCTCAGAGTAATGGAGGAATGTAGCCTCAGAGCACCTTTGGGAGACAGAGAAGATGTCTTTATGCCCTTTGCTGGAAGAGACAACAGAGGTACAAAGGCACTGAGTGACTTGGTAGAGATTACAAGAGTATGTATTTGAGTTAGGAAACAGATCCAGGTCTCCCAGCACAAGTACAGCCACAAGCATGGTCTTCTTCAGCAAATGGAGAGATGCCTTGGTCAAAGAGGAAGATAAATTCTGAAGTATACCAGAGCTGGCTAAATTATGAATGTGAGAAGAGGAGGAGGGGAAGAAAAGATTCCCACATGTTCTGCTCAGACGTTAACAAAGAAAGCTGAGAAGTGTTTGCATAGACACTACATTATTCCATGTCCAAATGCCTCATAAAAATAATACCGGATGATCACAGAATGGCACACTAGGGAAAATAAATTCTTCAGCAGAATATTCCCTCTGGAAAAACACTGTGTAAAGTAATACACTAATGGCTTTCAATTTCATGTTTTATATATAGAGATATTAACTGCTCCCCAGACGTCTCTTCGTATTACAGCCCAGCTACACGAGACGTTTGGAGAAGGCCCTGGAGCACGCTCCATCTTGTCCACATGCAGGACTGAGTGGTGCTCTCTCGTGGTACATGCAGCTCCTGTGGTGTACACAGTAGGTGTCTTCTGCCTCCTTCCCAGTGCAGTGCTGTTCCTCTGATTCTGTCCACTGGGTTTGGGTTTTTTTGCTTCCTAGTCCTCATGGTTTTTTTCGTTCTTCCCCCATGCTCTGGAGCCTGACCACCATACTGGGAAACCTGCATTCCTTCTCTGCTCATAAAAAAGGAGTCCTCACTACAAATGTTACAGTGGAGTAATTAAAACACAATGCTGTCAATCAAAACACTAGTAACAAATGCTAAAGAAAGTTAAGTTCACATACGGCATTATTAATTCCTTTTGGGGGGCTTTCCAGGCTTGTTTGGATTCATCTGGTGACTTCTCTCTCCACAGTGCTCAGGCTGGGAGCTGTTTGTGTCAGGAACTGTCTGTCCTGTATAAAGCCAACTATGGTTATGCCGTTGTAGCAAATCATAATGATCTGGGTTTTTTTCCAAGCTTTCCTAATATATCTCAAATGTGTATATATATCATCCTGCCACATCCTGAGGGATCCAAAAGTAGCTTACATGCTTTGTTCCCTGAACGTAGCTTACTGGAGTCCAGGACAGGCAGGAAAGAATTTGTGAGTGCAGGGATGTTGACAGTGGACTGCCTAAGGGCAGCAGCCCTGCTCTTGGGATGACAAGACATGTCCCAGTCCTTTAAGGAAGTTGCCCAATATATGCTTGAAAAGCCCAATAAACACAGACTGTGGTATGAGAGAACATTGTATTGTTGCTGGGTTATTAATTATTATCAGATACATATTACTTGTGTATGCATTTATGAATAATTCTATATTGAACTTAGCCTGCCTTCCTGCTTCTACCTCAGCTCTTGCTTCCCTTCCCCTCCTTCCCATCCTCAGTGACTGCACCACTCCACCCATGGAGCCTTCAAGAAGTGCAGGGTCTCATGACTGGAGACACCGCAGTTGGTCTGAAACTGGACAGTACCATTTTGAGAGAGCCAATGTCCCAGACAACAGTTGCTCTATTACATTTGGTGGGGTTCTCCTGCATAGGGTGGCTGAGGTTGTGCTTAATACCTTCCGTTTTCAGCACTGATCATTGGGTAAGGACATCAGACCTGCACGGGCTATCTCCATTTTCTAAACTTGAATGACAGAGGAAAATGACAACAGTGTGCTTTCCACCCACCTCTTCCATCATCTCTGCACACAGTCTTTCCTAGGAAAATGTCTTTCCCGTGATCTAAGAAAATCTTGTCTTCACTTGAAATCTATCTGCCACATAACATTTTTAACAACAATTTGCACGAGGCAAAAAGCCTTTTGTGTGTGTGTGTGTCTGCAGACTTTTTGTTATGCACTTCTCTGTGACATTAGGGACCTTTTTCAGAAACAGACAGAGCTGTTAAGGCTTGTCTGTACTTAGAGTCTTTACTAGCAACTTCTGATACACCTTTCTTGAAGAATGGTTAGGATAAAGTATCCACACATCAGTTTCTTTAGGAATAATTTCTGTGCTTTAAATAGACACAGTATCTTAATCCTCATTAATCTTTGAACAGGAAAAAAAAGTAATTGGCTTCATTGAGAGAATTGTTTTAAGCTGTACAAGCAAAAACTACTCTTTAAATGGTAGCAACTGTACTGCCACCAAGCAGCTTTTATGAGGCATCCTATCACAAAATCCTTTAATGTGGAGGCCAAAGCTTTAGGCACAGGTTTATCACATCTAACTGACGAGCTGAGGATGACTGCATAGGTGGGTTAGGTGATAGCTGAGTGGTTTGTATTGGAGGCTCAGACTCTTTACAGTGAATGCTGGCTAGCAGCAGCAGAACTGGTATCAGTGCAGTCCTGGGAGCCAGTTTCAGTCCTTTTTAGATCTTTTCATATGGGCCAGCACCAGCGTGCCTTACAGTGGTGCTGGGTCTTTGCCAGCAGTGGCACAAATTGCTCCTCTTTTGTCTGAGCTGCTGTGTCCCCCTTACGCCTGTGCAGCATAGGTGAGTGGAAGGACCTTCTCTGCAGCTGAGACCAGGAGCTTGCTTTGACTCACATCCTTTCCCTTTGCTGACAGGCCGCTGTGCCCGCTGTGGGGAGAATGTTGTTGGAGAAGGCACCGGTTGCACGGCCATGGACCAGGTCTTCCATGTGGAGTGTTTCACCTGCATGATGTGCAACAGCAAGCTGAGGGGACAGCCTTTCTATGCAGTGGAGAAGAAAGCCTACTGTGAACCCTGCTATATTGTAAGTATCTGTTCTTCCTTGCACCCTGACTTTAATGCACAGGTGTGGGAAACATTGATTTGCTTCATTGCTGTAGAGTTGCCTTACAGTTAAAATCAGAAAATCCTGTGGCAATACTGTGGGCACCAGGTTTTTCCATGGTCTTCAGAAGAACTCTGATCTTTTCAACTTACTGGATGAATCTCTTTTCCTGGTTTGACCTGTCTCCAAAAAGAAGTGGGACAGCAGAAAGCAGAGCAGGGGAAATAGATTCTTTCTGTCATTTTTCATTTCTGTAAGGAGCAGACTATGGATTGACTTTTTTAGCAGTAGTGTTACCCTTAGTTTTCTGTATTGGGAAACCTGATATCAAAAAGTTTACAGACTGTGGTACCCACTAAGATTAAGGAGGTGGGATGCAAGAGAGCAGTGAAGCTTCTAAAATAAAGGCCTTTGCATTGCTTGATGGAAGTTTTTTTACTGAACTAAGAGTCTTTGGATTAGGTATCTTTTGAAGCTTACCTTACCCTTAAATTTCATTTCGTGCCTCCAAGAAGGTCTTAAAGAAAACAATTAACAGTTGCTCTGAGGAGCTGCATCTTGTAAGGTGCTCCTGTAAGAGCTGCTGGAACCAATTGCACAGGCGCAAATTAAAGAAACATCACCTAACGTGCCTGAGGCCTTACCTTGGTGTGACCTAAGCATCCATATATAAGGATAACACTTGTATCTTAGAGTAAGACAAGCACCAAAACATTCTTGAAGTGTTGATAGGTCTTTCTCCAAATGTCTAGTTCTAAGTTCTTATAGCCACTGGGCCTGAGACCCTTTCAGAATTGGATTTGCACTTCTGAAAGTAAAAATTGATGCTTTTCTTGATGTTTCTGGCATTCCAATAATAATTAGAGCAATAATACATATTTTTGAAAATGCCACCAATATCCCATTGTTCTTCCTATTTCTGCAGAGCCTTTGCAGTGGGATTATTACTGAAATAATGAATATAAAAAGGGAAGATTCTGTCTTAGTTAAAATGGCAGTGATAGATGGGCCTTTTTAATTTGTTTTTAAAAGCTAAATGATCTTTTGATGGATTATGTATGTTTTGAATCATTTCTATTTTTGTTTGCACTAAAATGATTGCACCATAAAAAATTTAAGGTTCATTTTGTGGCAAGTTTGACCATGTGCAAAGCACTGCAGACTTTAGGAAGGTGCATTCATAATATAATTGGAGCAACTTTACGTAACTGGAATTAAACATTTCATTGATTTCAGGCTGGAATTGACTTCATCTGCTTGCAGATTGATACTTTCTTTTCCTCTTTTTTAAATCAAGCACGCATTCTTCACCACTCATCTGCTTTGGTTTGGGAAAACATCTGCATTAGCCACTGTAGTAATGGTTTAAGATTATTTAATCCCATTACTTATACACTTCATTAGCCTGAGTGAATTGTTGGCAAGGGTTCAGTAAACTTCCTACATTGGGAGATAAAAGGATAAAAAAGGAAAGGGAGAAGGATTCTGTTCCTCATTTTCTTTCGAATTTATCTTCTATCTATTTAAGGGATAAAGGAACGATAATTGCCTGGTTGCATCTGCGTTTGTACATTCTGTGATATGGCTTTGCAGCTCTGAGTACAGAGGAAAGAGTAAACGTTTAATAGCTTCCTTTTATATAACCAGAAGGGGCCTTTAAGTGTTTATCCATGCGGTCCACAAAAACCTGGTTATGGACTTAACCCAAAACACGTCTGGATCCATCTGCTGCTGCACATGCAGGGGAGAGGATGGCAATGCTGATGGGGCTGTGTGTGTGTAGCTGGACAGCTGGTACTGTGAGTGGGGAATGGGAAGCTGGAATCTGGCAATCTGAGGCAGTAAAGAGAAAAATCAAAAAATCAAGCACACATTAAACTCTCAAATGTGGAAGAAACAAGTGTTGGAAGCCTAAGTCTCAGTACCTTTCAGAAAGCTCAGGACTCGGCTGTGCTGAAAGCCAGATCTACAAGGGATCTAAGCACCTGCCATGCTACTGGCTTTGGGCCTGAGGAATTTGTCCTAGAGCATATGTCTCATTGATTTTTCAATGGAATGAGGTCTGCATTGGCTTCAGAAGGATAATGAATGCCTAAGTACACTGAAGCCTTGAGCTAGGCTTGCAAATTCTTCTTGCAGATGAATTGGGGACCCTTAAATTGATAAGGCACAGTCTGAATGCTTTTGCCTTTAGATGCCTTTAGATATGTGATGCAGTTATACTGAACTCAATGAGAGTTAATGACCTGCTTAAAATCTAGCTTGTGCTTAAGGATTCTGCTCAACTGTGGCCTCTGATCTTTTTTTTTTTTTTGAGCTTCTTCAAGTCCTATGTCAGAAAACAGCTTGGATACTAGGGACTCTAGAACTGTAGGAAGTCAGTGGGACTGAATTGCCTAGACTCATACCTCTGGACCTGAATTCCCATGAGTGGTGCCTGTGTGACTAGCCCAAGACTGCACAGCTAATTCATGGCAGTGGCCAACTGAGAAAACAGGGTTTTCAGCTGGCATAGATCTGAGTAATTCAATGAAACTTGTTTACTGGTCTACCTAATTCACACTGATTTCTAGCACACATCCCCATTTTCCTAAGTCCAAAACTCTTGACCTCAGATGCAAGCCACGGAGGCTTCATTTATATAATGAAAATAAACTATAGTACTTGCCTAGTTGTGATACATAAATTCTTGAAGTCTTTGATTATTTTTTAATAATTCACTTGTGTGACTTGTGGCCTTACACACACAAAAACTATGCACAAAAATAAAAATAAATGTTTTTCAACAATTAGAATTGGCTAATCTTCTCAGTTTGTTATGTGACTCCTCTTAGTTGTGGTGCAGTGAAGCCGTAATTAAGATTACTGTGAAGAGCTGTATTTAATTACTGGTTAGTCAATATCAAGCCTAAATAGCCTGCAGAAGGGGTTTTCTTTGTTTTTGTTTCTGGTTTTATTTATCAGTGACCTAGTTAAGATGAAATTTGCCAAAAGTCTGAAATAAGAATCTAAGGAGATCAATCACCTGTTTGAAAATAAATATTTTTCCTAATGAGAATTTGAGTACCAGAGTTAATTTCTTTCACACAACCCTACCCCACCCCAAAAGCCCATCACTATCATTTCCTGTTACATCTTATGAGTGCAGCGAGTTCTGCTGCCAATGTGTTTGCTGGTTTTGCTCTGCATCCAAGGATTCTTTCATTATTGATGTTATTTCTAAAAGAGTACCAGTCTTCTCCATTAAGACACTTCTGCTGAACTAAAAGCAACTGTAAAAACTAAAGTGTTAATAGGAGACAGATGTTTCGTAGTCATTACGACAGTCAAGTAACATCTGAAATATCATGATAGGGTTTCCAGTGTAACCAGTGTGCTGCTGTGCACGTGCTGAATGCTGTGTCTGCAGTATGTTATCAGTATATTTTTTTTCCCTCCCTTACAGGACAAATTACTGACAAAAGAACGTTTGGTTTGCTTCCTCTAAGTAGTGGAAGAGATTTTAGCACTGGACTCGGAGCAAGGAAAAGGTTAAGAGTAGTATCACTGGAATTGTTGTTATAAAAGACTGAAAAGCAAGATGTTAGAGCAGTGCCAGCTGTCCGCTTTCCAAATACCGTGTTATCGTAAGGACTGAACACAAGGTTAACCAGACACACCAGTCTGGCAAGAGTGATGCTGCTGTTTTGTGAATGGGATGTTCTTTGATGTCCAGATAACTTTCTCCGGGACATGGAAATTTGCCTCCATTCTTTGTCCCCTCTCCTAGCAGTCTGGTGGTTGGCAGTTGGAGATATGAACTCTGAGGCTGAAGGCTGAGAAGGACTGAGCTCCTGCAGTTAACACAGGACTTGGTGAGATCTTGCAGATGCTCCTGGCCTCTGAGGGTTTCTTCTGTTTGTGTCCAAGTCAATGTGACCCACCTGAGGGGAGGAGCATGGTGTGATTGGGAAGGGTACAGGAAAGCAGAAATAGCCTGGGTCAGCTGAAAGAGTTCAGAGAAGTGGAGGGTTAGAACTGATGAGCGATTGAAGGAGAAGAAAGAAACTCTCATGTCTGTCTAGCTAGACTGGGGGGAAATGGTGGGTATGCTCTGCAGTGCCCTATGGAGAGCCAGGGATTGAGGTTTCCTGTTTCTGCTGTGCACTGGGAGATATTGATGACGTGACCTTAAACCCAGCCCCAAAGATCACTTTACAAGGATTTTGCGTGTTTAGTTCATCTTTCTGTAGTACTAAAGCTGCAAAGGAGCTTGAAGGAGGAAGAACTGTGCATGAAAGTCATGCCCTGATTACTGCTTTTCCCCAGCTTTAAAGTCAAGACTATAGTGATCCACTGTTTTTTAATTTCCCCCCCAATTACTTTTTTTGTGAGGAAAAAAACCAGTATATCTTAGAGGTTTTTCTCACTTTCAAGCATCTAACTTCCTGTCAGTGGCTGTGGTTCAGTAGGAGAAGATAGTTCAGAACAGAACACAAGAGAAATGCTGATATTTTAAGAAATGGTACAACTAGAGCCACTGGTGCCATTGAGCATCCTGGGAAAGCTTGAATTTGCTAATCATTCTGAAATTTCAGTATTAATTCGATTTGCGTTTATTGAAATCTCTGGTAAGACTGCTATTGGCTTCAGTGTGACTGGTATTGTAAACCTCACCCTATGTGAGCACAGGAGCGTGTTTGGTTGAAGGCTGAGCAAGAGCAGCTTCCTCCAGCACATATGGTCTAAAGTGTAAGGTTGATCCCTGCAGTAAAACGACATCTATTTTTAAAAATAATTCTGCAATTTGTAAGCAGGGATTACAGCACTAATTTAGCAACTATGTAACAATTTAAATTGGACCAGAAAAGAGAAACTATAATTTAAAGATTTTTTTTCTTATGATACAAGTTTTCTTCTTTTTAAAGTAAAAAGCCTTTTATTCTTGTTTTTGTCAAGCAACGTATTGAATTTGAGAGTAATTTATGGAAAGTGCTGCCAGCATGGTATTGCGAGTGCTCCACAATTTGAATTTAAACTGCTCAATGGGATCATTAAGACTATTATGCCTGCTTTCCAAAGAGTTTGAATTCAAAATGACAACTGGAACAAAAATATAAAATAAACTAAAGAGAAGTCACGCACTCTTTACGCGGTGGAATTTTTCTGCCCTGGAAATATTTCATTGAGATCAATGCTTTTCCTCAATCCTCTCCTAGAAAAAAGCTGGTGTTGCTAGTTTTAGTTCGGTGCTCCTGTGTGAGTCATCGGCAGCAGGGAGCTGAACCTGTGACCCGCGGATCGAAAAGCATTAAGTCTCAGCTCCTGTAGCAGAGAGATGCAGCTGGGCTGTGCCAGGCAGCAGCAGGCTCCTGCCCTGGGTGTTTCTTACCCAGAACAGAAGTGGTCCATGGGCATAGCAGACAAAAAACAGGCCAAGAGTTTTGGTTTGCTTACAGGCGTATTTTATTACTATTGATTATTAGCTTTGATAATTTTGACAGTCTAGGCCCAGTTGGTAATTCCTTTGGAAAAATATTGTGGCAAGGGAAGACTGTTACTTCTGATAAACTGATCATTTGTAAAAGTGAAAAATTAATAAATCCCTTAGAAGTAATGGCCCTTTCTATTGATACCACCCAGCAACAGTTGATACAAAAAATACAGAGGGAAGGTGGAGGACTGGTGACCATAGGCTCAACGCTACTACTTGGAGTGGTAAATGGTGTTGTGCAATGAGGGCATAGATCGGGGAGGATGGGATACTCTTGCATAAGCTGCACCTGGAGCTTCCAGGAGTCCAAATCTAGGAGGTACAAAAATGTGTGTGTGAGAGAATATGTCGATGAAGCAGCTTCTATCAGAACTGGGACAGCTGAACTTAGCTGACCCTCTGGAAGTCTGCATCTGTTTTTTAAGTGGCCTACCAGCTGTTGTGAGATGGGGGAAAAGGTTCCTTCGCAAGGGTGGGTGGGGGAGTCACCAGTGACCAATAACCTCCTTTCTAAACTGGATTTACAAAGAAAGTAGAGAAAGTGTACCATGAGATGATGAGGTAATTCTCTATAGGAACTCCTCTGTGGAGACCCAGAGGCTAATATTAAAGAAGATAGGGCCAGTTCATCTTGCTGTCCAATAAGGACAGGACAAGAAGTCTGCAAACAAAGCCTGTAAGAGGGAAAATTCATAGTGCTCTTGGAAGACAACAAGAATGAGCCCTGTCAAGAATTGCACTGGGCTCACCTTGGTAATGGATTCTCTGAGACCAATATACCTTGGTATAATTGACTTTCCAAGAAGCTGGCTAGAATGTTGCTTTAGAGGAAGACTGGATATGGATTGTGGAGGTAGAGAAACTCGATGCTAGTAGCGGTCTCTGCCTTGTGCTTTTATAATTAGAGGCATTTTTCATATTTTGATTATATGAACTAAGATGATTTGACATGTATAATCTAGAAAAAACATACCATGGGAAATTTTGTGGAGGGAGTTCTTAGTGACTCAAAAGATGATACTGTGAAGGACCAGCTGCTGCCATTCAGTGAATTTCTTGCCTTGTGGAGTGAATTCCACTGACCAACTGTATATTCTTTGGAAGAAAATGGTCTCTCTGCAGGACTAATGGGATTTTATGGCTCCTGGCTATACTTATGGATCATACTACAGTTGAGGGGAAGGTGAAATCATTCAGCAATGACTTTTAGCTGTGTTGAGCCTTCCCTGTAGGAGGTATCCCAACACTTGTCTGCCTTTGCAACTTAGAAGAAACAGCTGATAAGGAAAGAATAAAGTCTTACACACCAACATCTTTGTAGCAGCAGGAAAATCTTCCTCATTTACAGTTAGATGTAGATGGGTATTGGATGGCAAGTCACGTCCAGTGTTTACAACATTCATCTCTTTTCTTTCAATTGTATTTCACTACCTCCTCAGTAAACTACTTGCTGCTTTCACCCTTTGCTACCCAAGTAGCATCTAGAGATCCCACTTGAATAAACTGTCATTGTGGTGCGTCAGTGAATGACAGTGTCTGCCTCCAAACACCTTCTTGGTAAAAACAGCAAGTCTAGGGGAAAGGCAATGGCATGCCTCCATATTGCAGATGGAAATCTGACCCTAAGAATATTAAATGCAGTTTATTGAGAGCATGGATCTCCATTGCTGGAAGCCTTCAAGGACAGGTGGGGTAAACATCTTTTAAAAATAATTAAAATCTAGGTAAGGGCAGACCCAGGAGTGTTTTCTAGCCCTGCTTCTTCCTGTTCTGAACTTGAGTGACCTATCCAGGACCACAAACACATCCTGCACTGAACAGCTCAGGTTTTCCACGTCCCAATTTTCTACCTAGTTTCTACCAATTTTCTAGTTGCAGTTCAGCCTGGAAAGATCTTCCCCTCTTCTAATCACTGCTGTTTAGAGCCTGGACATGAATATGAACAAGCAGCTGTAAACTGAGTGAGGGCTCTTGGAAAACCTAGAAGAGTGGGAGATACCATGACAGTGTTCCTTTCCATGAAGTCCTACTGTTTGCTTATAACCCTGCATAGTTATTTGTCAATTCAAATTGCTGAAGACAATTATTTTGGAAAGGCTGTGATTTATTTGAAATCGGGCCTGTAATTTAGGTGTGTGTTTCCACCAGATCTGTGTATTATGGAGCTCTGTCCTTTCTAATGCAGTGATGTCAAATTGCTGCAATGTCCAGACATAAAAAAATGAGAACTCACTGAAGTAAATAAACAGGTTTTTTTTCACCACTGCTCCTGTGCAGAGCTGCTGGTAAAGCATAGGCCTTGCAACCAGGCTGCGATATCTGTGGGTAACAGAGCTGAATCTGTCATGGAATGGGTGCATTTGGATTTAGTAGGTATGGTTTCCCCCTAGCAGCATTGCAGAGAACAAAGTCTCGTCTCGCTCTCAATTCCAGATGCCCTCTTCCTTCAGTCCAGACAGCAATTTGCAAGCCTGTGTGCCGGAGAGGCCAGCAGCCTCTTGCAGTGTGCCACTTGAGCCGTCTCCTTGGTGAAGCCACACTGCAAGGAATTTGCTCTGGCAAAAGCTCAGTCTGTGGGTTGATCCTCCCTCTAGCGTCTTGCCTCTGTTCTTCACTCCAGGACATGGTTTGCCTGCGTGCAGTGTTTGTTTGCAGTGGAGGAAACTGTTTAACTTGCCATCACACACACACACAAACCCCAGTGGTCTTGGGAGATTTCTGGTTAGAAAAAAGAACAAAATCATGCCATTGTAGGGAAAGCGCAACAAATGGGAATGGTGACAGGAGACAAAGTTTATTGATTCTAAGAGTATAGAGAGTGCTTGTTACTCACATAGGGACAAAGCAAATTTTAAGACTGTTGTTTCTTCTCATCTGCGTTGATTACAAAGCTGTGGGGCCAAGTACAATATTGAAAGAAGAAGTAAATCATCCACTGGGGTATTTTGGGCAGAAGGAAAACCAGATTATGGCTCAACTCTGGTGCTGTAGCATTTGCTGGGGACAAGAGATTATTGTGCACTGGTAGGTAGCTGCCTTCACAGGACCAGAGAGCATGTTGGTTAATATGGCTGGTGAGACCTGCAGTGCCTCCCATCTTTTCAAACTGCTCTGAAAATATAAAAAAATAATGGTTATTGTGCACAAAACCTAAAACTTGCTACTGATCAAACGTGGATATTTTCACTAGTTTGTGAAGGGAAATATATCAAGAGGGGTAAAAAATAACAGTGTTGAAATGTAAATTAGTGCTCAGATGTTATCAGGGATTCAGATTTTAAATATGAATATTCCATCAGCTCCTGACAAGGTAGTTTTTTTGTTTAAGGTTGTGTTTGAACCAATACACCATCTTGGCATTCCCCCAACAAAGGTATCTGTGTAAATGCAATCTGTGTTCAAGCCAGACAACACTTTAAAAATTTATTTTATATGTCCTCCAGCAAGCCATCTGTGAGTGGTCATATTTTAGGAAGCAAACGAACATCATAGCAACATTCACCACTCTCTTTGAGTAATTTCTAGACTTTTTAAATTAAATGTGCTGCCAAATATTTATGTTCTGTTGTGAAAAGAAAAATATTTGTTTGACATGCTAGTCTCCCTGGCAATTCGCAGTCAGTTGCTCCTCTTAAGAGCTGTGGTTTTCTTGTGGGTACTGCAAGGCAAAAGAAGGGTGTGGGAATCTCTGAAGCTGCCTTTTGGGCTTGCTCAGGGCTTTGCAGGGACTGAGAGAGGTTGAGCCCTGGGTCCTCACGGGGAGGATGCGGTGTGTGACAGGGGTGGGCTGGGGCCAGGTTTTGCCCAGTGCTGACATTGGTGGATTGGAGGGTGGTGGAACAGGTGGCTATCACGGCACTCCTGCCAACATTCAAAAGGCTCAGGAATTCCCAGAAAAGCCAAATCCCTTTACAGGATATCTTCCAGTGCATCTGCCACAGACACTGCAGCCATCACCGAGGCAACCAAGTTGCCAGAATTTAGTGGCAGCAAAACAGAAGGAAGAATTAGTGATGGCCTAAATCATGGCTGATAAATGCCCTGATGGAGCTGAGCTCTGCTCTAAGTCATATATATGTCCTGCTTTTAGTAATAATTTTTGCAAAAGTCTTGTGTTTTTCCCTGTACCATAGCTTTATGGCTGGCCTAAAACATTCTAAAGTAGTGAATTGCCTTTGTTCAAGGGCTCAGAAATTGGTGTAATCCTCTTACTACATACAGGTAGCAATAAACAACTAAAATGTCTGAAACTATCCTGAAATAGTTAATTCCATTTTGGAAAGGCTGAAATGTTCTGAAGAGTCCCTGGTGGCATAGCACCAATTTTTGCTCAGTACTCGTTTGGAATGGTCCATATAACTTGCCTGTACTTACCACGTTGGGACTATTGTAACCAGCAGAAGTCCAGGTTAGTCATCAGCTCATAACCTGTCTACATGCATCTGTCACCTATAGTATCAATGCCAGACACAGGATGTGCATATTCTTATGTGCTGGAAAGAGGCCCTTGCAACACAGAGCAGGGAGAGAAAGCAGTCCTGATTTGCTCTATTACCTCTGACAGTTTTACTTTCACTGTGGCATGGCAATAAGATTAAAGTTTTATAGCAATATCACCTCCATCCAGACAAAAAAAAAAAAACCCTCTCCTCTCTAGTACTTAGATTTCAAACTCTTTTATACAGCCTCTGCATCTGTTAATAAAATCCTTAATTCATTTTGAACATTTTATTGTTACTTCAGATAAAAGTTTAATCAGATAGAATTATTGCCCTTCTAATATTCCCTTAACCTTTGCATTTTAGACTTAGACCATATCAGTTAAATTTTAAAATCACTCTTTTATAGACTTGAATGCCCCCATCTCTGTTTTAGAGGGTAGTTTTGCACAGGAATGCCTGAGTCTGTCTTGAGGTCATGTGAAAACTTAAAAGGCTCTAATGTGAGCACTGCTCACTTTCTGCTGAAGTGTCTTGCATGCCCTATTAATTACTTTAATGGTGACATGCTGGTTTAAGGGAGTTCTTTATTAATGCCACTAAATCTTCTTTTATTGTTGTTTAAACACTTTTTCTTTCCTTTATGTAGATGTATTTAATCCTTTCTGTCTTTAAAATAAATGAGTGCATAACTCCACATCAAGTGTTCAACACTTCTATTTTGCTTTCTCAGGAGAGTGTAGGGGAGCACCTTGTTCCCTTGTCTGTATTGTCCACATCCCAGCAGACATGCACAGCTCTACTGTCTGTAATCGTGTGTTAGGTTGTTGTGGGGGAAGTAATCTCTGAAATCTGGTATCTGTCTTTACAGAAATAATATGCAGTGAACTTGCTCTTACTCTTCCAGGGTGTTGAGATTTTAGGGGTCAGTTTGGATTTTTTTTTTAAAAAGGGCAGCATTCTCAGTTCAAGAGAGGATTTGCTTATGTTTGACCCCTTTCCCAGCAAGGAGGACACATTGATTTGCTCTCCTCAGTCTGAACTAAGCAATAGTATTCTAGTAGTTCATTTCATCATTAAAGAGGTACAGCATTCACTATACTGGAGAGTTTATAGAGCAGCCCTTTTACTGAACTAGCTAGCTGGTAAAGCATTGACATCCATGCCTGCAGTTGGATTCTAGTCTAACAGATTTTTATTTTTTAAGGTGATATCTTTTACAGAGTATCTATTCTTGATTCACATTATCTGCAGATTTTCTTGGTTTGGGGAGTGGAAACGAGGTATGGGAGAGAAATTATCTTCAAGTCCTGGAGAATCATTTTCAAAAGCACACAAATGACTGAGGAATTTGCTGCCTTTGGTTTGCTAACCCATTCTTGACAGTGAGACTCAAACTCTTACTACTAAGTAATCTTATTCTTTAGTCACTTTATAAAGGGTTACATCTCCAGTAACTACTGATGGTTTCACCACCATGGCACTTTCCTACATTTGAGATCTCTAAATAAACTTCACTGGTCTTAAAGAAAGTCAGAATAGATTGTTGAAAAACTGTGAAGAGTGATGAACAGTGACTAGATTTTTCTTGGGTGAGGGGACAGGGATTGGGGTTGGTTTTTGTTTTCTGTCATCAAAGTATAAAAACTTCGTAAAGTATGTGCAACATGAAAAATAAAGTATATGTGACAGAGTATGTTACTCTGTGGAGTCTCTCTTGACCTCCTCTCTCCCAGATGACTTCCGACTCCTAAAAACATCTGTGCCCAGCTGGGTAATAGAGTTTCTGTGCAGGCTTCCATGGCTAATGTATACCTGTACATACACACAAACTTGCACTGCTAGAATCTGGAAGCTTGAATTCAGTCTGAAATGATTTGTCATTTGCCTGGGAAAAAGTATTTGTTCCTCTCATAGACTTTCCCTCAGGTTTATCCAAATCAGTCTGCAGTTGTCAGTAGCACACTTTGCTGTTGAGTGGGCAGGGCCTTTTGCTCACAATTGCTATCTTAATTTTGGGAGCAGGCAGTATACTTATGTACTTACACAGTACTAATGGGTACCTTTTGCATTTTCAAATTTTTCTAAATGGTGCCCTTTGTATTTTAGAATAAGTAGCTAATTAAATGGCAAGGCTGAGTGCTGTTTGAGCCATGGGTGTAGAATCACTCTAGCTTAGACAAGCTAGATCCTATAAATTAAATTAGTCCAAGGTATGGGCCTGGTCCCACTGATCCCAATTTGCATGTTTTCTTTGATATTAATAGGAGTTGCATCAGATTTCTGGTACCCAAGACAATGTGGCTAATGAAAGTGTAAGACACATAGACCCCATCTCATAGTGATCCTCTTAAGTGTGTGAGGAATCTAGACTGGCTTGATCAAAAGAGTTTTCAATTTCTGGTTTTTAAAGTAGAAGTAAAGAAGTGGAAATTCCCTAAAATGAACTGAAATGCTCAAAACATGCTTTTCCCCCCTCTAAGCTTGTGTTTGCTTCCCTTTTCCCTTGTGGATACCTTGTTTATTTTTTAAATAAATAATCATATTTTAAAGCAGTGTAAATAAATTGCAAAGTGTACTCCAATGGGGTGGATAAATATATTCCATCTGCTGGGGAGTGATTATTAAATAATTCACCAGTGGCAAACCCAGGAGTGGTTATCCATTTTCCTCTCATTCATGGGTAATTTTTTCTACATCCCATAGGAGCTCATTATGTTTTCTTTGTACATAATATTTAATAATTTTTAAAATCTGGCACCAACCCCTCCATCTACAGATTCTTCAATTTTTCCAAAATATTTGTTGCATGTTGTATGCATGTATTGGCAGAGGAAGATATTTGTTTCTTCTTTCGTTTTTTTTTCATGTTGAGAGAAGGTGAGCATTGATGTATGAAGTGAAGCAAATTTTCCTGTGTGCAATGGAGTTTTCTCCTGTGTGGATGGTGGATAGGTCACATCCCTGCTCTCTCCCTCGTGTGGGAATCAATGTGCCATCAGGGCTGTGACAACAGTATGGAGCTCATACTTCAACATTTATAGACAAAGAAATGGGAAGCAAGGAGAGGGAGTGGGGCAGGCATTTGAAGAGCTCTGTCTTCTTTTTCTCAGTGTTAGGAAGAACTTGATTGTCTTTTAAGTGAGCAAGAGTGAGCCCAAAGAGCCTGGTCCGTGGATAAGTTACAAGCAATTGCCTGGTGCAAATTGCAACTGTATCCTATGAGTGAAAAAAATTGCCACAGATATGTGGATTGGTGGGCTTTGAATCTGACCTTAAGGGAAGAGCTCAGCTCCTCCTGGTAGCTAACAGACCCAAAGGGCTCTGTGGGCTTTGAGCAGGCAGGGAGGGCAGCTGGGAGGAGGACTGGCTGGAGTTGGCACATAGCAGGAGGCTGCACACAGTCAGGAGCTGGCACCCCTGTGCTGGATCCCATTTTAGCAAGGTTCATGTTCCCATGATGGCATATGATCACAAGGCAGGAGGTGAGGGACCACCATCCCATCCTGCAGCTGCCTGTGCCCAAGGTCCCGTGGTCAGAGTTGGGCTCCCCCCCAGGCTGGAAGCAGATGTTTGCAGTTAGAGGACAATCACTGCCTTGGTGCTAAAATGTGTAATGAGCCACAGGAAATTCTTTCTTCAGCTGATGAAGACAGGAAGGTAAAAGTGTCTCTTAATGCTTTCATAGTTCTTCTAGGGAGTTGAGGGAATCCGGCTGCCCTCACAGGGGGCAACAGCAATCCTATTCCCAAGCAGGTAGTGATCTCTGCTGTTTTCTTGCACGTGTGCAGAGGTCTATGCTGTCAGCCTCACTGAGAGGCAGGGAGCTGTTTTATTTCTCTCTCCCTCTTTTTCATGTTCCCTGTAGGCATGTGTAGACTCTGGGATTCAGAGGCTCAGCAGCAGCAAACAGCTTTTTGCTGGGACAAAAAGCAGACCCCAACAATTTGGTTTTGGCTATAATGTCTGTATGATTCATTATCTGGAAACTCTTCCTTTTGTTACTTTGCTAATCCCTTTTCCTAACTGGGAAACAGGTTTTGAAGGGATGGGGAGGAGGTAGTCTGAGTGTAAATTAGCAGAACCTTGAATATTTTGCTTGCTTGAAAAGAAAGGCACTTCTTTCCTTGGCACTTCCCAGGCTGATATTCTGATATTTCCATCACATATTTCCATCATAGAAAGTGTTATTCTGGCCATAGCTTTGACTATGACTGGTTTCTCTGCAAAGCATGGGGCTTGCTGCTCTAAATCTAGGACTGAAGTGCTGCAGCTACTGAGGCTAGTGCTGACTCTGGGCTCCCTTCCCCATCTCATTTCCTGCTTCAAAAGATTGGTAATTTTCACTCCTAGAAATGATGCTCCGGGATGGAAGAGCACAGGGAAGCTAATATCCAGGTGAAAGAACAGTGTTGAGTGATCAAATTGTATATAAAGTCCTAGAGCTAATGAATGGTGTGTTCATGGACTGTGTGCACTATGGACCTTGCAGAGCAAGGGCTGGAGGATAAGCTGAGGTGCGCTGGCCAACATGCCAGCTGCAGGAAACGCGATGTGAACTTGGGGTTTGTGGAGCTGCTCTAATTTAAACCTCAAGAAACTGGTGTGAAGGAACAAAAACACCAGTTGAGAACCAGAATGGTGTTTAATGGTTGAGCCTCAAGCATGCTCAGTGAGAGAGGAGAACTGGTTGGGTCAGATGACAGGGTAAGTCCAAGGGCTCAGCTGGGAAGATGGCTGGAGCTTTTCCACACCCTGTACAAGGCCTATGTGGGATAATCCAAGCACCACTTCATGCTGCTGTTTCTGTAATGGCACTGCTGGCAGCCTCTCTGCCTAAATGCACAGAGCTCCCTCCGCAGGACACGCGCTCTCCATGCTGACACAAAGCCTGTCCGCTGGGCACTAATACGGTGTAACATGTATTACAATGTGCCATTAAGAAAACTGTAGTTGCCAAGTGTTTCTGTTTTTACATAAAGCTGTTCCACCAAGGTTGTTATCTGATTTTTCTGTGGTACTGGGAAAAGCAGTTGAATCAGACAAGGGACCTTGTGGGTGGAATACATTATGTTCAAAAATCAATCATAAGGTAAGGTAGGAATAGAATTGAGTTTATTCACAGTCCGTTGACTTTTATAGTTAGCGCCATTTATTAGAGAAGATGAAGAAGAAGAAGAAAATTAAGCAGAGGGCAGGAAAATGTTTCTTTGTGATATTTTTGTGCCTGGCAATGAAAAGAGATGTGTGTACGAGCTGACAATTTATCTTCTGCCCTGAAGAGAAATGACTTGTTCTCAAATGGGCATGAAATGAAACAGTGCAGAACACGATAGGAACTTTTCTGAGTAAATGGGTCAATTTCCTGTCATTCTCTTGATAATTGTATGTAGAGCACACTATGCTCCAAACATTGGCAAATGTGATTTTTTTTTTTCCTTCTGTTATTTTACTCCTCTTGTAAATGGGTGGAGAACATACTCCAGTGCTGGCACTATTATAATCAGCTTTTGCCAGTGGCTAATAGTAGTCCATTTTCGGCGAATGCTTATTACCTCCAAGCAGTCCAAGACACTACATAATAACCCAGTACTGTGTAGACTGGTACTGCTAGCAATGAGATGTAGTTATAGGGACTGTATTGCAAATGCCCAATCAGAGCAGGAAATTTGCTTGTCCCTTTATCTTCTCTTTTCTAATTGCAAAATAAGCCCTAGTGCTCTAGCTGGAGAATGAGTCTTGTTTGCCTTCTGAAAATTTCTGGTATGGTCAGGGGCTTTCTGCCTCGCCATCCTTTAGCAGGCTGATGCATTTTCCTCCACTAACAGGAGACCTTTCTGTTACTGAGGGGATATGGATTCAAGTCAAACTCACTGAGGGCTGAACTGGTAATTTTACTTCAGCTGTTGTTAATTAAAAATAACAGAAGTGCTGTAGCAGGTGTTCGTGGGTGACGATTAGGAGGATCTCTGTGGCAGATCTCACGAGTACAGGTTAATGCAGTGACACAGCTTCATGAGTGCCTTTGAACCTCAGTCTTTGGGAAAGGGTGAAAATGTTAAAGGGTTGCCCCCAAGGTGCTGGATTCTGGCTATGGAAATATCTGGATATATCCCAAATACTTGATTTCAATATCTTTTCTCCCTTTTAACTCCAAGCTAAGCAAGATGTAGACTTCTCCGGCCTATCTAATCATGCAAAGTATTATGGTCCTTGTTGGAGGTTATAGGAAGGATAAAAACACAATCCCAGCCTGATGAGGACTGCATCACCTGGTGAGGCAACACAGTCCTGTGAAACCTAAATCCCACCACTGCCTCTCCAGTGACTTAGGGACAAAGTTACACAAGAAATGGATTTCAGCTGAAGATCATTGACAATTTCTGTTTTCATCCCAGTTACCCCCTAGAATGAAAATCTTTAATCACAGGTTTTGAAGGATGGAATCTTAAAGCTTTGAATGGAAACCCCAAGAACAGATTTTTCCTTTTTTTTTTTTTTTTTTCCTCTCCACTACTGGAAAGCTGATCCTCAATAGTGTGGCAGGCTCAGACACTTCCCGTACGAATTTTCATTTAGGAGGGGAACTCACGGGCATTTCTGAAGCTTTAAACGACATTTTTTTCTTACCAATGGGACAAGACCTCTTCTGTGAATACATGCCAGGGTCAGTGTCACCTTCATTCTGTGTATGGTGGACAGGTTTCACTCCATTACAGGTTGGATTGGGTCACAGCTTGAAAAGGACATTGAAAGTTTTTCAATCTCAAATTTCCTTTTTTGTGGTTGTTTGGGTTTTTTTCCACTAGGATAGGAAAATGGCTGCTTCTTGTAGGTGTCTGTAAGAACAGACAGGTCTATTTGTCTTTTATGTATACTGTTGTTGCAAATGGACTGGAAATAAGGATACACAGAACAGGTCTTCAATAACTTCTTCATCTGCTGTCAGGAGATGAATTCATGTAGCAAACCCATTCCATGAATCAGCAGTTGTTACAGAATGCATACAACTGCTGGATGGACTTGGTCCCACTTGGCTTATGTATGTCCTGACTCCTCACAAGTCATGAGAAACTGGAAGTAAGTGATCTCTGACTTCCATCATCAAGGAGCATGGAGAAATGTGCGTTGTTTATTCCACCTGTCTTTGGAAATATGCAGCCCTGAAGGACTGATTCAGAAGACAGTTATGCTCAGTAATTCTGGAATAGCTCAGCTGCCTGGGATAGGATCGGCCCACTGTAAAAGCCACTGGGGGAATTGGGTCAGAATTCAGTCGTGCTGCTGCTTCGACCAGAGAATAAGTTCTAGTGACTCTTACTTGGAGCAAAATAGGAAAAGATGAAGGGCAGAATTAGTCATTTTCCCCATGTTACATAACAATATTTTAGCAAACATTCTTCTGCCTGAACGTTTAAATGCATTGCTTTAATAATCACTGAAGACAATGAGGTAATAATTTGTTCCTTATGTGCTGGAGAAAAAGCATTTATTCTGGTTTTACTTTTGCAAAATGTATTAAACTACTTAGTGTTTACTGATCCTTACACACAGGGAGTGTAGGGGGTTGTTTTGTTTTTTACTGCTGTCTCTTTAAGGGAGCACATTTTTGTCTGATTTGGAGACAAGGGGATTTCTGTTAAATGGGTTTGATGCTTGTGGTGGAATTCATTCCAGATAACTTCATCTAGCTATAAGCCACATGCTTGGGCTGACATGCATGTGTCTTGGGAGTGATGGTGGAGGCTCCTTGGTACCTCTTATGGAAGAATATTTTAACCAGCCCTACCTTCAGCTCTCTTGCAATCATCCCAGTGTTGGTGTCACCTTTGCTCGGTGTATTTAAGGCAAGCCACATCTGAGTACCTAGAAAGTAGGTTTTCCTCTACCTCTAGCTCCCGTGTGGCCTGGTTGTTTAGTCATGCTCTAATTCACTCTCGTTCAGAACTGACTCCACCAGAAAAGGCAGTTCTGACCATTTTCTTTGGCATGGTCAGAAGAAGAAAGTGGAGGTGAAATATGTTCAGATTATTTTTGACATGTGAGTGGTTAGGACATGGGCCCTGCAAATGAGTGGAACCAGGCTCTGAAACTGCCTTAACTGGAGGCAAAACTACTCCAAGACTGCCCTTTCTGAGATGTGAGAGAAAAGGCTGCTCAGGAAGAGGTCTTGTTGCAACTCCAGCTGAAGTCAGCACACAGAAAAAATACCCTGGGATCTGCAGGGCTAGAGAAAGGCAGGGAGGGATGGGAGTCTTAGTCTCACAGTGTTCATTGGGAAGATGTGGGTCAGGACTGTGCCTGTCTTCCCACCACAGGCTCCCAACCTGCTCCAGCTCCCCCCCCCTTGGAAAAACACAGGGCTGATACTGCTGACTAAAAAAGAAGATGGAAAAGGGTCTTAATCCATGGGAGGTGTGTGGTGGTCGCCATGGCAATACTGGAGCGGGGAGCTGTATGGGCCACAATGCTACCTGTGAGCAAAAGGTGGGTTAGGGAGACGTGGTGTGATTTCTTTGGCTGACTGGCAGGAGGGGTTCTTGTTGTCAGAAATAGATTTTGCTGGGCTTGAAACTTGGATTAAAAAACATATCTATATTAGGTCCAGACAGAGATGCATCCTGGAATCTTGGAAACTGTTTCACTGCTGTCTTTGGGAGGAAATTTTGGCTTTCTAAGTTACAACATGACTGATATATTCTATTTGTTTTTTTGAGAATTTTTTTATACTCCCATGACTCAAATCCATTTGAATTTTTCCTTTCAAGCCATGTGTTTGTAAGCTCTGACTAACTTAGCATTGCACTGGCTATTCTGGCATCGGTCAGTGGAGGATGGAGGAGTGTTTTTCCACTGCTACCACAGCGGTCTTCAGCTCAGTGTTGCAAAGCACAACTTTTAGCACAATCCACCACACTCAGTTAGACTGACACTTCCCAGGAGGAGCAGGCATGGGGATTATGATGCACCAAGACCAGCATTGCTGAATAGATGCACTACAAAGAAAGGCACAAGCCTTGCCTCTTATTGTGACATCTTTCTGGCCTAACATGTGCCACCTATTCCCCTGCCTGAGTTTTGCTGCTTTTATGTGCTTAAGTAGGATCTGGCCTTTAGTGACATAATTGTGGGGCAGTTGTCTTCACCCACCCTAAGGCCCTTTGCACAGTCCCACTGTTCACTGGCCTCAGATGTAATATATTTGCCCAGTCTTCTGCCTTTGCCTTGCAGAGGTTGGTTGGTGTTAACATCTCTTGCTTTCTCCTGGGCGAACACAGGTAAATATTTGTTGGGCCAGAGTGAGACAGGCAGAGGAATTGATGCTATTACTGTAAGGTCAAGCTATTTGCTGGAGAGGAAGGGAGAGAGAGGACATTAGCCCTCAGGGCATGTTCTTAGAACACACTGCAGATTCAGCTCTGCAAACAAGATATACAAGGGCATGTCCCATTTGTGAGTTGCCACCAGTCCTGAATCTCCAGGCAGCATTGAACAATCATCACGAAAATCGTTGTGTGAGTGCCGGGTGGTGAAAAATGGAGACACCTCAGGGGCTCTGTTGAAAACTGCATGTTTCCCCTTCCTGTCATCTGCACCAGCTCCCCAAGGGCTCTGAGAGCTGAGTCTGAAAACTCATTGCTGTTCAGGCAATTGGGAAGGCCTGGCAAGGCTCTCCAGGACATCCTCCCCATGTGAGGAACATCACCACCGCCAGGGTGCTACCACAGCACTGGTGCCTGGTGGGAACACAAACAACACATCTTCTGATGCCTGGGAAAGGGTGGGAGCCCACCTTGCTTTCTGGGAGCTGGGTTGCCTGCTGGGCTAAAAGGGGTAAAAACTTTATTTTTGGTTACTGCTGTCAACTGACCTGGCTCTGATGCACTTGTGTAAGTGGGCAGCATTTTCACATCTGTGCTGTTTGCTTTAATATGCCAAACAGCTGATGTTTTTGCAAGGTTTCCCTAGCTCCTCCCTCTCTCCCTCCCTCCCCTTTTCTTCTTTTTCTATAAAATAATACTGCTATAATCCAGTCTGACTCAGCAGGATCCCTTTCACGCTGGCTAATCCCCATATATAGGCATCAGTTCAGGGAGGTGCACCAGGACGCTGCAATATTTTCCCTAACATTTTGTTTAACCAGGATGACATTATTCAGAGAAATTAATTCCTCCAAGACATAAACTTGTTCTGACTGAGTGCTGCAGCAACCTCCCTGAGAGCAACAAACCATGATCTGACATCTTAACAGCTCTCCACACAGTCAGGGGGAGTCTTACATAAAAGATCTTCAGCTGTGCATATCTGCAAGGTGCAGCTGCCCCTTTCTGCAATAGATTTCTTTTCCAGCAGGTTTTGGTGGAAAAAATATCATTTTTTAGGAAGTAAATGGGATCTAAACCACAAGTCATTTTGGAAAATATCCTGGCATATGAAGGCATAGGGTAGAGACTACCCTACCCATTGAAATCCTTGCCAAAGACTTTAAAAGTATGAGTCTAGTTAGGTCACTCTTCTTCCATTATGAATTGAGTTTATCTTGCATGTCTGAGCTAACGTGTTCTTACATGGGATTTACAAAGCTCATGTGCATGTGTAGGTGATACGTCAACTGTTGTGTGCCAAATGGCAGCACCTGTAGGAAAGGGAGAGGAAAATGTAATGAGCCCTTCACAAGTCTGCCAAAAGAAGGAACTCTTGGTCTGCTTCATAGGGAGGAGGTCCCGGCATGGTAAAGTGGCCCGGTGGTGCTGCTTTTACCCCATATAGGGTATGTATGGGCAGTTGAGTTACCATGTGCCCCTCTGTGACACCAGCTATTTGGGGTGGCATGGCCAGGCTGCTAGAGCTGCATTCAACCCTGAAGTTTTCTGTCCACATTCCCCCAAGATGCTTTCCTGGTACTTGAGTAACCTCTTGTACTCTGTAATGTCAGGGCTCTGGGAGACAGCTGGGAAATGGCTTTTTTCTCCTCCTGCACAGACTATCATTATGTCCGTTCCGGTGCCTGCCCGTTCTTCCCCTCAGTGTTTCCTTAGCTCCTAGATGCATAATCCAGCAGGTCTGCTCACTGGCCTCATGCATGCCAAAGCAGTTGAGAGTACCCTGAAGCAGGAGGAAGTAAAGAAGAAATCTGGTTAACTTCAAGTAGCTGAAGCTAAGCTATTTGAACACTGTTCTGGGCCCATATCTCACAGCCCTGGCTTCTGTTCTGAATTCTTCGTTGGCTTATGTCTGTTTTTTGCTCAGCTTGGGTTGCTTCACTGTGCCTTAGTTTTACCTTCCTGAGAAATGGGTTGACATTAATTACTTCTGTGAGCTCAGCTGGCTGGATTGCCATGGTCTTGGGATGCTGGGAGCTTCTCCTACCTGGATTTCTCTTTTACACCTTACCATCAACTAGGCCAGCAGGAACAACTAAGGGAAAATACATTCTCTTCTCTGCAACAGTATATTATTGACAGAGGGCATCTCTAGAGGCTCCTGGTACTCCACTCTGAGTACCTTAGCATAATATTGTCGCCATTAATTCAAACTGCTTTCAGGTTACAGAAAATAAGTGTAACATCCAGTAGACACTGAATAGTTAAAAAGCTTACAGAAATGGTGTTACAGGTGCATAATACTACCTTAGAATAGTTTCAGTGGTTCCTCTTGTTCTGTATCAGCTGTTGCAGATGCTTCCTAGTTTCTTCCCAAGGGATCTTTCACATCTTTTTCTCCTGGTTCTATTTGTGAAACATCTACCATTAGGACTGCACTTGCGTTTACACTGCAGTTTGGTCTTTTGGGGAATAGTCAGTCTTCAAGCTCTCTCCATGCTTCCAGCCCTGGAATCATCTCTGCATGGTGATTTTGAGCCGTTGTTGCAGAAGTAGGCTTGACCAGTAGCTTTGAAACTGTTGTCATTTAGACATGTCTAAACACAACTATCATCTACTCAATAACAGCCTAAGTCAGCTTGCTGCTTTCCAGGGGCTTGCCAGAGTAATTAGCAATTTTTTATTTTGCCTATAGTGAGGTAAAATACTTTTTCCTCCTGTTGGAGCAAATCTTAAATCTTTCTGAAAACATTTTATAAACTGAAGTTTTTATTTCATGTAGCCATGTGGAGTAACCACCACACATTATACAAACCCTGAAATGCCATTAAATCACACAGCTCATTAATGGCTTCTGCTTAAGACTCCGTGTGATAGTAACCAGGCAGCCTGGGATAAACCATCTGTCCCCCAGCTACATCTTTGGGACCAGTGCAACTGTCCCTACAAGAGAAATCATGTGAAAGAGCATGGCTGAAACAGATTTCTAGTGTGGTACTGTGGAGCTGTGACATCTGATAGTACTTGATGCTTATCTGTGGTCTGTTATTAGCAACAAAAGAAAAAAATAACTGCTGATAAAATTAGTGGATTAATAAGATGTCAGAGCAGTGGAATGGAGAGGCATGGACAGATGAACATCCTGGACTCATTTGAGCAAAATTGGTTTAATACCCTCAACTGTGAGGCCATCTATTTGTCCAGCAACAAAACCATCATCTTCTGGCACACCAGAATTATCTACAGCTGGAGGCTCATTCTGCAAAGGGCCTCCCTGAGGAAGGAGCAAAGCCTTCTGTATTGCCACCTAAGGGAGCCTTCCAGTGCTGTGGCAAAAAGAGCCAATAGCAGCCATTGCAGAAGACCTGCTTGTAAAGCCTAGGGATGACTAAGTTGAAGAGTGGTTTTATACCAAGTCCAGCGTTGGTAAGAGAATAGAATCCTGTATCTATTCTAAGGTGATGTCCTGGCTAGTAAAGAAACTTTTATAGTGGTGAAAGGCAGAGCAGTGGTGGAAGCAGTAGCCAAATACTCGCAATAGAAACGATACACACAGTTGAACAGCATGACTGGAACAAAAGATTACTAGGCAGAAAGTCTGTATCTCTTGATGTCTTCAAGCTATGCCCAGGCACTGTGATGGAAGTCTTGATTTAATCAAACCTGTAAAGTAAAAAAAAAATCTTAAGTGGATCAGTTTCCAGGGATTCTGCACAGAAACAATGCTGTGATAGCACCAATGACCTCACAAACTGTGAATTTAGGGTAGAGAGAATGGTGCCTTGTTTTGTTTTTATTTTGTCACGTTCCTAAAAGAGAGCAGGGAGCCCAGGCATGGTGGGAAGTTGGGAAGCATGCACATAGTGTGCTGACAAGATCCTTGTGTCCTGTTCATGGCACTAGCTAACACATTCCTTCTGTTAGACCACTGCCATGGCAAGTCCAGATGTCAGTAACTCCAGCTGATATCACTGAAGAATGATGATTTATGGCCACTGGAGATTTGTCTGGCTTTGTTCAGGAAGCACAAGAAAAGCACTTAGAGGTTGTGCTTGGGGTGGTCAGCTATGTAGGTCAGAAGAGGTAAAAGCTGCTGTTTTCAAAAATTGGCCTTCTTTCCTGCCATCTTGTGGTTTGCCTTCTCTGTGAGAGACTATGGGCTGCTTTGTTTTTGTTTATTCTAGGATGCTGAACATACCCCAACTCAGGCTGCAGGCATGGAGTGTCTTTAAGAAAAGACCACCCTAAAATATAGAACACCCTATCCCTGAGGACACTTTGCAGTGTGTGACTGTGTTTGGCAGTTAAAAGGAGGGTTGTAGCCACAGTGAATTAATTCACACATCAGGCCCTGAAAAGATCACCTGTACACCCAGCTGTAGTCTCAGGAATGCCAGGCAAACAGTGGAGTTCAAAGTGCATGGAAGATGGAGAACTAAATGGGAAAGACAGATCTTTGGTATCAAGGTAGTATTTTCTCACCAGCAGACCTCGAAGTGTTTTCCAAAGCCTGGTAAGAACAAGGATATGTGGGGTCAGATGAACCCTGGAGTGAGAGCCTCGTTTTCAGTCACACATTCTGCATCTCGACTCAAATATTTTTGTGTTGGGCTTCTTTCAGAAAAGTGCAGAAAGACCCTGGAGCCAGAAATACTGTGTAAAACACGCAGGATAATTAGCAACCTCCTGGAAACATGTGCAATTTTAATAAAACTTAAACTCCAGTTCTTTCCCACAGGTGGAGTCCAGCAGTACTGTAGGCAGTATGCACAATTAAGCTATTTTTATGCCTCTTCATCTAAAAATGTGAGTGTTAAAACATATGTAGGTAAAGCAAATGGAAAGCTTAAACTTGCCTGCATGCCATGCTCATTTGAACTCGCTGCATTAGCCTGGATTGCTGCTGAGCAGTGTGTGCTCCAGCAATGGTTTTACAAAGGGAAATGTCTTCACCTACAAACCTGGCTTCTTAAAAAGCCCTATGACTTTGCAGCTCCAGAAGATATTGACTTTCCCTGCCAACCACAAAGGGGAATAAATGACTCTGGGAGGGCTCAAGTAATTATACAAAGTGCCTGGATCAACTTTTCCGTGGGGATCCTGTAGCTACTGGTCTGATGGCTTAATAATGTGCTTCTGAAATGGCTGCTTTCCACTGCTGCTTCTCTCTGGGGCCAGATTTCCAGCAAGACTCCTTAGCTGCCCTTGCAGAACTGGCAGGACTCATGCTGCATGTGAAGGAGCCAACATTAACTTTTCCATAGGAAAACTTGCAGGTAGGGCAGAGCTCGGCTATACTGGCCCAGCAGCAAACTTTGAAAAAGAGGATGACTCAGTAAGCTCCAGATCACTTCCTTGTTCCCCACCCTTCACTGCCACTCCCTGTCTCTCTGTCCTTTTCCCTCATCTCTTTGGAAGCTGGTGTGGGAGTGTGTGCAGGGAGGGACCACTTTGCACAGCAGAGTAGTACAGTGCCAGCAACAAGATGTGTTCCTTTCATTAGGAGGCCACCAGCACTTGTCCTTATTGCCTGCATTAGCTGGATCACTCAGGTGTAAGAGCCACATTTTAATACCAGGCTGTCTTGTCCCTTTTCACCTGGGTCTGGTCCATGGGTCTGATGAAGAATGGCCCTTCCTTTTGTTCCTCATAGGTCCATTGAATTGGAAGCTGTGTATGGAAAAATGTGGCCCTGTTTTACTTTGCATGAACTGCTTGGCAAAACATGAGGGTCAGATTACACTGGATGTTCAGATGTTCTTTCTGGGGAGATGGCAATTTCTGGTCCTCAGAAAGGAAAGTTGGAAGCAACTGGTATTAGGATGGAAATGAGCAATTCAGCAGTTATACTGGGAAACAACCATAGGTGCAGGTGATCTCAGACCTTTTAAAATACTGTGAGGAGCACTGGAGCATGGTCTTTTCCACTGTTATGGAAAGAAAATCCCCATAACGGAATGGAACAATTACAGAACAGAATTATCCTGGATAATGTTGGGTTTTCCTCTGTATTCCATAACCACTGTGATTTCAGCCCGAGAGTCCATACACTGAGACGATGCTATTTACTGGAGAATGGACATGTTATATAATATCTATTATACATTCAGTGTGTTTATATAAATGCACATTTCTTATGTAACTGTGTCACTAGGAAAACAGTGAGGTTGGACAAGTTGATTACTCCTGCTGTTGCTGTTCTGCTTTGCTTGTTGATTCTTAAGCGCTGTCACAAGACACTGGAGTTTGTGCTACTGCTGTGTGTGCCCAAGTGAATCTCTTCTTTTCAAAAGCTCCATTCACTTTGGGTTTTGCTGTTTTTGTCGACTGCTGTTTCTTTTTTTAAACATAATATTTGGCTGAAAGCCTTTGGTTTTGTTTTCACAAACTCAGGAGTAATCTGGTTAGTGTATGCTAGGGACTGACAGTTAGTTGACTAGCACAGTGTTGAGTTGCTGTGCTTTTCAACTTGAAATAACATCCAGGGCAGTCTCCTCAAGTGATGTGAAAGGCCTGGTAAAGAAATGCCAACTGTCATCTTGATTTTTGGTCTGCTCTGCTCTGACATAAACCTTTCTGACAGCTCAAACCAGTGTCCTTCATATTCGAAATTAATCCAAAATTTCTCATGGTGATGAAAGGGAAAGAAATTACTTGAGTGCAGGTTTCCTTTTCTGAACATCCTTGACTAACACTGCTGACACCAGAGAATTACCACCTACTTAGACATGCCTGTCTGCTCTTGATGCAACTTTGAGCCTAAGACATTCTTATTTGCTTTCCAACAGTTTTGCCATCCAAGATCTCAGTATCTAAGTCTCCATGTTGTCTGTCCAAAATAAGAAAACTGGTTTTGGGTTTTTTTTACAGAGAGTCTTAATTCTTCTAGATCGAGAGCAAAGGAGCAGTGCTAAGAGGTTAGATCAACTAGGCAGACAATTATGTTGCAGGGAATCTTCTGTCCAACAGTCTCACAACAGTGTCTTGAACAGTAGAGTAGCCCAAAGCTTTTGGTTTACTTTTCACAGGTTGTTCCAGGAAGGATCTGATCTATAGTGTGGGTATCTGTTTGTAAGGTTAGAAGGAATACTGTGCCATCTTTTCTCTCCCAGCTGTACAGCAAGCTGAGTTCTAGCAGAAGCACCCTGGAGGTGGGCAAGAGGTGCTGAGCAACTGATGTAAATGATCTTCTCTATCTCTGTCTTTTTGTAGATGAGATCATCTCATAGTGAGGGAAGGAAGGTGATGGATAGATTCCCAGCGTGGAACATCAGTCTCCAGCTTTCACTTTTCTTCATCTCACTTGACCTCTTTGGGAAGTTCTCTTATCTGTGCTGTGTCTTGTCTGGATTCTTCTTACATAGCTGTCTCAATTTTCCCTTTTTGTATCCCTTCTTTCTTTGTCACTCTTATCTCAGCAGGTGGCTCATACTTGCTTCTCCAGACCAGGAACTGAAGGAAACATCCAGGTCACCCGAATGAAAAGAATAGGGATGTCATTGCATCTAAAAATAATGCCAGTACCTGCTAGGTGATATACTTGACCCTGGACTTACTCAGCAGCCTGGATTTATTTCCAATTAAAGTCTGACTCTAGATTGAAGAATGGATGTCACTCCAGGGGATAACTCAGTTCAAGCCTCTGAAGAAATCCTGGGCCCCCAAAATATAAAATTTCTAGTCTTGGCGTAGAGGGGAAAGAGTATAGAAACACAAGTTCTTGCCTTACATTGACTCACTAAATTCTGTTTTCTGTTATTCTTGACAGTGACCTGTGCTGGTTGTCTGTGGGCCCTGCCCAGTGTTTTTTCAAAGTCTTTAAAAATACACATTTCATTCAGGAAGCTTTCTTCAGGAGATAGGAAGCCCCCTCTCCCCCTCCCTTTGGAAGGACCTCAGAGTACCCACAAAGTTTTTCAGGGCTTGTATTCCAGGTACAGATAAGTCTCCCATTGTCCTAAAGGCTCCAAGACGTTCTCCTCACATCTGGGGCATAAATACATTTGGCAACTCTTTAAGAAACATATCAGAGATTTGGAAAAAAACATATTCTCGCTGTCTGTTTGGGTAGCAGCAGCATCCAAGTATTTTAAGAGTTTTGGTGGAGTTTTTTCCAAGCTTTATACTGGATTATGTTATCTATTAAATGCAGCTATTTTTATGCTGAACTGTTGCCATGACCTGTATTTCACAACTTACACATATACACTGAAAAAAATGTTATCTTGCATTCAAAAGGTGTTTCAGTGAAAGCTCCATGAAATTCTGTGCAAAATCTCATTACCTTCTTGCTTGAGTTTTCAGTTTGTTTCATTTTGGGGATGTGTTTATTTCTTGGTAGTTTCAGGTGCCAACTTTGGTGTTCATAATGGAGATGTGACTTCTGTCGGAACACCACTGGCCTTCTAATAGTTTACTAAACCCACTCCATAGATAATGTGAAGGACAGAGATAGAAAATAATGAAATATTGAAATTATTCTCTGAGTCACTGAAGAACCCAAGGACAGAAGCCAAGCACCCTTAGTTTTCAGTGTTTTGTCCCTGACATCAGAAAACATGATTTTCTCTTGTGACTTATGAGATATTCAGAAGAAGCTTTGCATTCTCTTTGTTTGAGCAATTAAGGTGGTAAGGGTAGCTGTTAAACTGATATCTAGCTGAAATATTTAATTTATTTAGTAGCTGTTAAAAGCAAATTAGAGATGCCCTTATCTGTGACTTGAAATAAACAAATGAAAATAGGTTGTGGCCTTTCCTTGTGGCTTAGAGAGATGAGGGATTTTTATTCTCAAGGAGTGAAGGGGAAGGATTCTGCCTTTTTTTTTTTTTTTTCCCCCTTACAAACTTCAGAAGAACGTGGACTCCTGAGCAGTAGCCCTGTCTTTTCCCTTGGTTTCTCCAGGAAATCTCTCTTGGAGAGGGCAGGAAGCAGAAAATGCCAACTTTAAACAGGTTGTAGTTAAAGGCTGGTAGTGTTCAATCTGTAACCAAAGCAAGCTCAGCTTTGCTGGATGCTAGTTTACTTATAGAATTTCCAGCTAAGATTTGTTTTCTGTGTTAATCAACAAGGTTCCATTTTCTTGATGGTTTTTATGTCACAAATTCTTGAATTACTCGGAGAATCCTTGAGGAAACGCATGGTGGGCAAGAATTCATGTCTAATGTAAAAATACCAAGAAAGAGGAGGGTGAGGGGAACTATAAATAACCACCAAGATGTCACAGAGTCAGTCATTTTTTCCTCTGCAAGTCAGCTTTAGCAGTTAAGGTCAAGATAACATTTCCATGTCAATGGTCAGTTACATCAAAATTCTAAAACAGGAATACTGAATGGAATTTTGGATTTTTTTTCTTGTATTGTGCCCGGATTTGACCAATTTATAGTCTCTTTGGTCCGCCAGCTCAGAGTTCCAGTGTTATTTTGGTTAAGCTCTTTGCCAGAGTGGCAAGCTTGGATTGGAACATTGGGATTATTAAAGGCTATGAAATTAAATTCACCACCAAAAGAAAAGAAAAAGAGCCCGCTTCTTGCTGATAGTCATTTCTTTATTTCCTTTGATGCGGCTCAGTTTGACTTGAATTTTCGCCTAACAATTTGCTACATAATTTTGTTTTGTTTTTGCAAAGTTCTAATCAGCTTAAACTGCAAGCAGTTGGAAATGCCTCTCTAACAGCTTCCTTGGTGTTGCTAATTAGGCTTGAAATCTCTGTGTTGTCCACAACTGTGTCTAAACAAGGAGCAGAGTGTATGTGCTCGCTGTATGCCACATCTCCCAGCTGCATGTAATTCTGCTGCCTGCGCAGAAAGTAATCGCAACGGGACAGAACTTATAGTCTTTATTTAGGTAAAACTCCCTGGGTGATGTGCAAGGTCAGGCACATCGTGTTTTGAGGGAAGAGGTAGATTTGATGGTGAGAATGTGTACAGCAAGCAGCGCTACATCTATAGCACAAAAACTGGAAGTGCTTGGCCATAAAGAACAGCTTTGCTTTATCCCTCAGAGCACTTTACTGCGGAGCCCTGGGTTATGGTCTGTAGGTGCTCTCACCTGACGTGTGTGTGTTAATAATAGATAAAAACACAGGGCTATTAAAACCTGCCATGTATTCCCCCGTCCCTCAGGAGCATAGCTAATAGAATATCATAGTTTTTAAAGCTACCAAGGTTCACTTCGGTGGGAAAAGAGCCCTAACAAATCCTCAAACACATCTCTCTGCATTCGGCAAAGCCATAGGATGATTTATCTCTAGGTAGCGACCACAGTGGTGTGAAGCAACACTAATCTACTGAGGCATGGCTGCCTTGTGCAGTGTGGGCCAGGGATTTCCGCGGTAGCTCTGTTCCAGATTGCCTGAGCTGCAGAAGCCTTGAACAAACTGTTTACCTCTGACATTCTGGAAGGGATTTTGAGGGATTTCCTTCAAATTAGAAATCTTTGAAAATCAGCATCCTGCGCCAGGCATTGTATTATGCAACAGCTTGGAATGAAGGTCTGGTCGTGCGCTTAGGATCTTCTTGGATTGAAGAAATTGGAGATGGAAACTGTCTTATCAGATCATCCCTCCCTGCCAAGGCAGGCTTGTCTCCTGTGCTCTGCTGGTGCTGCTGTGCTTTACGAATGCCCCTCTCCCCAGTGCTCCAAAAGCTTGCCCCAGCTTACTGGTTGGATGTTTTCTGGACCATATACTGTCCTGGTGTAGTGTGACTGAGTTCACTGGGTTATACTGAGGCTCATTCCTGCTGTTTGGTGTGCTTGGCAGTGCTAACAGCAAGTGCGAGCTGTGCTCACCATGCACAATGAACTGCTTCATTCTGTGAGGAGTGTGCAGCTCCCCTCTTCTGGTGGCAGTAGACAAGATGTGAGAAGGTTTGGAAATGCAGCTTCACTAGAAAATTACTGAAGGAACTGGGGCTCATTACCAAGACATAACATCCATTTGCATAGCAGTTGCTAAGGATGATTTCAGTTGTTTGGCTTACTATAGTATTCCATGCAACTGTAATTATTGTTGTTGAAAAAACTTCATATGCATAGACTTTTTTATTCTCCATACTTTTTTGAAGTCAACTCTAAGTTAGAAGCATTTCCTCTGTATTAAAATACTTTAATCTTGCAAATGGCTGTAGCCGTGTTGGAGTATTCTGAATAATAGCTCAAATGCTGTTCCCCGCTACTGCACCTCCCAAAGTCAGACCTGGTTGACTTTTGAGATGTGTTCCAGTCATTACAGATAAAAAAATTAATTTTTACTGCTAAAAATGCATTCTTTCCATTAAGTAACAGTTTAGGTACACAGACTACTTCACAAGTATTTATTAAACTTAACAGCATCCAGTTTCTCACTGGAATATGTAACTTCTGCAGCTGTTTGATTTACAGGCCAACTGAGGCATGGAGCATGGGAATGCTTTTGCAATGGCAGTTACTTGGTTTAAAAGCCAGAAATAAAATCCAGGCTTTTTATCTTCCAGCCTACCAGTTTGGAGGACAATTCATACATTTCTTACATTCATAGGCAGTGCTGTTTTAAAGAGACAAAGATCTCTGTGTTGTCAGAGCAAGGAATGTACAAAAGATGAGTAGCTTTGAGTGCCAGAAAGTAGTTAAGTAATTTCCAGCACAAGGCTTCTTGTGGATTTTTAGCTGGAAGGAGGCAATGTGATTGTGGTTGGACACAGCATAATGCAGAGAAGATCATTTAACCCTGGCGCTCCTTCCTCACTCTCAACTTGGTAGTACTAGAAACAGATGTGGGTCTTATCTAAACTAGCACTGAACATCGGAGAAGTCACCTAGTCCCTGCCTGTGCATTCACCATTAAAAATATATACCATTCTGCTGGTAGTATGGCCAGCTCGTGTGCCTTCCACGTCCAGCAGCCTTCTGGAAGTTTACTCTCCAGCCTTTGGTATGCTCAGACAACGGTGAAGCCATCCCTCAGCCTTCACTTGATAAGACACCTGTCTTAGCAAGTGGAGCTCCTTCCTCCTCTCACTGTAGAGTGTAATTTGACATCTGCATATCATTTAAGAAGCATTTCTCCTGTTCCATTTTCATCGTGGCCTTTCTGTTATTGCACATTTGTGGACTCAACTGCATGTCATTGTCATCTTTGCTGCTAACATAAGCCATAAAACATATCTCGTCTTTAGTAGTTACAGGGCAAGGGGAAGAGACTCCTTCACCCTGCATACTAAGAGGACTTTCTGCCAGATTCACCTCCAGTTGCTCCAAGTCCAAAACTACAAAGCTGAATTCAGTTTTCCTGAAGGAAAGCAAATTCCAGCAGAGGAGAAGCATGCCAGCTGTGGTGTTGCTACTGTGCTGGGAAAGCCACTAAAAACTGAGCCGAATGGAAGAACGATTTGAAAGCCACTGAATACAGTAACCTTCAGGGCCAGAGTCTGCACTGTGCAAGTGGTAGCTGTATGCATAGCTCAGACAGTTACCAGCATGCTGGTAATGCTGCAGGGTTGCCAATGTAGTTTATTCCAGTGTCTTCCTTTGCATCTCCCAGCAAAACAAGCTATACCATTTAAAGAACAGCCTCACTGCTTACCATTGTGTCTGAATAAGGGATTTTTTCCAGGATATTTTGGATTGTCAGGGGTCACATCTCTTGCCCCAGCACACTGATGCAGCTATGTCAACATGGTCTGAAGGTCAGAGCATCAGCTCTGACCTTCAGCTCATCACTCTCCCTTGCTGAACCTACCCCTCAGAGAGCACCAGGAAGCAAAGGAGCATGTCACCCACTGCTAATAATGTGTCCAGCTGGTCAGTCTAGGTGAGAAAGATTAACTCATGCCCAAACTGTCTCCTCAAATATGCAGGAAGGAATTTTGTAATGGTTTTTAGTGACTTACATGTTAGTTATCCAAGATTTACAGATCTGTGGAGATAGCAGTTGGGGAGCCTGAGATGGAAATCAGGTCTTGGATTTTCGTTTTCTATAAATAATGCCAAAAAAGGGTTTGAAAGTGTTGAAATTACATCTTGACACTTAACCTCTCCACCAATGTCTGCTTTATATATAATTTGTAATCCAACTTTATATTTTTGGACCCGAAATGTAAATTAAACCATTTGAAATTATTTGAAGTGCACTGTTTCAATTGACCTGATCTAATTTGGGGTTTATAAATTCACCAGACTTCTTGAGATTAAAGTGCTCTGTCTTCACTTAAGTATGGAAACATTTTCAAGCCTCAAAATTTATCCCACAAAGGGGAAAATGTCTGCTGCTCTGCTCTCCTCGCCATCTGAGGAAATGAAGGACGGAGTCACAAGATTTAAAGCAAGTCACTTACCACACTTTACTAAGTTACAGTTCAACTATAGTATTTGACCATGTGCCTGTTTTTAGCACAACAGTCACTTTTGATTCATGCAGCTTAATACCATCTCCTCTGCTCAGTCACTTCGAAAAATGTGTTTCTCCTGCAGTGCTCACAGAAAGTGAGTTTGTGTCCCTGTGCATGAGTTGCCAATGTAATTTATTCCAGCAACTTCCCTCCCCTCTCTGAGCAAAATAACCATGCTCGTGTCCCTGTGTGTGAGCTCTCCTCTGTCTGCTGTTCAGAGTGCAGGAGAGATTATTTATGTTCATTAGAGTTTGGGATGCATTGCCAATACAGAAGAAGCAATGACTAATCTGTGTGGCTTTTCTTGTGCACTCATTGCTAGGTCATTGTGGGAGAGTCCTTGTGCTGCACGATCTTGTGAGTTACTGCTATCACCTAAAATTTGGTTATGAGGGGTTATAACCTGCAGCATTAGGGAAGCAGGATGAGCTGCAGCCCATAGGCTGTTACTGCACCTCTGCTCCCCAAAGCTGTTTGCCACCTTGCCATCTGGGATGTGAAATTTTCAGGAGGGGGTTCAGACACTTCCCAGCTCCAGTCTTCAGTGGCTCTTGCAGCCCAGAAGTCTTTCCCAGACTGGGTTTTCACTTCATGTCCCATGTTTAAACCTAACATCTGCAGAGCGATTCCCTTTGGCTTTCTGTGCTTTCTAAAGGGACAAGTCTTGCTCTAGGGAGGTCAAACAACTCCCACCACCACTTGCTTTTAGATGCTTGATCCCAAGCAGTTTGCTCCCACTTTGCCACTGATTGTGTTGTACATGTTTAAGTCTCTGAGTTTTTGCTTGCAAGCTGATGCTTGATATCGTGGTCATTTCAGTTCTTTCTTTGTGTTTTAGTGTATCTTTGCTTGGAGTTATTTTTCTGGCTGCTATTTTAGGGTGCATTATTCTCTCCATGTGCGATTCTTTTTTTTTTTGCCATGGGAAAGCAGTTCTGCCTTCAAAACACCTGGACCCAGACTCAGCTTTTAGCATTGTCGCAACCTTCCATATAGAAATGGATGGTTCCTTCCCTGTGCTTTTCAAATCCAAATTGGATTTGGAGATACAAGCGTCTTTAAAAAAAGAGAGCTATCCCTGCCTCTTAGCCAAAATATGGGAAAAGGATAGTAAATTTTCCCCTCCGCCCATGCTGGATTTGTGGTCCATATTCTTATGAATTGGGCCACAGCCCCTAGGCCTGACTTTTCCTAGCTGTTTCTCATCTTTCTTCTCTGTGCCTTGCCTTAGCCCTTGGTGTAGCTGATCAGAAGCACTCAGCTCTACCTGTTGATTACAGAGAGGGCTGTCAACAACAGCTTGGGAGAAAAGAAAAAAATAGGGCTGTTAGGCATTTTTCTTCGTCTTGTTTGGCTTTTTGTAGATTTGGAAGCTCCAGGAGGTGCTAGGAGTTAGCTAAACTGTGAAAGACAGCAAAATCAAAAAGCCAAACTTATAATCCAACAGGGATGCTGTTCCCATACTGTGCAGAAATACCTTTGTGCAGGTTGTTAGCTGCTGGGGCAGCACTTTGGCATGTGGGATAACCTGATTAGAGAGTCAAAGAAAACCCTGTTAGCTCCACAGGCCAAATCCTGCCTTACGGCAACCTGATGTCAAATGGGTGTGAATCAAGGAAGCTTTCCCTTTGGCATCATCTGGTAACACCTTGAAGGGAAGGGTCTGAGCCAGGGTTCCAGCAAGGAGAGAGACTTAAGCAAATATGCTCCCAGACAGGGAGTGAGCTGGAGTCTGAAACTAATGACTTTGTTTTTCCTCACTGGTACAGACTTGGAAGGATGAAAAGAATAAATTTCTCAGGTCTAATTTTCAGGTTGTATAGAAGGTTTAATCGGGAGTTGGTTAATTTAAAATGCTTGTCTTACTTAGCTGTGAGAATGTCAAACAGTGTGAACTGAGCTGAGATTTGGGAGCAGAAGATGTGTGTTTTCAGAAGGCATAGCCCATAAGGGTGATGGCCTGCTGTCCTCGTCACTGTGAAACTCCCACCAAAGTCAGTGTTAACATGAAAATTCAGACAAGGTGGTTGTAATGATCTCTTGCAGTCTTAAACTCAGTGTGTCTGAAATGTGTGAGCAGGAGTTAGATCTGTAGTGAGAGCAGTTCCAGGCCATCATGTTTGGTGCTAAGTCCCCTTGCAGGATGGATTGGTGCTGCAGAGTTCTGCTCTGTTCAGTCCCGGGTGGGCTGTGCTCAGTGCTGCTGTCTGGAGGGCCAGTAGATAGGTGGTGGTAAGCAGACCAGGGGAACTGCTGGGCTGATCAGCCCCCAATGTGGTTGTATGCTAGGGAACTCCTGGTCATGTTGTGGGTGCTCAGTGTTTATCAGAATTCAAAAATTATCAAGAAAGTTCATGGGAGAAACGTCCACTTGAGGCAAAGTATGGAAAGCAAAGCTCTGTCTCAGGAAGTCCCTAAACCAGCAATCAGTGGAGGCTAGAAGCACATCCTAAGGAATTGCTGTGTTTTGCTAGCCCTGTTCTCATACTTTGGCCTCTGTTGCTGGCAGCCATTGGGAAAGAAGCAAGCAGTGACTTGGTGAGGCAAACACTCCATACTTGTGTGTATTCAGAAGGTGTCATAGGAAACGCCTTACGAATGGCACAATCTTCCATCAGTATCCGCAGGTATGTTGCATTCCTTCCTTGGCAAAAAAATACAGAGAACAGCATGGATGTGGACTGAGATGATGTGATCTGCTTATGCAAAGCAAAATGGTAAATTTGCCAGGTTATTTCTCCAAGGAGAAAATTACTGACCTTGCTTTTTCTGGCATACCAGCTACTGTTATAATGTTAATGATGGTGACAGCAACCAGACAGAAGGGCCAGCAGTCATTCTTTCCTGGCCATTATTACAAGGTATAAAGCAAAATCCAGTGTGAATTCAATGGTAGTCTGGCTGTGCTCTCTTTACAAATCTGTGAGGCAGTTCTCATATGGGTTGAAATTCAGGGCTTTTTGTATAGACCTTTCCAAAAACAGTCCTTTTGATCTTCTGATATGAACTTGTGTATTTCTGTTTGTACATTACCAATCATGTGTAGCCCAGAGATATGTGTGATAGCAAATGTATGAATGTAGAAGTAACCTTTCTGAGCTCCTGGGTGATTCATCTCCTAACAGTACATTTTGGCTGCACATGTAAGGACTGGATCTTGCCCCTGAGAATATTGGCTCAAAGAAACAATAACAATGCGGTCAGTCAAAGCACTACTTTCCCTGGGAATTTTGTTGCATGAGGAAGCAGAAGAACTTTAGCCTTCTTGTGTTTGTCAACATGATCTGCCTTTCAGCAGCTTTTTATGTTTTTGTCCTGTTAGATTTTTTCCTTCGCCCACCTTCCTTATTTCTGTCTATCTAAATGATAATCAATAATGTGATTATAGATTTCTCTACCTCTCCCAAGATGCACATGCTGATTGATGACATTATTTGATAACTTCAGGTGCATCAAACAAGAATAGTAGATTAAGTTTGCTTTCCTAAAGTCAAGTGAAATGATCCAAATCATATTGTTTGCATCTACATGGATTGCACCCTCCATTCATGGCATGTGTCTGTAAAGTGGTTGATTTGAAAGGGTAAGTTACCCAGCTGGTGTCAAAAGGGCTGGTGTGGCTCACAGACAACCATCTGAAACAAAATTATCTTGGTGTTTCTATAATTAACTGCAAGGGTGAGTGAGGGTTGAAATGAGATGGATCATTCAATGGACCCCACTTGAAAGGTGGGAATTTTTTTGGCTACAACACTTCAGGAGCAGGCCAGTATGTAAAACCTGTGCAGCAAGGATCATGGCCTTACAGCTGGCATTTCACAGTCATTATCTCAAACACTGTGGGCCAGAGATAAATGAACCATTTAAGTCATCCTGAACTCCTGTCCTTGCGGTGCTTTCGTTGCAACCTCTGCTTTGCTCTCTCCCCAGGCTCAACAGTATTCTCTGTGGTGAGGGAGGAAGATCAAGATTTTCATACAAGGCAGATAAAGATATTTTTATGGGATCTGTATTGGCAGAGCAGTTAGAGGGTCTCTGTGTAGCCCCAGGAGTTTGCACTTCAGCTTTGCATTGACTGCTGTTGAAGCTTTTCTCTAATCATCTGTGCTGCAAAAGGTCACTCAGACTGGGCAGTCCACAGGCAAAAGCCCAGGAGTGCAGGCTGCAGAACTCCTTCACGTGCTCCTGGCTACAGAAGCTGTGGTGTCTGACACACCCACCTGATGGGCCATCTCTGATCGTTTATCAGAGGTGCTGAGAGAAGGCTCTGGTTTGTGTTGTCACACTATAAAGGCTTGACCCAGGCCCTGTGCTGTTATCATACTCTTTGATAACTGTTGACTGTACTGCACTTATCTAGAAGAAATGGCTAAAGCTCCCAAGTAGACCAGCAGCAGCCTCCAACCCAGCTGACCTTTGTAAATGTCCCACTGAGATGGTGCTCACATCTGTTGTGTATGTTTTCTTTGCAGAATACACTGGAGCAATGCAGTGTCTGTGCAAAGCCCATCATGGAAAGGATCCTCCGAGCCACTGGGAAGGCCTATCATCCCCACTGTTTCACCTGTGTGATGTGCCATCGCAGCCTGGATGGGATCCCCTTCACTGTGGATGCTGGCGGGAACATCCACTGCATCGAGGATTTCCATAAGTATGGCCTAAGCTGCTGTCAGTGCTTTTGCTCATTGTCTTTTTTCATTTGTCCCTAAAAGTCCTCCTTTTTCAGTCTGAGTATTCAGGAAGATCTGAACCCTCTGCCACTTCTTCCCAAGGCTCTTAAATAGTAGGCAGAGCTTTGCCCTAAGCAGGCACACCGTGGCATACAAGATTAATTGGTTGGGGACCGATGCTGCTTGATGCCTGTTTCACTTAGAGCTGAATTCAGAGATAACCTCTGCGTTCCCTCTGTTTTAAGTGCTCTGCCTTCCCCTGCATTCAGTATGTGCATGTTTCTCCTCTGCCTGTACCTGCACTTTCACATCAGCGTCTCCCTGCTTTTTCCACTGAGCAATTAAGAGAGGTCCTGTCCTGCTGCACTCTGCAGGTGTTTGCTTACCAGCTAGAGGGATCTCTGTGGCCACAGGCTGCTCAGAGCTCCTTTTGTTTCTAGTTGCTAATTAGCTTTTTAAAGCTGCTGAAAATACAGCCCTGGTAATAATTTATAGTGAAACTGCTATTTAAAGTAAGTTGAAAGGTATAGTTGCAAGTAATTTCTGTCACTGCCACGCTACCACCCCCATCATCACAACTAATCTACGGAAGACAGGTAGATATAATCAGAGCACAAATGTTTGCCCTGTGTGGAAAAGACAGATACACTACACCCCTCAATTAAAAGATTAAATCAATACTGACAAATGTGAGTTTACATCTCAACCATTTATCTCTTAATTTCTAAGGGGGTAGGCTTAATTAGAGCCTCGTGACATCAGTGTGTGGGTCTGAAAGCTCAAAGAAGTAGGCTGACTTGACAGAAAGGGAAGCAGCCACAATCAACTGGCATGTTAGAATCCAACGTAAGGATGTTCCCTGTAGCTCATCTAGGCTGGGTTAATTGGCAGCTGCTGTATGGCCTTGCCTTTCTGTGCCACCAGTTGTGTGTAAGGTAAAATGTGGTCCTGAGCACAGGCCCAACAGGAGGTTTATGCACCACTCGGGCACCTGAAGGATGCGATTTGGAGCCTGCTCCTTCCCCAAGCCCCACAGGCCAAGGGCTCACATGCTTTGAGGAGAAAGGTTGGGAGCAAGAGCTGATGGCCTACACTGAAGTTTTTTGACAGTGGCTGCATATGGACCTCAGGGCTCTGAGAGTGGGAAGTGGGAGGCTGTCAATCCAAGGAAAGGACATAAAAATCACTGAGTGAAAGATTGAGGGAAAGATGATGGGAATAGCATGAGATCCAGTGTGACACTCAGGATGTTTTTGGCCAGCGACACATTTCGCAGCACTTTGGCCAGCCCAGTTTTAATTGATTAGGGATGATGTCCTCCTCATCTGGAGGAGTGTTCTACATCTTCTTAATAACAAAACTGTAGCTGATTCTCATGCTGTCACTCAGCTATTTCCTGAGCTCAGGCCCTGAGTAGCACATCCACATTCCCCAAAATCTGCAGGAGTTATCTCAGGGTCCTGGGAGATAATATTTGGCTCATATTGAATTCCTGACTGTAGCCTGGACAAAGAAATGTTGAAGTATTTCTAAGTACCACATTTGAGCTAAATGGCACAAGGAAGCGCCTGCATGAAGCAGCATATAATTAATTGCGATTACAGCTCTGGTCATATCATGATCCATTTAAGTTATTTTTCAGAGCGCTCACTATAGCCACTGTTTAATTCATTTTCTCGTTAGATCACAGCTACACAGACATCTTTCATCTGCTGCCAGTGAAATTAATATTTTTCTTTATTCCTAGTACAGATAGATTTCTTTTTTTTTCTTTTCTAAGCTAGTTAATTCTGAGGTGGTTCATGTGACAGGCTGGGTGGCAGAGTCAATCTTTGCTAGGCATTTCAGAAGAGAAGGGCCTTTGATCTCCTCATGTCCTGATGTTTGCCATTAGCTTTGCCCTCTGTCCCTCCACAGCCCCTGACCCCAGCTCTCATTATATGGCAGCAGATTCTGTAGGTGTAAGTTTCATTTTTTGCAAGTAGAATTTGCAGCCAGGGAATTGGTACCAATAGGTTTTGAACCAAAACAGCACATAATGTTTCACCACAGGCTAAATGTTCCCAAGCATCCCCACCTGTCTAGGAGTAGAGATGGCCACTTCTCATGGGAACCGTGGGGAGCAAAACCAGAGTTAATGCAGGACATAGGTGAATTAGCCAGACGGGCATATGGTGGGCAGTATAAGGGGAAAAAGAAAGGCCTGTGTTTCTCTTGCTCCCTGAGTTGACCCTGATTCAAGTGACTCCCTTCACGCAGAAAGTTATGGTCACTATACAATTCTAACTCAGGCTGACTGGAAGAGAGAGCATTGGTGTCTCTGCACCCAGACCTGTTTCCTTTTAAGCCTGGGCAACCTGCTATTGGATAACTGAGAGCTGGTTTTAGCTAGAAAATGCAGTAAGTCAGAATTGCCCTGATGCTTCTTGTTTGAGAGTAAGCCAGGAATGTGCTCCTGTGTGCATAAGTGGGTAAGATGGCTCAGAATTTTCAAGTGGATGGGATAAACCTTAACAGAAAAGTATAGTGCATTCTTTTTACTATCTGTATTAAGACTTTTAACCTATTTGTTCCAATCTCCAAATTTTAATGTGTTGGGTTTTGTTTTCAAGAGATGCTCTTGAAGCAAATCGTGATCATCTTTCTAACCTTGGGATTTGCATGGACTTTCTTAGAGAGATGGTTAAGGGTTATGGCAGTGCAGAGGTGCCACAATCATGGGTCATTCACCTTAGTTATTAATTAGGACAGGCACAATATGCCTTGCTACCTGTTAGATGTTCTTTAAGTCTTCTCCTAAAAGTCTGCAAAATGCTCTTTAATATCCTGCAAGCCTGAAAATACATTTTAAGACTGAAGTGCTCCTTCCTGTCTTCTTTCCAAGAAGGCAGCTGTGCAAAGCTCCAGCGGTGACATATGTGCACGTGCATGTGCGTGTTTGTACAAATGCACATGTCTCTGGCTTGATGGTCCAGTTAACAAAAACTTTCACTCCACGTTTGAGGATGACTGTGACTGTCTCTTCCTTCCTCAGGAAATTTGCCCCGAGATGTTCTGTGTGTAAGGAGCCCATCATGCCGGCCCCAGGACAAGAGGAGACTGTGCGCATTGTCGCCTTGGATCGTGACTTCCATGTCCAGTGCTACCGATGTGAGGTTAGTATTCCAATCACTGTGTGAAGGAAATCTGGGAAGGACAGAGAGCAAAGATTGGCTTAACTTCATCACCACCTCATGTTATACACGAGACAGGTATAACCTATTTTAACACTGGCTCTACAATCAAATTACTTCATTGACTTCAGCATGCAAGGAATTTTTCCTCATATTTATCAGTGCAAATGAGAAGAAAATCAGGTTCCTCGTTTATAACAGGTTCATTAGGAGAGCAAGAGAATGTGACTCAGGTAATTAGGGCTTAATATTTGAGAACTTCATAAATTATAGCTTGGATACAAACGTAGCTCATGTTTATGATCTTAAAATGAAAGCTAATGCATGTTAGAATTTGAGCAAGATTGTACAGGAAAATCAGCATATGGCTCTGGGTTGAAGAATTTTAATGGACACATAAACATGATGGTTCTTGTTTTGTGCAATGCTTTTTGTGCTACTTTCCCTGTTCACTTTCATTATGCACTTCATGTAATTTTGATGGTAAGAATCTGAAGACAGAATAAAAATCACCTTAAAGCAATTAACATGTGGTAACAGCTGTGTTAGGGAACCTTGAAGAATTCTTCAGTGGAAGTGTTGCTTGTTGGATAATACATCATCCAGATGGCAGGCTAAGAAAATGAGACCAAATATATTTCTTATCACTGTTGTAGGTTTTAATAACTTCAACCAGAAAGAAGGATGGACTAAGGTTTAAAGGTCTAGGCTGAAACTTGAGGCATCTGGTTCACTTCTCAATCTGGCACTGGCTTTCAGGGTACATATATTTTAAGATGCTGGGGCATTCCTACACTAAATTTTGTACAACCTAATTCATCATACAGCGTGTCTCCATACTGGCTGCTGAGATACCTAGGTTTTCCCACACACAGATGTCAGAAGTAGATGCAGTAGAGAGCACAGGACACAGACACTCATTTGGCCTTGATCTCCATGTACCTCAGCTATCTCAAAAGGAACAATAATGACATTCCTCTTTCCAACACTTGCTGCCAGTTATGTTTACAAATGCTGATTTATGATGAAGAGGCAATGGCCTCTGAGTGAGCCCTAATCCCTCACTGCAGCCCCATCAGCAGTCTTGGGCCAAGCACTTGTTTGATGATACGATGAGGAATAACTCCCAACTTTCCTAGCAGCCTTACAAACTTAGAGGCTGAGGTCTCTGGAGCAAGTTTTGGGGCCTTTAAATGGGGTTTCCATGTGCCTGTCTGGCATCCTTCTTTAAGGCACAACCTTTTTGGCCAATTATGCAAACACAGGTGACAGTTCTGGTAAGGGTAGACAAGCAGGGAGTTCACTTAGCTGTCACCCCTGGAATGGAGCCTGTAACTTTGTGGCATTAACTCTTCCAAAGAAGATTACCTCTAGTCAGATACTGGTACCAAACTTTCTTCCCAGTGATGCTTCTTTTTTATCCTTTTTTGAATTAATAAAAATGTGCTTCAGTTTGATGTTTCTCCAATGCTAAAAGACCTTTGCTTCCTCAAAAATGTGAAGGCAGTAATCTCTTTTTACTTTCAATTGGATTAAATTCAGCAGAGAGCTTGGGAGCCCATCTTCTCTGCAGCATTGTCTCTTATCAGGAAACAGCTTAATCATGAAAGACATCATGTACCTCAGTTTCATGCTTTACGCTGACTCAGGCTGGATCCTGTTACAAGGTGGAGTGTGAGGAGAGAGTTTCTTTCACTAATAGATTCTTTGCTTAATCTTGCTTCTTCTTATTTACTTTCCTCTTTCTGTTTGCTTATTTTCTAGGACTGTGGTGGCCTCCTGTCTGAAGGGGACAATCAGGGCTGTTACCCTCTGGACGGGCACATCCTTTGCAAGACCTGCAACTCTGCTCGGATCCAGGCTCTGACTGCCAAGGCCAGCACTGATCTCTGAGTATCAACTGTGACCCTCCCCAGGATGCCCACCGGGGGATATTGCACAAGCTTTGCATGATATCTTTTCAGGCTAGGGTCTGAATCTCTATTTTAAAAAA